>CM024964.1:3422944-3791230 GCA_014282245.1 Rhododendron simsii
GGGTGTAGTGCAGTATAACAACCGTCCAAAAAGTGTTTTCAATGGTCTAGATTTTAAATAAAACTCTTTGCAGAAAGAATAGACTCTTCATGCGAATAGTTTTTTTTCTAATCCAAACCATTGATTACTGAGATAGATGGTTGTAAGACTACGCTACAATCCTTTAGTGCACTATTGCACTACAAGATCCCCGAGTGGAAGAAAAATAAATAGAGGAATATTACAGAGACCTCTCTTGATTTTCTCTTTGCACAAACTTTTACGGAGCTTCTAACGACTCACGTCAACTAACCTGTTTACTCTTAGTCTAACCGCGCAGCTCAAAAGGTTAATTTCAGATTATACAAATATGTACACAATGTGATATGCAAATATCAAGTTAATAAGGTTACACCTCTATGCTCTATTCCTCATTATATTCTCTTTCTTCAATCAAGCCCAAATGTGTTTGAATGATTTAAATGAATTTGGATGTATGCAAGAATAGTCTGTCTTGTGCAATCAAACAATAGAGGTTTTAATCCTAGGCATGACCACAAGGAAGAATTGGTATGGGGAAACAACAGAACCATTACAAGTCAATTTCGAAGTTCTTTTGGGAACGACTTTCTTTACATGAGTGGGTTTTGGAACATGTACATGTTAGGCAACAGTGAAGAGTGCACATGGTGACACAAGGAGATGAACAATGAAGACGAGGAGAGGAGATGGAGGAGGAGAGAGAAATTCCCAGACCTAGATCATGGAGATTGGGAAGGCTAATTACATATCTTGCATGTAATAAGAAGTCGTAACAACAAGGTGCGGCATATTGGAGATAAAAATAAAATTGTATTCCTAATCTCTCTCAAGAAAGATTTCACAACTGTGATACTTGTTCAAGTCACATAATATACATTTATAAGTAAGAACGAAAGCAACAACGCGAGCTAAAAAAATGTATTTCAAAAACATCATAAATTACTAGTAAAATTTACGAGATTAAAAACAATTCGTTTAACTTTTTTCCTCCCCCCCCCCCTCCCTCTCTCTCTCTCTCTCTCTCACGGGTCTGACTTCTTCTTTATTGCGAATCTCACGCTCAAACCAATCTTGGGTAAATTTCACTTTCCTCCCTTGAGGTTTCTGACAGTGACAGACAGAGACCTCTCTCGAGGTTTTTGAAATGCCTTTTGAAACAATTATGATTCTCCATCTGTGAAGTCACCGTTAAGTTTTTACCAAAAAATCATGATGTCAACACATTTTACAAGCCTAAATCCCCCAATTAGCAACCGTGGCCAAACAGCCAATGCTGTTCCTCCATACCAATTCCGATATTCACCGCCGCTCAATATGATTTTGATAAGTAAATAGAACCTGATAATTCAAACTATTCACAAATTATTCTAAAGAATATTTTTACAAATCATTCACTAATGTTTATAGATGTTATGTGATACATATGTATGTTGGATAATTATATCAAATATATACCCACATAGTATAGAACTATTTGTTTATACATTGTATATATTGTGAGAATTGATTTTTACACTCTCCTTTTTATATCCACACACTCTTTTTTTTCTTTCAGCAAAAAAAATAAATACACTTTCAAGTTCCAACAATAAAAAATAAAAAAGAGAGTGTGGATATCAAAAAAGGAATTGCATGTGAAAAACACTACGCGCACAAACATGGCGTCCATAGATAACTTGTGGGGTCCACTTCGAGGTCCCACACAAATAATCTGAATGTTCATTAAATTTACAATTTTTCGAGTAGTTGTAAAAAATTTGCTCAATCAAAAATCAAATGACTGTAAGTTCTTTATCAAATCTACTAACTTTTCATTTAAAATCAAGATCCTGAATTTAGAATGAAAAATGATCCTGATTCTAAATGAAAAAGTTAGAAAATTAGATTAAAAAAATTACAATAATCCAATTAAGCTGATTTTTTGTAGGACTACTTGAAAAAGTAATTTAATTTTATGAACAGGAAGGATTATTTGTGTGGGACTCCGAAATGGGCCCCACAAGTCATTTGTGTACAATCAGTGCACACCATGTATGGTGCATAATCGGACAAAAAAATAACACACATAAATGGTTGGTTATGTTTTCATTTCTGAGTTTTTGAGAGGGAAAAGTTATATAGAGTTTCATACTTTTTTTTTTGGTCTTTAATCAACTTGTTTTTCAAATTTTGCCTCTCTCTCTTTTTACTTTTTGGGTATATTATATCTAAACATATTTAAAAAGTAAAAGAATTGCAAGAACTTAACTGAATAGGAAAAGAAGAGCCAATTTTGACTTGCCATGTCGATTGTTTATAGTATCCCTTTCATTCTAGTGAATTTGTTTAGAATTAAAAAAAAAATCACTTGTTAGATAGAACTGCTTTAGGTATAGCCAAAAAGTGAAAAGAAATTGACAAAATTATAAAACAATTTAAAAAAAAAAAAGAATGCAAATTAGGAAGCAATCAATGATATTTCAAAAAAAGGTTCTTTGAGAAGAAAACCGAACATAGCCATTTTTTTATTCAAAAAATAGCAATTTGGAAATTGCTAGATATTTATTAATGAGTCTCGCTTTTTTTTTATTAGCTACGATTTTTTTTTTTGTCTTTGTTCAATTGTTTTTTTTCCCTTTTGCCAGTTTTGCATTAATTTTATTTGAATTGTTAGTTCGTCTTGATGAAAGGAACCAATAATTTATAAAATTAATGCAAAACTAATGAAAGGTGAAAAAATTTTGAATAAACGAAAAATCATCCAAAAGGGTTATTAAGCCAAACCTCCCGTATGTGGAATTCGAAATTGGGGATGGAACTAGGGTAAAACTAGGTACTTGGCATGGTGTATGCAAAAAATTATGATTTTTTGATCATACATATGTAAAAATTTATTGCAACAAGTTTGAGGCAATTGATTCAATTGGGCTGTGATGGAGAATATAGAATAGCGTGGTCTTCCATTAACAGTTTATAGTGGAAGCAATGGACAGAGGGGAGGAATAGAAATACACAAATAAGGCAAATAGAGGGCATTTAAGTCTTTTTCTCTTCAAGACTAACACTGTTTATGCTCATTTAATTGGATGGGGAATCTTGATAATTATTTCAAAAGTATGGGAGGTCAGAGAAATTTACCCAATCTTATTCTATCCCCCTGGCCCCGATGGAAATTGGGAGACCTGCAGAAATAGGTTCAATTTGAACTACAACCAAAGTTGAAGACCCCTACGAGCAACCAAAGTTGTACCGCCACGTGATACCCTACTCTTTTCTCCCTAGGTACTTTTTGGTCTATCTCTCAGGCCCTCTTTCAAAAATCTTTTTAAAAAATAAAAATTTATTTCACATTTTTAAACTTAAAAATAATGTAACTAAAAAATATTTTTAATTTTTTTTACATCGAATAGAAGATCTTGATGAGATCTTTCAAACAAGATCCATATTACATATTTTTAAAATTCAATAAGCGCATAATATTTGATTTTGAAATTGTCTTTTTAAATAATAAGAACTTTTTCGTCGTTCTGGAACGGAGCCTCATTCATTTTCAAAGAGAGAGAGAGTTCAAATAGCAGTTGCCTCAGTTTAAAATTCAAATTTCAAACTAAATAATAACAAGTGTGATTATAAGGCTCCGTTTCGAAAAGGAAAATAAGTACTTATTTTTTAAAGAAGTAATTTTAAACTCAAAAATCATGTGCTTACGTAAATTATTTTCCTATCAATATGGATCTTGTTTGATAGATCTCATGAGATCTTTAATACAGTGCAAAAAAATAAAAAATTAATTTTCATTTATATTATTTTTGAGTTTAAAAATGTAAAATAAGTACTTATTTTTTAAAAAGATGTTCTGAAACGGGGCCTAAAATTTGGATATTTTGGCAAACACAACCAAGTTTGCCAAACGAACATAGGCCTTGTTTCATAGGACGCGGGGCCTCTGCTGCCCGGAGGGGGCAGTAGCGCCAACCAAGGCCAAGAAACGGCGCCGTTTCATTTAAAAACAAAATTCAACCACCCAATTTGCAATCCTATGGAGCAGAAACGTGATTATGAGAGTCCTAAAGACAAAATTTGATTATGTCTCTTTAGAATAATACGATCAAAATAATAAGATCTTCACACCCATTCAAACGGATTAAAAATTGGAGCACTTAATTTTTTTAGACCATTTTTTATTAAAAAATAGTTAAAAAATTAAGTGCTCCAATTTTTAATCCGTTTGAACGGGTGTGAAGATCTTATTATTTTGATCCTATTATTCTAAAGAGACATAATCAAATTTTGTCTTTAGGGCTCTCATAATCACGTTTCTGCTCCATAGGATTGTAAATTGGTTGGCTGAATTTTGTTTTTAAATGAAACGGCGCCGTTTCTGGGGCCTTGGTAGGCGCTACTGCCCCCTCCGGGCAGCAGAGGCCCCGCGTCCGTTAATATTTTTGGAGCTCATTTCCAAGTGGGTGGTCCTTCTCCTCAGTCGAGAGGGACCACTTCCATCAGAGTAGTCGTTTTCTACTGTCTTTTCTGAGATAGACAACATTAAGGCCACGATGACTCACGCCAGCTATCTTCCCCCGGGGGGGGGGGGGGGGGGAATATTACAGAGAACTCTCCTTAGATTTTTTGAAAACCACATATCTTCCCCAAGCTTTTAGAATGATCACAATGACTCTCCTATCACACATGTTGGACTAAAAGGCCTCTTTGGACAACCTTTTACTACAGCTATTTGGCACGATATTTCTAACGACTCATGCCAGCTAAGTTGCTTACTCTTAGTCTAATCATGCAGCTCAAAAGCTTAATCTCAAATTATACAATTGATGGTCACACTTTATTATATATCATTTCCATTTCATTACTCCCACCGACGTGGATCTTCTTAAATGGGGTTTCACAGTATTTTCGGCTATTTTCTCTTAATCTTTACAATCAATTTTTTACATCATAAATTTTACCTCCACCTTTTGGATTGCCAATCAAAAGGATGCTTGACTTTTTGGAGCTTATGAATTCAATTTCAAAAAAATTTCTTCATATATTGTCTTTTTCAAAAGAATTTGAAAAATTAAACATGTCGAATAATAACTAAAAAAAATTCATTCACAAATAATTGATTAAAAAAAGTTAAGTTAGTTCAAACTCATGAAGCATAGGATTTATTGGGGATGATTGTAGTTTAGGATGAGATCCTATGTACCAAGTGGGTGTGGAAATGAAATTGGTTCATGAGGAACCACTCCCTCTTTGGTGGAGCTCATTTTCAATATTGAAACTTGAGTGGAGATTTCCGTAATTATTAAAATCTTCAGGAGATCTCATTGGAATTCGCCCAAAGTAGATTTTTAAGGACTTCATGGTTCCCCCTGTTCAGTCAATCCATCTAAACCATCTCTATCTCTATCCTACAATCTTGAGTTTGCTATTTCCTGTGTTCTCTTTTTTTTTTGATCTGCATTTCCTGTGTTCTGGCTCTATCTCTTTCTTCTTCACACTTTATAATTTATTCAGGTATGCCATAAACTTTACTCTTTTTGGGGTTGATTGAAATCATTCTATATTGTTGGGATAAGTGTATTTTTATGAATGGTGGGATATTAACAGTGATTACTATTGACTTAATTTCAGATCCTACCAATATGCTTAAAGATTGGTTGATATCGATCAATCAACCATGGAGTTAATTCTTGAAAGCATTAAAGAAGGAGTTCAAAGTTAAAAAAAAAAAAAAATGTGTGCCTAATTTTTTCAGGTATGCTGCTTGCCTTTATAACTTTACTCTCTTTTGGTGTTGACTATAGTGTTAGATGTACATGTCTTATTGACAAATTTCTATATTGTTGGGATGATGGTGTTTTTTGAGTAGGGATAATGTAAAGTATTGGGCTTTCAGATCCCAATATTAATATGCTAATTAATTAAAGATTGGTGGATACCGATGAAGGAGTTACTTGCCTTCTCATTGGTGACTTCTATTAATTAATCAACAATGGAGTTTTTGAAAGTATTATCCGTTCCACTTTCTCAAAAAAAATACTTAAAAAATTAAGTACCTATTTTCAAGTTTAAAAATAATGAACTTACAAAAATAATTCTCTAATTTTTTTACAGGGATTGATAGATTCTGATGAGATCTATCAAGAAAGATCTATATTGCATTTTTTTTTTTAATTTCAGTAAGTCTATTATTTTAAGCTTGAAAATTGAAAGTAAGTACTTATTTTTTTAGAGGCGAAAGAGGAACACTTTATGTAGTAGTTCAAAGTTAAAATTTGAGTTTGTTAATATATTTGTCATACTGTAAAGACCTATGAGAATTGTTCAACATATGATTTCCTTTTTCTTCTAAGGAAAATACTGAAATTAGCTTGTCTACAGTCACTTTTTTTTTTATCAACGCGGCAAATTTCATTATATTTCAAGCTATAGTCACTTTTCTTTTTTATCAACGGCAAATTTCATTATATTTCAAACGCCCGCAGGTAAAGATTACATCACAATAATCAAGAGTGAACCAAAATCACAAAAATCTAAGACGCGAGTAATTGTACGTACAAAAGCATGCACTTAGGCTAACAGGCTCTAGAACGCGTACTGTTGGATCGGATCAGCACAAGATTCCGGCATAGGGTCCACCATCGATTTTGCAATAGAGAACCCAACGGCCAACAGGAACCCAACTCGAACCAATTGGCATGAAGCATCGATGCAATGTTCAAGACCACAGATTTGTTTTCTCAAAGCACATCACCGGCCTACTCTTGGCGTGAGAAATCTCCGACTGAGTCAGTTAGTCCTCCCAGCCTTGAGCGAATGACACCACTTATAATTAGTCGGACAACACCCTCAAGTCCGGCCCCTGTCCCGCACAATGGAGCTAGGAGCATTATTTCAAAAAAAAAAAATAGTAATTTTCTATTCATACTAGGCAAAACATACATATACAAATAAAAGAAATTAATTATTAGATAGCCACTTTTTATTTTACGTGAATATTCAGATATATGCGATGGGTTAATTTGTGGAATTTGGTTGAGGAAAAATAGAATTACCATGAAAAGGGATTAATTCAAATTGGAGATATAAAATGGGTAGACAATTTACGCATTTCTCAAGATTTTATATTCAATACTCCTGAATGAGGGAGGAACTGATTTAATTTGGGATTTTTTTGATGGTGGTTGCCCCTCTCTGCAAATGGTCAACTCTCTGGACATCTCTCATAAAATCCTTTTGTTTCCTAGGAGTAGTGGATAGTCTCTTTGGTGTTTGATGCTTTGCTTTGTTATGTATAGCTGTGTTCCCCCTCCCCCTCTTTTGCTTCCCTCAACAAAAGAATAGAATTTTATTAATCTCTGAAAAGATATAAAGATTAAAAGGATAAGGGCATCCAAAGGAAAAATTACTAAGCTAAGGCTACCCGAAACCCAAAATGTTGACAAGAGAGACCAACAAAAGTGGGCCAAGCCCAAACCCCAAACCTTCAAATTCACCCGAAACAGCTACTTGCACCAAAAAACAGTTGCCAAACAAAAAGGACGCTTCGAGATTGTTGAGATTTTGCTTTTGTGTTTTGGTCTCTTTGAGATTGTAATTTAGGGGTGTTCCCCTCTAGTCCCCATTGTAATGGTGTTTGTTTTCTGGTATAAAATCTTAATTATCCAAAAAATTATTCTTTTTTCTTTTGATCGAACGTAAAAAAGAACAGTGGTATCTCTAATTATATTGAATTGCTATTGGTTGAGATAAACGAAGTAAAAATACGAGGTAATGTAGGGAGAATATTATTTAAAAAAATGAAAAAACTCTAGGGGGAAATATTTTACTTCTATCTTTGGGAAGTTGAAAGGTAGTTTTTTTTTTTTGGGTTAATGGAGTGTTGTGCAATGTTCTCATGTTATTTTTCTGTTTACTATATTTTTCTTTTCATACAGATATAGAGAGCTTTCTCTTCTCAAATTTGAGTTGCATCAACTAATCAAATAGACATTGTGGCATTGAGAATATCATAATACATCCAGTACTAATTCTAGTGCCTCTTCAACTTGCCACAAGGGTAAGCAAACTCTATATTCGCCTATTCGATCGGTATTGTTAGCTTGTACACACGGGTATATTAATTATCACCTCCAATTTATATGTTGAATTTTAGCCAATAAATATTAGTCCAATTCACCGAAAGAGAACTTGTTGAAGATATTAACTAAGATTCGATAATAAATGTTTTCTACTCTTGAAAATAATGTAGGGCACAACTTCAGTACGTATGGTAACTTCAATAGTGTACGGATTTTTTACATTTACGTATAGATGAAAAAGTTTGGTGGATATTAATTAGTATAAAACACTTTTTGGTTAGCCCTAGGGCAAATTAGAATTCTGATTCCGCCCTTGCCTCCAAAGCTTGTTATGAGTTTGGGTGGCAGCTGCACTCACTATTAATCAGCGGCAGAGACGGGTTGGACAAACTTTTCTGGGGCTTTTTGGCACGGTATTTGTAACTACCCATGGTAGTTGACCTGCTCACCCTAATCTAACCACACCGCTCAAAAGATTAACCTCTGGTTATACAATAGTGGGTCATACTTCGTTATATACCATTTCCATTTCATTACTCCCACCAATGTGGGACTTCTTAATGGGGTTTCACAATCTCCCTCACTTTAGATCGCAACGTCTTCGTTGCACTCCGTAGGCCAACAACTTTCACCCACCAAGCAATGTGGGACAAGTTCCCGCTTAACCACGTCAAGCTCCTAATGTGGGACCCGCCAAGTATGCCAAGCAACTCAAGTTCCTCACTTGTTGGGCCCATCCGAGCATTTCTTTCTATGGGACCCGCCTCACACTTTCGGTTGGTGTAGGCTCTGATACCACGCCAGCCGACTTGTTTATCCTTAGTCTGATTATAAAAAAGATAAAAAATAAAAACACTACAAGAAAAAGTACTATATTTGCAGACGAAACAAAAAGATTTTTGTCACCAAAAGCGACCTTCGGCGATAACCTATAGATAGTAAAAATTAAATTTCATCACCATTGTTTTCGTTAGCAAATATATTTTTTCTTGTAGTGAAAGTTTAAAAAAAAAGTTGTCTTTTTGACTTATTAATTTTTGTCTTTATTCAAAAAATTATGAGTTTTGATAAAAAAAATTTAATTTTTCGATTTATCTTGTTGAGACGAATCAATAAGCCGCAAAAGTATTGACCACCCCCGCCATGAAGCTGATTTATACAGGAAGATCTTTTCTTAAATTAGGTACAAACAGAGTTCTTCCTGTAACACCGATGGGTAGCTTAGTTTTATGTAACACCGACACTTCTAGAGATCACCATATCAGTGTCAGAAACTTTGGAGACATGTGACACGATGGGGACACTTCGCAAAACCCTAAATCATGTGAACACAGTATCAACGTGCTTTTGTTACCTAGAAGCAAAGCTAAAGGGAGGAGTAGGGATCACGGCTAGAAACTTGGTCTAAGATCATATACTAACAAAAAAAATTGGAGTATCCCCTTTTTAAACAAATTTCTTTTTCTGATGAAAGCCCGACAATCATATGTATTAGCTATAATGGTAGTGGTTGCACTTAAAGTAGTGGTTGCAATTAAAGATTTAAGCAAATCCATTAGACCAACAAAAAGTTGAACATTCAAAAAAGATCGAAACAAAGCCTATGGTGCTCTCACGTGTAAGGATTACGAAAGGGTAAACCTACATATTGAAAAAGGGTTTGAGTTTGGAAAGAATAAAATTTTTCAAACCTTCAAACACAAATCAGCAACCCCACCACAGCTTCTCTCCAAAAAAAATATTGACGAAAAAAAGAGAGAGGAAAGAAACAGATTGCAAACTATTTTCAATGGCGTTAACACGTTGTATCGCCTTACCTGGAACCTTTGTTGCTTGTAGAGGGAGAGCAGCGTTGGATAAGTGTGAGAGAGAAAGATGACTTTCATTCTTTCTAAATATATTTCTAGCTCTAGGATTCTTTGGTCTCCGCCGTAGGATTTATGCGATAGCATTGAACCATCAGATTTATGTAGATATAAGTTTCAAAAACCGTCCTAGCTTATTATATAGATATAGATAGTTATCCCAAAAAAATGCAACCATTATAATATCTCAAAATCCATCCTTTGAAAATTAATCTTCTCAATTCCATTCCATTGTCTAATCCATTCTATCGAACCAAACGTACCCTAATGAGTTAAGACCTATGGGAGTTGATAATCAGTGTATTCCACCGTTGGGCCTATTTTGTGGCTCCTAAATTTCAAATAGGCCTATTTTGTGTAAAGAAGACTTAGAGCAATTTTTTTTTTGGGGGGCCATATATACATACATATATATAGGGGTCCTTAAATGTTTTAGGCCCTCATTTTTACCCTTTTTTGGGGTCTGAAACACACGCTTTTCTCGCCTATCCTCCAAGCCGGCCCTTTGTGTGTGTGAGTTGAAATATTCTATTGTTTGATTTTTGAGAAATTAAGTTGTTTGTGTATTGAGTGAAGTTGAGTCTCTCTATTTCCCATCAAAATAAACCTGCAGAGTGGAGGCGTAATGTAGGGAAACTATTGTCTCCAGGAAAAAAAAATTGGAAAGCTAGAGGTTGAATATTCTACTCTCTCTTTGAGTTGTCGAAAGAAAGTATTTTCGTTAATTAGCTAGTGATATGTTATTGCTCTTATCTTCCTTTTTTTCTAATTTATTTTCTTTTTTGCTGCAGATACAAAGAGCTTTATCTTGTCAAATTTGAATCTCATTGCCATCACTTAAACATCTTTTGGGAAAATCAGACAAAATAACCCCTGGCTGAAAATGTGTACTCCTCAATGCATATGTGAGAAGTTGGGAGGTCTAGGCTTTGAGGAAGCGATCAAAGCATGGAAATATGTTCGCCACTACACGGAGAACCTCCAGAAGCTGCAAGTTAAATTGAGAGATCTTGGCGATTGTACGGAAACAATCACAAGAGAAGTTAGTGAGGCCATTGGTCGCGATGACGAGATTGAGGTTAGTGTTTCGCACTGGCAAACGGACGCAGACAATTTGAAAGTTGATATTGAGCAAC
Organism: Rhododendron simsii; assembly: GCA_014282245.1. Classification (NCBI taxonomy): domain Eukaryota; kingdom Viridiplantae; phylum Streptophyta; class Magnoliopsida; order Ericales; family Ericaceae; genus Rhododendron; species Rhododendron simsii. The sequence goes on from CM024964.1 coordinate 3,434,030, forward strand.
TTATCGGGGAAAGTACTACTAAGGCCAGCATATCTTGTATTGCATGCTCATGTCCTAACATCATGTGGCGGTACAAATTTAGCAAACAGGCAGAAGAGAAGATGGCGTATGCTGTTGAACTCATTGGGAAATGCAACAACTTTAATCATCAAATTTCCCACCCTAGGAGTCACTACGCGGAGAACCTCCAGAAGCTGAAAGATAAACTGAGAGATCTAGACGATTGTAGGGGAACAATCACAATTAAAGTTAGCGAGGCCTATGGTCGCGGTGACGAGATTGAGGTTAATGTTTCGCGCTGGCAAACATACGCAGACAGTTTGAAAGCTGATATTGAGCAACTTATCAGTGAAAGTACTAACATGTGTTCCAATGAATTCCCTGACAGCACGTGGCAGTACAAATTTAGCAAACAGGCAGAAGACAGGATAGCGAATGCTGATGCACTCATTACGAATTGCAACAATTTTAATCATCAAATTTCCCACCCTAGGCCGCGTCCTCCAGAACTTGAATCTCTATCCGACAAGAATTATGTTAACTTTGATTCTAGAGCATCAATTTTCAAGGATATTATGGATGCATTAAAAGATTCAAACGTTAACATGATTGGTGTATTTGGCCTAGGTGGGGTCGGTAAGACCACATTAGTCAAGGAGGTGGGCGAACAAATGCGAAAAGATGGAACTTTTAAGCAAGTTGCAATGGCAGTTGTCTCTAAGGATCTCAATGTGAAGGAAGTACAATCAAAATTAGCTGACAGCTTAAATTTTGAATTCAAGGCCAAGGCGGATGATCAAAAGAGAAGGGCAACTGAATTATGGAATAAATTAGCAAACGGGGATAAATATCTCATCATATTGGATGATATCTGGGAACAAGTGAAAATGGAGGCAATAGGTATCCCTTGCACAAATAAAAAAAAAGGTTGCAAAGTTGTGTTTACATCTCGAAATGAAGATTTGCTGTCTACCATAATGGAAGTCGATAGAAATTTCTCAATGGCAATACTATCGAGTGCCGAAGCATGGACACTATTCATGAAAAAGGTGGGGAATTCTATCGAGTCTCAGCCAAAAATAAAATCTCTCGCGTATGAAGTTTGCAAACGATGTAAAGGTTTGCCGGTTGCCATAAATGCACTTGGCGAAGCATTGAAAGGTAAGCAAGAACACGCGTGGCAGACAGCACTCGATAAGCTGGATAAGTACATGCTCACAAAAATTGAGGGCGTTCACCCAAGTGTATTGGCCTCATTAAGGGTGAGTTATGATATGCTACACTCCGCAGACGCAAAATCATGTTTCTTGCTATGCTGTTTGTTCGCTGAGGATGCAGAGATTCCCATTGATGAATTGATGAGACTTTGCGTTGCGAGGAATTTGCTTGATCAAAACCCACATACACTTGATAAAGCAAGAAATGCCGTACGTACAGTTGTTGATATCCTAAAATCAGTTTCTTTGTTGACAACCGGCAGTCATGAAACTGTTGTCAAAATTCATGATGTCATAAGAGATGTTGGTATATCAATTGCACGTGAGGAAGAAGCATTTCTGGTGGATCATGGTGCCCTTCGATGGCCACGGAATCCCACAGATGGGCCATTGTACAAAGCAATGTCACTAAGTTTCAAAAATATTAAAGGGCTTCCCGATGGGTTGGTATATCCACGAATCCACACCTTAATGGTTGAGAATACCAAACTTTCTGATCTTGAAGTTGGAGACAATTTTTTCAATGGGATGACGCAACTTGCGGTGCTAACTTTTACTCGAATGCGTATGCAGCGACTTCCGTCATCACTTGCAAAATTGACAAACCTTAAGATGCTATATCTAAATAAATGCGAGTTGATAGATATTGCTGTACTTAAGGACCTGAAAAGTAACCTGGAAGTGCTTAGCCTTCGAGGTTCTAGTATCAAGGTGTTGCCACCAGAGACCGGACAATTAACTGGTCTACGGGTGTTAGATCTTCAAGATTGTGGCAAACTCATGGTGATTCCACGAGGGGTCATATCCAATTTGACTAGCCTGGAGGAATTGTACTTTCCAATGACATTTGACAAATGGGGGGCCACAACAAACGAGCAACAAGACACCAGCAGCAGTGACAATGCGAGCCTCGAGGAGCTAGGGGAGTCATTGGCTAGGTCTCAATTAACCACTTTACATATCCATGTACCTAATGTCACGCTACTACCCAAGGAGGATCTAAAATTTGAGAAGCTGAAGCGATTTAGGATATCAGTGGGTTCAAAATTCGATTATTCTGAAGCATTAATTTCTCGAACATGCATGTTGAAACTAGAAGGGATTCAGTTAAGAAATGAATTCATCCCTTTGGTGGAAAAAGCTGAAGTACTAGTCCTCAAGCCAGAATCATCCGTGCATCCGTTACAGTTGTTCAATGAGCTAACTGTGTTAATTATTGAACATTTTAAGCTAAAGTATCTCTTCTCCCCGACCACCGCTAGAGGACTTGTCCACCTGGAAGTACTAGAAGTAACCTCCTGTGAGATCATGAAGGGAATAGTTGGATTTGAAGGGCAAAAAGATGAAAATGAAGTCACAGGTGAGGTGAAGTTTAGTAAACTAAAGCAACTGAAATTGAGAAGTCTTCCGAACCTCATAAGCTTTTTTGCCAAAAAGGAGGAGATGAGAACAACCATGGGAAGCTTTTCTACTCGTGCCCAACCTCTATTCAATGAACAGGTAATTGAAGCTTTATCATAGTCCTTTTCGATTGAGCAATGACTTGAACAGTCGGCTTTAGTGCCCCATTGACGGCAATCCAATCCCCAATGGTGGAGGGACAGAGGGACCACCACTATAATTTTTATAATTTTAATTTTATCCCAAATTATAAAGGTCATGACAATTTATATTACAAAATTTTTCAAAATTTTTTTTCTTATAGAACTTACATCCCTATTGTCTTTGTTAAGTTTCAAAAAACAAAAAGTTCTCTTTTGCGTATTTATTTTTCCATAAAGACTTGTTATCGATATATTGTAGCAATTTTATGTTTTAAGTTCATTTCTTGCATTTTGTCTTTTTATTTGTACTTTATAATTTTACTCTTAATCACCTTAAGGTATTTTGAATATCATTCCATTCTTAACTTTTAGTTTCACATATAGAAAAATGATGTCTAATGTAAAAAATGGTCTCCACTTACTAAAACAAAGGCTATGCGTTTCATACTTTAACATTTATGAGCAATTGGAGCAAGATTGCTAATATTGTATAGCAAATTTTTCTTAGACTTTGATCCATTGAGACAATTCAAGCAATTTGATTTTTTTTATTTATCTAAGTTACTTTCTTAATAATATGTTAGGAATTTTATTTTTAGCACGAATTTTTTTTTTATTGTTATTCTACCGTTGCTTATTCAAATACTTGTTGGTAGAAATGTATTTAAAAGGTGCCCCCATTTATAAAGATTTCTGACTACGCCACAACCAATCCCACAAACACTAGTTTAAAAGTTCATGTAAAACAAATGTGGGCTTCTAATTTCAAAAAAAAAAAAAAAGGAAAGGAAAAAAGAGGGGAAATGCTTAATTAATTATATATGCCCAACTTTGTCTGGGGATTCAGTACCCCTTTGACTTTCACCATATGAATGCATAAAGTTAACCACACGATGGCGTAGCAAGAAAAACAAAAAGGACGTAACAATAAGCACAAATTTCATAACAATATTATTTTCATAAACTGGTGTAACATTTATCAAAAGAATGCATACCATTTCAGCAAATTATGATGCATAATATTTTTAAGAATGGCATAGCATTTTCAAAATAACTCATTTTATGTTTTCCCCATCATAACATTCACCAGAAATGGTATAATTAACCATGAAAAAGCAAAACATTTTTAATTTGGGCACACCCATGCATAACGTGGGGGTACTTAATAAGTATTTCCCAAAAAATGAAAGGTTCTTATTTGGAGGACAGTGCATGTTATGGTTTTGATCTCAAACAATTAGCTGGCTTATATATTCCTTGCGTAGTATTTGTTTGATAATGTTTGGCGAGCAACCTTTACATGGAGAAGTCCCTAATGATTCGTCTATCAAACTACTTTGTAGGTTATTTTCCCTGTCTTGGAGAGATTGACTATTGATGGTCTGGGTAAGATAATAAAGATTTGGGACAAGCAATTAGTTGCTGTCTGGCAAGAACAAGGGTCTTTCTGCCAACTGACATACGTGAATATCAAAAAATGCGAGAAATTGATGCATGTGTTTCCGTCCAATATGCATCCACTGTTAAAGAATCTAGAAGAACTAGAAGTACGTGAGTGTGAAACCATGAAGGGAATAGCTGAATTTGAGGGAGAAAGAGATGAAGATGGAGTTAGAAATGAGGTATGTCGTTTCAGAAAATTGAGATCTTTGATATTGTTAGAGTCTACTGTATCTTTGATATTGCTACTATCCACGCACAACCGCATTTTAATGAAAAGGTACGTTTGCTTTATCATTATCCTTCTTACTTTGAATCTTTTCCTGTTGGTTCTTAGACCATGCTTTACATATGAAGAGGGTAACATTATCACAGTAGTTAGGCCCCTCTCTCACGCTGTCAAACACACACACACATCCCAGGACACTAGACCAATATAATGAATGAAAAGGTACTTTAGCTTTAGCATTATCCTTCTTACTTTGAATCTTTTCCTGTTGGTTCTATGACCCAGTGTGCTCTGTTCTTCTTCTTCTAGTATCCTTACTCTCTGATGTTATCCGAGCTCTTTCCACCATTTCAAGTGGAATCACGTCTTTCAAGTCCTTTTCTTTTTTTGCAGTTAGGAATTTCTTTTCAATCCATGGAGGACTAGATATTATGCTGATCAAGTCAAATTGTTTCGATCTCGTCCGAGTTCGCATGAAAATATCTAGTTGATCGATAGTCATTGCCTATCTAATTTGTTCTTCAAAGGAATGGTTTGGCAATTATTAGTTGGATAACATACAAAAAGATTTGAATATTACAAAATTATGTGATGCGATGATTGAATCCATCCTAAAAAAATAAATAAAAAAGGACTTGATTGTTGAAAAACGCCTGGAGGCTAGTGAAGTTGAATAGTGGACAATGCAGTAAGTTAAGTGTATATGGTTGAAGCCTAATTCTTGTTACTTATTTCTGAGCAACCTCAATTTTGCAACTTCCTCTGTGTAGTGATTGTCGATCTTCGATCTTTCCGAATTTATTGAGGAATAGAGCTTATGTGTTTCTTTCATGTCACTAATTCAGATTACCCAATTTCAATTTTTGGCTGTGAAATATCATAGAACAATAGCTTATCCAATTTAGTCACAAAATCTTGTTTACTAGAGTAATTACGTTAAAGAGAAAAAGAAAAGTTTAATAATATATGATCATGCCTTCTTTTCTTCCCCTTCTAACGGATATATATTACGACAGATTTGGCTTAAGTTTACTTAAATTAGTGTATCTATCTCCGGCGTGTCCAACATGGCTATGGTGTCGGTTAGGCGTGTCACTGCTACAAAGCAATTAGATTTTGCACTGGGACTTGGGGAAAATACGGGCGGGAAATGACCCAATCAATAGCATGAGCTAGTCCTTGTAGAGACCATGTTCGTCGATCAAATGTGCTTTGATATTATCAAGTGCTTTGCTGAAACCTTGATTTATTTTATGTTTTTTACTGAAAAAAGGAGAAGTTAAAATATCTTTTTCATTCGATTTAATCTAATCGTAGTTCACAACTTCAGACACATATTTGAATGAAAATCTTTTATCAAATGCAACTAGAGGGTGATAAGGGACTACGGTTATGAAAAGAAAGATTACTGAGTTGCAACCAATTATCATATAGATCCATTCAGTTATGGGCGGTTTGTCGTCGGGCTCATTCAATTTTCATTGAATGTATTTTTTCACTTTTTCTTCCTTTCTTTTTGTGGACCTCTTACGGCACCTCAATCTCTGTGATCTATATTTAGTCTCGCCTCGATGCACTCTTTGTCGAGTTCTATATAATAATTTTTCCCAATAGAACCATTTAAGTATTAGTCTTCAAGCCTCTAGGCAAGCTCAATATATTTGCGGTACTAATAGGGTTCTGAGTTCTATTAGTTCATCAAATAAAATGGAAAATTGGAAATTGCAACAAATTAATATGATGTGTCTGGATATTAGAAGATTGAAAGGTGATCGAAACAGCTCTCTATATTTTGAGACTCGAATCTTGTGCTTCTAAGCCGAGATGGATTTGAGAGCTTCATAATTGGACGTCATTGTTATTCAATCTCAGTCGAAGATATTGAGCATGGTTGGGAGTTAGTACTTGCTCTAAGAAACATTTATAACATACTGGAATGAATCCTCATTTTAATTGATTTTAGAGCTCGATTGGACCTCATTGTTATTCAATCGTTATTGAATGTGTTGTAAACAACTTCGCAGGTTGCTTCCCCTACCCGAGAACATTTAGAGATGGTTGGGGTAACCGAGATTGAGGACAAACAACCACTTCCAGAATCCAGAAAAGAAGTTGAATCCTTGTGCAGACCTCTGAACAACGATGACATCATTGTGTTCCCTCGGTTAAAGACCGTGACACTTTGGACATTGCCTAAGCTCAAAAGTTTCTATAGTGAAACGCAAGGCATCTTCTCCCACAAGGTACAAAGGACGTCCTTACCCTTTTTTACTTGATCATGCAATGGCCATGAAAAGCACATAAAAGTGGCCACACATCTATGATCCTGTAGTTTGGTTGAAATTGGATAAAGAGTTGATGCGTAACTGAGAGGCACTACCACCTGTAGCCACTACAAGAAATTTGGGATCTCCCAACGGTTTTTTTAGCAACGGTTCAAAAAACCGTTGGTATAGATGGTGTATAGCAACGGTTTGAAAAACGTTACTAGAAATAAGACTATAGCAACGGTTTTCATGTAACCGTTACTAGATTACAAGACTATAGCAACGGTTTTCCATAACCGTTGCTAAAAACCGGACTATAGCAACGGTTTCCAATAAACCGTTACTATAACCGGACGATTTTTTTTTTTTGGATCCAAACCGGACGATTGAGACCATTGATTTTATTTTCCTTGTTGATTAAATCATTCTCATTAAAATTTGGCCTGATCGAGTTTAGAAAACTTCTTTATTGAGACAAAGAAAAAAAATTATTTTTAGAAAATGTTTTAAAAAAATATTATTTTCACAAAATGTTTTAAAAAACTTTTTTTAAAAAATATTAATTTTAAAATTTTTTTTAAAATATATATTTTCAAAACTTTCTTATTTTTCAAAAATGTTTTGCAAAAATTTTTAAAAAAAACTATTTCAAAACTTTCATATTTTTAAAAAATATTTTTTCAGAAATTATTTTTGTTAAAAAAATACAAAACATGTTTTTTAAAACTTTCTTTTCCAAATAATGATTTCAAAAACTATTTTGTTTGAAAAATGTTTTCAAAAAACTTTTTTCTTCAAAAATTAGTTTTTTTTTTCTTTCAGAAAATTGATTTTTAACATTTTTAAGAATTTTTTTTTCAAAAATTACTTCAAAAAAAAATTTTCCAAATTGTTTTGTAATAAAAATGTTTCACAAAATTATTTGTTTTAAAAATGTTTCTTTTTCAAAAGTTTCTTTTTTCGAAAAATATTTTTGAAAACTATTCCTTATTCCATAATTAATCCCACGCGACTCAAACATGGGATTGGAAGAAATTAGGGATAAAATTAATCCAGGACAAATAATCTAGAGACTATTAATCTCAAGACAACATTAATCCCATAATTTTCAATTCGCGAATCAAACGAGGTCTAATATAAGCTAGCCCAGCCGGTTTGTATAGTATAAATATTATTAGGCCCTTAATATTACACAAGTGCTGGGCTAGCCCAGCTGGTTTGGACTCGCGCGCGCATGCGCGAGGTCCTGAGTTCGATTCCCAGGAGGAGCAAAGTTGTTATGTTGTATTCCATGCGCCACGTCAGCCCCACGTTGGCGCCACGTGGAGACACTCAGACACGTGGCTGCCATGTCATATTTTACCCCAGATTTAGGAAAAAAAAAAACTTGCTTTTAGCAACGGTTGCTAAAGAAACCGTTGCTAAAAAAAAATCTATACCAACGCTTGTTAAAACCGTTGCTATACATCTACACCAACGGATATCTCGCAACGGTTTGGGCAACGGTTGGTGAACCGTTGGTATTGCTTTTAGCAACGCTTTTTGGGTTTTTTAGCAATGCTTTTGACCGTTGTTATATCTCAATTTTCTTGTAGCACAGATTTATACCTCCAACCACCCGTTGAATCGCCGAAATAATTAGCCGGCCTGGCCTCGAACTTTAAATTCTCATCGTCTCTATTGTCTCACACCTCACAAGCACTCTAAACCCCGCAATAAATTAAGCTTATCTCCAACGTCCCTTCGGGAATTGGAACAGTAGAGGGAAAAAAAAAAAAACTAAACTGGTAGGAGTATATGTTTTGGTTAGTACTATGGAATGCATTTTCAATTTTGTCTTCATTTAAAAATTAAAAATTAATCATATTTTCGCAAAGGAGGGGATATGAAATACCACCAAACAAACAAACTCCGAGTAAACAAGCTAAATTCCCATAAACGTTGCTTGGCCTAAAAAACCTAACATCTCAATCAAACTTCTATTTTGTCAATTAATCATGTTGCATTTGTTAGTTGCTGCAGCTTCCATCCCAGCTACCTGGGAGATTGGGAAGTGCTTATGGGTTACCATTGCTAGAGCATCAATTACGCCAGAAAATTGACGAACAATTGGGAAGCACTTTGCAAGAAAGCATCGGAATTACGTTCCAAGAAAGATGACATTGATACTGAAATTGAAAGATTTCGTTTGCAAAGAACTCCAACCCACGAATGTGATAATTGGAGAAATGAGGTGGCAGAAATGGAGAACAAGGTTGCGACTTTACAACAAGAGTTCAATGTTGAGAAGAACTGTGTTTGGGGATTGTGTCCAGACATTTTTTACCGTATAAAGCTTGGTAAGCGAGTGGTAAATATGATCACTAAGATTGACCTACTCATAGAAAAGAAGTTTGAAAATGAATTTTTCATTGATTTACCACTAGCTATAGAGTTGAGAGGAGGCCAAACCCTACTTCGAAATTGACAACCTCTGCATATGATACACGGGTCATTGTACTAAATAAACTTCGAGATGAGAGAACTGCAAAGATTGGTATTTGGGGAGTGGGAGGAGTAGGTAAGACGGCTATCTTGCAACTCTTGAACAATTATTACCATGACAAAACATTTTTTGATTTGGTCATATGGGTAACTGTCTCCAAATCTCTGAGCATTCGAAATCTACAAAATGAAGTTGGGATGCGGTTATCAATAGAAATAAATGTTGATGAGTCTGATGATAGAATTGCACGTACTTTATTTAGGTGTCTTGAGGGCAAGAAATACCTTTTGCTTTTAGACGATGTTTGGGACGAGGTGGATTTAAGTATTGTAGGGTTCCCCACTGCAAATCAACAAAATGGTTGCAAAGTTGTTTTGACAACCAGAAAAAATGAAGTTTGCCGGAAGATGAAAACTGTTGCTGAAGTACCCATTTCAATTTTGCCAAACGAAGAAGCATGGGAGATGTTTTCCTCTGGAGTGGGCCACGTTTCAACACTTTCAACCATCAAGACATATGCCCAAGACATTGTTAGTGAATGTGATGGCTTGCCACTAGCATTGAAAGTCATATGTGGTGCACTACGGAAAGAGGAAAATGTGTATGTATGGAAGAATTTCTTAAGAGACTTAAAGTCACCTGCCACATCTGTCATTCGGGACTTGAATGACAAAGTGTTCAAGGTACTAAAGGTAAGCTATGACCAATTAAAGAATACTGAAGAAAAGAAATGTCTTCTGTTTTGTGGATTGTATCCAGAAGATGACATGATTGAAAAATCTAGATTGATAGGATATTGGAGAGCAGAGAGGATTTTTTCTGGTAAACTTACTTTGGAACAGGCCCTTGATAAGGGAGAAGCTATATTTCAAGCTCTTATAGATGCGTCTTTGTTGGAGAAATGTGATAAAGATGACTCTGTGAAGATGCACGATGTTGTTCGAGACATGGTATTGGCAATAACTTCCCTGCAAGGAGAGGAACCCACACATCTGGTGCGAGCTGGAATTTCTTTAGAGATGATTCCAGAGGAGGTGGAATGGAAAAATGCAACACGAATATCCTTTATGAATCGTGACTTGCGCAGCTTGCCAGAATCACCAAACTGCCCGAAGCTACTAACATTGTTGCTTCAAGGAAATGAAAATTTAGAGGTGATTCCAGAAACTTTCTTTAATAACATGCCTAGCCTCCGAGTGTTGGATCTATCACGCACACATATTAAATCGTTGCCAACTTCAATATCTAAATTGGACGGTCTTCGAGAACTAGTCCTTTTAGATTGTGAACATTTGGAGGCTCTCCCCAAACAGATTACTGCACTCAAGGAGTTGGAAGTGCTTTATGTCGGACGATCTAATTTGGAAATTGGCCGTAGAGGAATGAAAAGCATAGAGTTAATTATTCCTGTTGGGATGATATGTGGGATTCCTCATATTGAAGTAATTGAACTTACAAGTCGACTGAGCGATGAAAGTACATAAATTATTGTGAAAGAACTGAGCAACTTGGGTTCACTTTCTTCTCTTTTATTTGACTTCCACATAGTAGGTAATCTGCAGCACTTTCTGCAAAATAGCATACCATGGAAAGAGAAAAGACTAACGCAATTCATATTCTTAGCTGGGAAATGTCCAAATCAATTATACGAATATGATCCTTGGTTTATTGAACGGGGTAAGAAATATAAGAGGTTTCTAGGTTATGAAGGAGGAGGAGAAGAAAGGGATAATGGCCTTCCCCCAGCCATAGAGGATATACTTATCCGTTCAAATGGCTTTCTATTAAGCAGGCATGGAAAACTCAAAGCTCTATCAGAATTGGGCACGGAAAACACAGATGAGTTAAGATTTTGCTGGATTGAAGAATGTGTTGCACCCGAAACAATAGTCGATAGAAATGGACTTGAAATGAGTGCTTTTTCTAATTTAGAAGTTTTGTTTCTGAACGAACTATCGAATTTGAAGTCCATTCTTTGTTTGGAGATGGAGGAGGGACAATCATCATCACCACCACCACCACTAAATGTAAACAGCTTTACCAATCTAACAAGATTGAGCATAGGGAATTGTCCACTAATTGAGCACCTCTTCTCAAGTGGATTCATGCTTCAACAAATGTCCAACTTGAAAGAGTTGAGAGTCAGAGATTGTCGGGGACTCAAGGGGATGATTCTAGAGGATGAAAAGTTGGAATATGAGGCTCTACCCAAATTGTCGTGTTTGTACCTCTATCGTTTGCCTGAGTTTGTCAACCTTTTTGGAGGTGTTCCCATGTGTTGGCAATCACTGGATAAAGTGATAACATATAGGACTCCGAAGCTAAGAAAACTCCCCTTTGACACTAATAGCGCTCCTAATTTGAAGGGAGTTATGGGCGATGATGAGGAGTGGTGGGATGCATTAGAGTGGGACAACCATGCCGCCAAATTACAACTTCTTAAGTTGTAGCCCAGAAATTGAAAAAGTAAGCAGTTATGTCAAATAATATTTTGGCTTATTTTTGTCTTTTTTGAATTTTCTCAAGTTCGGTCCTAAGTTTTCTTCTGTTTTTTATTTTTCTTGTAGGTCTGAATCAGGAAAAGAGTTTCACCAGTAACGAAATAAACCAATTGTTGATCTGGAAAAAATTATTGGCTTCCAATTTAAAGTATGGGCTTCCAACTATGAATAAGATGTACCGTCGAGATCAAGTGGTTTGTAAGTATCTCATGTAACATATTTGTACTATATTATCAGCTTTTTTGTAGGGGTATGCCCCTCCATTTAGCTTGTGTGTTCATTTGGTTTCCAATGGAAATTAATTTACCCAAAAAAAAAAAAACATATTTGTACTATATTATCAGCTTTTCCATATTTGTATGGTTCCAGCTATGTCCTCTCCCCTACGATATCTTTGTGCTTGTTCTCTTTCCTTGGTACTTTTCTCTTAATCTGTATTCTGTAGTACTTTATTTCAAGCAAATTATCCATATTTGTGAATTTATTTTTTCACTTAATTTGTTCACAAATATGTAGAAATTTGAAGAAAGTGGAAGAAGTTTGGATAGCCAATCCCGGAGCACGAGCACTTCATCTGCATTAACGTAGAAATTAGACTTACCCCGGAGCATGAGCACTTCATTCAAAGACATCACCAGAATATATGCAAGCAAACGCGAACAACATTTCCCGGCCATTGACTTGAATAATGACCTCCCCTGGGTGACCTTGAGATTGCAATGGGTTGACTTCGGAAAGAAGGAAAGAGAGTGGTATCGCCGTGTCGGGAGGGGTCAGGGGTTCATAACGTTTTAATATAACACCACCATATTAATTGGATCAAAACTATAAATTATTGTGAAATAACAAGACCAGCTGATTGGCACCGAAAACGTTATTAAAGATACGTGGATAACACCGAAGAGTAATAACCTAATTCTATACTCTATATCTCTCGTGCCAACACAAGGCACATATATGTACAGATTCTAAGAGCCGTTGACATTGAGAAAGAAACCTAAAATATTATTGGACATGTAATTTGGTAGCTTCTGTGATTCTTCTTTCCAAAGCTTGAGCAAGATTAATTCCTTCTTTATGAAAAACCAATTCCCAATAACAATTCCTTGCTAACCAGTATCACGTGAATGGATATTCCAAATCGTTGGAAAATTATTCAACGCGGGCAAAGCACAACAATATTTAATTAATTGCTCAAAAATATATTTGACAGAATTGGCAACCAACCCAATAGGCAATAACCATAAGGGCGGGCAAGCTTCAAAAGTAGCTGACAACTTAAAACGCGGAGCGTGCAAGCATCTCAAGATGTGAAAAAAAATCTTTCATTTTTTAGTGAATTCACTTTGGAGAAAGTTGATTAATCTCATCAAAAAGTCTACGCACGTAACTTTAAAACACAATTGTATTCGCAAGCACCATTCGATGCATGTGGACCCATATGTATTGAACGATTCCGGGCACAGTTATGTCCAAAGTTGTTTTTTAGAGTTGTGTGTATAGCATTTCGTATACGTGTTTTTTCGATATTTATAGTGTCCTAAGCTCGTTCCCCAGTTACACGAAATTTGTGCTACTCAAAAAGTAAATTAGGACAGTCACCAATAGAAATAATTTCAATTCGATCATAAACTCGATTCTTTCAACCAACGAAACACAATCCAGGAAAATAGCATTACGACATTGGTTTTGCTAACCTCCGCTTACACAAATAACTTCAAATAAGTTTGGATATTAATTCATATTTTTTGGATATTAATACACTTTCACATATATCAATAACTTTTCACGAATATTAATAAATTTTTTTACCTATTATCCTCCTGCTAAGGGCGGAGGTAATTAGCATTTTTCATAAGACATTACCAGCCTTTGCCGTTAATGTAATTATTATAACTCTCAATTTTGCTATTGGCTCTCTCTTATTTTATTTTAAATCGAAATATTTTTTGTACTCATTGGAAGAGTTGTTTTAATTAAGAAAGGGTAAAATACAAAACCATTTATTTTTTATTCGTTGAAAGAACCGTTCTTGTCATAAAGGTCAAAAATTGAGAATTTAGTACTGCTTTACATTATTATTTCATTATTAGAAAGGGTGAAATTGTTGGTTGGATTATGATTATCAAAAAGTGTTGGGTTGGACTATAGGTATGAACGGAGAAGTAACGTCAAATACCAAAGCTGCCCAAACATCAACAATTGCCAGGGCAAAATGAAAAGAAAAAGTTCAGAAGGCATTAAAGTAATTTCATACTATGTCTTGGCTTACTATACTATATTCTTTTATTACAAGTGTATTGATTTTGGGGGTTCTGACTGGCCGGCCCTAAAATGTCTTTGAGTCTATAGGTACAGGGCCGGCTCTGTACCCAAATAAATAACTTAAATAAGTAACTTTTTTAATTAGAGCTTACTATAAAATAATAGTATCATTTGGTCATCGCCGCGTTGGCAATTGAATATGATAAGGCCGAAACTGTGGGTCCTACCTAGACGTGCTCATTTAGTAGATCTGAGATATTGACCTAAATAACCAATGATATCACTGTAGAAATAAAAAAAAATAAAAATAAAATACCCATTACAGCTACGTTTACTTTCCGACACATACATTGTAACTAACGAGAAGTTTCCCGAGCGGGTATACCCCACATAGTATTCAGTCGGCGCATTTGAGTCGTCCGATACACTTTTGGACAGTTCGGATTGAAATCAATTCTCCTTTCACCCGACACTTTCTCAATTCGACCGCTCAGGTCTGAACTCGTGCCTCGGCCATGGTTACAACGCAATCTCCCTCGTCTCAAATGCATTTTCCTCCATTTTTTACTTAATGTAGTACATTTATTTGATTATTTGTTCTCTAAATCGTCCAAATCAACAAAACAAACAAACAACAAGCGAGAAAAGAAACAAGAAACAAGAAACACAGCAAGAACGCAAAACACATGGATTTTATGAGGTTCTCCAACTGCGTAGTTAAAATGCATTTACGGCTTGCACTAGTTTTCACTGTGTAGTTCTAGAGGTTGACTACACTCACGAAGCATGAGAAACTCGATGTGTTGGAAAGTCACGTAGTATCCCTTACGATGAATTTTTCAGTGCCGAGCAGGTATTGCGGACGTGGCACCCGCTCGGCGCACCCGAGCCGTCTGATGCATTTTTGGACGGCTCGGATTAAAACACACTCTTTCCTCTCATCCTAACATTTTCTCTCTCCTCTTTTGAAGTTTGTAAGGACCAAATTCTGAAGTTTGTATTGGCAATTCCATATAACAAAACGCATACTTTTTATCGAGTTGTAATTTTATTATTTTTAATAAGTTAATGAGTCTGTATAGGATTAGAGTGGAAGGAATTATTGTTAATTGTAATTGAGAGTGAGCTTTCTGAATAAAAAGAAGATCGACTACAACAAGACGGATCAATCGGGTCTTCAATTGAAATCTCCTTTTTTGGTAAAAGAAAAGCAACGTGCAAAAGGGCTGTATATATGGAATGTTATTTTCCTTCCTAGGGTTGTGAGCATAGCTTTATAAAAGGAAAAGCACGGCAAAAGGGAAAATTGTCCACATATTATACAGCGTGAAGAATTGGGTGACGGCAGTAGAAGAATACATGGAAGCAACAGGTTCTTTGTGAGCCGTTTTTTGAAGGAAGATTTCTATTAGTAATCGGAGGGCTTGTGGACTCAAGGCAAGTGGCGATCAAGATCACTGGGTGTGGTGTACGTGTGACTCGGCAGGTAGTACTTAGAACGTTGTGAGGATTTACATCGTTTGGATAGGTATATCTGTAACTGCACAATGATTATAGTGATTTGATTCCTTCCCGTGGTTTTTACCCATTCTGGGGTTTTCCACGTATATCTCTGCGTTGTGGATTTGATTGTTTGCGTAGTTTTTGCTGATAGTATTATTTTGTGATTCGCATTCATATTGTTAGGGTTTTTTAAGGATTGTTTGGAAACCCTGATTGTTCAATTGGTATCAGAGCGGGCTGCTCCTTCCATTAGAATTTATTTTATTCTAGAGCAGATCCATCATGAATATGAACTTGAATCACATGTCTAGAAATATGCCTATACTTGATGCTGATAATTTTGATTACTGGAAATCTAGAATAAAGGCTATAATGAGATTAGCCGGAGAAGAAATTTGGGACTCGTGTATTTTGGGTTACATTCGACCCATGAAATTTGTTGATGACAAATCAGTTCAAAAAACTGCAACTGAGTTATCAGCCACAGAAAAACCCTTACTTCAGGCTAATAATCGTGCACTTGATATTTTATTTGTTGCTGTTGACATAAATGAGCACAGGAAAATAGCTAACTGTGAAATTGCGAAAGAGGCTTGGGATATTCTGGTTACTTGCCATGAGGGGACAAAAGTTGTTAAGCAGTCTAAGTTGCAAAGGCTTACCACGGAGTTTGAGACCATCAGAATGCAGGAGGAAGAGACCTTCAATCAATTCTACTCCAAGCTCATCGCCATCGTCAATAGCTGCGAGAACTTGGGTGAGCCAATTCCTTCTTTTCGCATTATTAAGAAAATTTTGCGCTCCTTACCTCCTAGATTTAAAATTCAAGTTACTATGCTAGAGGGTAAGAAAAAGTTAAAAGAAAAATCTGTTCAAGAAATCGTTGGGATTCTCCAAACTTATGAGGCCGACCTATTGCAATCTGAACCTGTTAAACCCAAAGTAAAACCTTCGGAGACTCCGATTGCTTTTAAAACTACTCAAAAATATAAGAAAGGTTCAGATAGTGATAGTGATGTCGATCTTAAGGAGATGAAAATATTTTTCAAACAATTTAAAAATAGTACGAAAAAGAAAAATGATAATGGAAAAGGAGAATTTTCTGGAAAAAATAAAAGGGAGGGAAAAGAACCACCTGAGGGACCACAATGTTTCGAGTGCTATGGTTTTGGTCATTACGCCCAAGAGTGTATAAATAAAATGAAAAAGAAGGCTCTTGTCACTAAAACGTGGGATGATAGCGATTCTGATGAATCAAATGAAAAACAAGGGGCCGATAAAAATGATAAAGGAAATTTTTTGGCTTTTGGAGTAATCTTAAATTCACATGGTCATTCCGAATCGAGTGATTCTGAAACAGATAATAGCGAGACAGATAGTTGTGCTGACATAGATGAGGTCAAAGAAAAGTACAACAAACTCCATGTTTTTAGTAAAAAATTGATAGACACGAGTGAAAAACTTTCCGATAAAGTTAAGAAGTTAGAGAATATTTTGAATAAACGCACTCAAGAGAGGGATGAGAGAAATAAAGAAATTGAGCTCCTTCTTGAGAAAAACAAAGCGTTAACTGCTAGCTACAAATCTAAGGATAAATCAAAGGATGACACACAGACAGGGACCAAAGTGTTAGATCATATTCTGTCCATCCAACAGCGACCTAGCGATCGTTCAGGGCTTGGTTATCATGCAACGTCTTCAACTCCACCGATAGGGAGAAATGAAACTAAACGTCCAAGTAAGAAGACTAATGGTAATGATATGCAAAACGTGAATAATTCTTCTACGACAAAGAAGCAAATGACAACAAAGGTAAACGGACATCCCAAGTGCAAGGAGGTAAAACCTAATTAAGGTTATTAATACTGATAAGTCTCACATTTTTACTCCTGTTAATAAATTTGTTCCTATTTGTCATTATTGTGGTATGACTGGCCATATTAGACCACATTGTAGGAAGATGCATGAGTTATACACTTCATATGCACATGTAGCTCGTTCTTACAGTCATAATTATTTTGTGCCCACTTGCCATCATTGTGGACTTAGAGGCCATATTCGTCCGTACTGCTTTGCCCTTCATGGCTATCATAGGACACCTCCCCGTTACCAAAAGTTGAATAATCGTAGGGAGTATTTTCAGAGGTCTGAACATAGGATGTCTTCACATGCTAATTTTACAAAGGTAAATTCAAAGACCATGACCAATAAAAAGACTCATATTGGAAAGGCCAAAACGAGACAGGTTTGGGTTAGTAAAATTGATTTGGTTTCTGAAGCTGATGATGACCTTGACTCTCTAGATGAATATAGTTCATCCGGAGAGGTTGACCTTGCCTTTTGAGGCTAGGTCGTGGTTCCATAACCTAGGTTTAATTGTTTTTGCATATCTCATTGCCTAGAGTTATAGAGTTTCACAGTTTTTGTGTTTCTTTTGTTTCGTAGTTATTTTGTTTGTCTTCAAAAAAAAATTCAAAAAAATTATATTTTTTTTGAGTGTCATGTGGAATGAGCATGATATATAGTGTTTGATGCGTAGTTGAATATCATTGGATTTTATGAACATGTTCATCCACAGTTTTATTGCACTTCTTTCATGGTATTCTCACTGTAATTAAGTTTGAATGTTAATATATCATGAGTATTCGACATTATGTACACTCATCCATGGTTCTTGGTCAGGTTCTCAAATAGGGATCACTCTTCTCATATACTTCGTTTTATCTTGTGTCTTCCCTAAGCCGTGACCATCTTTATTTGGTTTCGCCCTCATTTATTCCAAAAAAAAAAGGGGGAAAGAAAAAGAAACAGCGAAGAAAAGAAAAAGAAAATTTATTTCTTGGATTTTGCTTATCCGGGTGTTCATTGATTAACCGGACAATTGGGGTGAGGTATTCTCCCTCTGAGCGTTCGAGTCAAAAAATGGATAGACCTTGTGAAGGCACCCGTGTTGGACCATTTGCTTAGTAACCAAGTATTGGGTATAAGGTATTCTTATTCTCAATATTCGCGTCAAACAGCGGTGGGGTAAAAGTAAAAATACGGTGTTGAATTTCTATTGAATTACTTATTATACAACAGCATGTTGTTGAGGGGGAGCTTGTGATTAATTATCTGTGGATTGTATGTTGGACCTAGATAGGTGTATCATGTTGAGGGGGAGCCACTAGATAAACCTTAGCATTTGAGTATCTTGGTCCTGTTTTGAGTTGCTGAATTTTTTGGTCATGGATGCACACACACACTTTCCTCACATGTCGATGATCATGGTGTATTGCATTCCTTCTGCCTTGCCTAGTGTTATTTCATTAAGTGGTGCCTTAAAATTTGGATGTCTTTTTCATCTCATCTCATGATATAAATACTTGCGATAAAACTATCTCATGCTCGTATATTCAAATTTCTCATTCTTTTTTAGCATTTGGTTTAGTTTTATTTTATTAGATTTGGCGTGTCTGTTAGTCCTTCATTCTGCAATTGAAATAAGCCATTACGATATTTATGCTAATATCCACGCTTCACTTAAATCTTTTCTTTGGCTGTTTCTATTGGTCACTCATTAATTAATTCTCCGATATTTGCAATTATTGTTTTATTGTTTATTATATTCGCTCTTTGTCATTCCATGTCAAAAAGGGGGAGGATGAAAGGGGGAGTACGTTGCTTATTGTTCTAATGTGTTTGGCTGTTGAGTTTTGTTTGCAGCTTCTCTACAACTCGATCTCAGTTCGTTAATTTTTCATTGTAGTGTATTTTGTCATGGAAGTGCCAAAGGGGGAGATTGTAAGGACCAAATTCTGAAGTTTGTATTGGCAATTCCATATAACAAAACGCATACTTTTTATCGAGTTGTAATTTTATTATTTTTAATAAGTTAGTGAGTCTGTATAGGATTAGAGTGGAAGGAATTATTTTTAATTGTAATTGAGAGTGAGCTTTCTGAATAAAAAGAAGATCGACTACAACAAGACGGATTAATCTGGTCTTCAATTGAAATCTCCTTTTTTGGTAAAAGAAAAGCAACGTGCAAAAGGGCTGTATATATGGAATGTTATTTTCCTTCCTAGGGTTGTGAGCATAGCTTTATAAAAGGAAAAGCACGGCAAAAGGGAAAATTGTCCACATATTATACAGCGTGAAGAATTGGGTGACGGCAGTAGAAGAATACATGGAAGCAACAGGTTCTTTGTGAGCCGTTTTTTGAAGGAAGATTTCTGTTAGTCATCGGAGGGCTTGTGGACTCAAGGCAAGTGGCGATCAAGATCACTGGGTGTGGTGTACGTGTGACTCGGCAGGTAGTACTTAGAACGTTGTGAGGATTTACATCGTTTGGATAGGTATATCTGTAACTGCACAATGATTATAGTGATTTGATTCCTTCCCGTGGTTTTTACCCATTCTGGGGTTTTCCACGTATATCTCTGCGTTGTAGATTTGATTGCTTGCGTAGTTTTTGCTGATAGTATTATTTTGTGATTCGCATTCATATTGTTAGGGTTTTTTAAGGATTGTTTGGAAACCCTGATTTTTCACCTCTCATCCTAACACTTTCTCTCTCCTCTTCTCTCTCCAAATCTGAGCCGTGTCCATACACGTAATGGACAGCTCGGATGGCCGAGCGTGCACCATATGGTACCCGCTCGGCACAGAAAAATTTTCATATCCCTTACTGTTGGTCTTGTGGAATTCCTCGTCATAATAGGATTTGCGTACTCATTGTTGTCATTAATTATTGCTTTGCTTATGGCGGTGTATTGTTAAAACAGATCTTGTGATGGAGCCTTGCTAAGGATTCATGGGCATGACCGCATGATCAAATTCTAAAACAAGTTTTATAATGGAGCGTAAAATTAGTGAAAGGAGTAATATATGAAGCACCGACATGGAGATTGCTACATCCGTGTCCAGTTGGGGGCACGTATGAGCGAAGCCATATTACGTGTCTATTAAAATTTAATACTCCATCTGTCCCGTACAACTAGTCCCGTACAAAATTACGTGCAATTTTCAAGCTTAAAAATAATGTACATACCGAAATAATTTTTTTTGTAATACAGATCTTGTTTGAAAGATCTCAATAAGTATACATTATTTTTAAATTTAAAAATTACACGTAATTTTATAGATGACCAACTTTATGAGACAGAAGTGTAAGACAGAAGCTATAGTTTGTTTAATCAGTTAGTTAGAAAAGGTGGTGGAGTTGACTGAGAAATAGGAGTAGTGGGTTTGACCTCTGAGCTGGTATTTCATATAAGACCAGTGGTGAACATTTACATTAGTCATTCAAGCAAAGAAAATCACGAATCAGTTTTTCGAAGACCACCGTCATCTCGATCCTGCGATTTTCACGATCGATCTTGTGATTTCGTTTGAAGTTCACGACTTTATCTTCCTCAACTCAGATTGAATTCCTCTCTGGTATTGTCCATGGCATCATCAATTACGGTAACCCTTTCTGCTTGTCTTGCTTTCCTTGTTTCCAATTTTCATACCCTAGTGAATGTAAAACTGGATGGGGGCAATTATCTCTTATGGCGTATACAAGTCGAAAATGTTATGCGTGCTAATGGATACTTTGAATATTTTAATGGAACCGTAGCAAGTCCTCCACTTCAGATCAGTAATGCTGAAGGTGTTCTTGGCCCTAATTCTGCATATACTCTATGGAAATTGATTGATTCTCAACTATTATCTTGTCTTACCGCGTCTCTATCACAGACAACCCTTCCTTATGTTCTAGGGTTAACGAGTGCACAACAGGTGTGGTAATCGTTATCTCATAGATTCAATTCTTTGTCTCGAAATCATGTTCAAGAACTCAAAACAAGATGTATAGTCATACAAAGTTAACCACGATGGACTCCTATATTGATACTATTAAGGACCTTGCTCAAAAACTGGCTGCAGCAGGTAGCCCCCTTGACGAGGATGATCTTATTTTTCACACCTTACAAGGTTTACCTAAGCCTTTTAATGGCTTTAAAACTGCGGTGAGAACTTGTAACGCCCCGATTTTTCAGGAGCAAAAGAAAGTAATATCTTAAGGAAATTTTGCTAAATAAATATAATTTTTCAAAATAAAGGTTTAACTATTACAATCCTAAGATAGATTTACTGATTCAAAATACATTAACTTCAGAGCCGACTCTAAGCTTGGTACGAATCCCGAGCATACTCGATCTCCTTTCTGATATTCTTTCAGTATGAAACTACACCATCATTGAATCTCCTCCATTGAATCTTACGCCCTCTGACAAATTGATCGCCGAAGCAAAAGATTTACCAGGATACAGACGTATCCGTGAGTGATAAATCACCCAGTAGAATAATCCAACCCAACTACCCCTCTTACTTTACAACTAGCAAGTAACAAGATAATAATCATGTAAAGAAGTAGAATCAGAGATTTTCCACAGAAACTAGTTGATTACTATCCATTAACCTACGTGTGGTCTAAGATCTCATCCACGAGGTCTTTCCTCCCCAGCCGCTAGCCATGCTCGATCCCATGAGGTCACTTCCTTTTGCTGTCGCAGATACACCTAAATTATATACCGAATGTGCATCCCAATAACTATAACAAAAGGAAAGGTTATCATGCTTAAATCATGATTAGGGTTCGCCTATCTCCCCAGCCGCTAGCCATGCTCGATCCCATGAGGTCACTTCCTTTTGCTGTCGCAGATACACCTAAATTATATACCGAATGTGCATCCCAATAACTATAACAAAAGGAAAGGTTATCATGCTTAAATCATGATTAGGGTTCGCCTATCTTATATACCACTTTACAATCCACTCCACAATCATCACTAGACTCTAGCTAATCTATCAATTTGTCATTGAACTCCCGCCAGTTCCATTCTCATCACAAATCTCATCACATCTCAAAATTTCGCCTGCAGGCAATCTAAAAATAAAACTTTCCAATTCATCTATTACCTAGCATCGTCTAGGTGAATTCTATTCGCATACCACCCCATGTTTCTAGGGTCCAATCTAGCTTTTAATCAAGTATCGGTGCAATATTAAATCAAATAATAATTAAAATAAATAACAAGCCATGCAATCATACAAACTTTCATGAATAGGACGTTGCCCTTAGTCTTGTATGGCCACGATGTCAAAATTTAGTAAGGAACTTTTATAAAAAAAAATTCTAGGCTCTCATTAGTTATTTTTAAGAAATTAGATTGATTAAAAACTAATTATATACATTTAAATAAGTAAAAATATTAGAATAAATATCATGACCTTAATAAGAGTCCTAAAGGTCCTCTACAATATGTTCGAGTGTCAAAAGTTGGGTTTAGGGGGTCGCGGATTTATTTAAAATAAAGATATTAATAAAAGTTGTCGAAAGTAGAATAAAGATAATAAATTATTTAATAAATAAAATATGTTGAGGTTAACAACGTTTCATCTTCGGAATGTAAGGAGTCTAAATAAAATTACTCGGGCATTAATCACAAGATTTCTAAGGTCGTAAGGTATTTTTTATTGGAAACACAGTAAAAATAATAATAAATAGTAAACTAAATAAGAAAAATATGAAATTAACAAGATATCAACTTTGAGATGTGAGAAGTCTAGAAAAAATAGTTTGTGTGTTAACAGCATTGTTTGGGAGGTCGCAAATTGTTTCGAAACATTTAAAGTTACTAAATAAGAGTATTATTAACTTAAAAACTTTTATTATCCAACTCAATCTACCAAATAAATTAAACTGATATAACTAATTCATTTTATACTAAGATGATATTACACTGTAAGAAAATAATATCAAGTCAGTAGTTTTTTATAATATTAATATCATAAATATTTTAAAATAAATATCATAAGGGTCATCGTATACGTACATAATTACAAGTAAAGTGTCGGGCTCAAAAATAATATCATAATGGTGAATATGGCAGAAAACGCTCAATGAGCTATATTTTTCATTCGGGCTCATTTCAAGCCCTAAAACTACTCAAAACTATTCAGTTATGCTTAGGGAAAGTGGAAAAGTGGTTGGATAGGATTATAATACCTTGAATTATCCGGATGGGATTGAAAACGAAACTTTGGAATTTTTGGAATGTGACTTTGGTTTTGGCCGAGGGGGAGCCCTGGGATTGAATTGAATGTTGTTTGGTGTTGCTTTGGGGTGTAGGAGGTGATTGGATCGGACAATTTGGGTTTCGATGGGACGAAACTACGAAACCCACTTTTCTCTCTCTCTCTCTCTCTCTCTCTCTCTCTCTCTCTCTCTCTCTCTAAAACTCCATTGATTGGGGCTTGGTTTTCTCCGATTTTTCTCTCTTTTGGACTGGTGAGGTGTGGGGAGTATCGTGGTGTGCCCTAGGGTCGAAGTGATGGGGTATTTATAAGAGAATTTTGAAGAGGGTGATAAGATTGTATTAATGAAAACTCTATCTCTTGGGCTTTGAGATAGACTAGATAAGGACAAATATATGATCAGGGAGGAAGTAGAGATTGAGTAAAAGAGGGAGAGACGGAAGGAATGTGTATGCATGCATGCATGCAAATTGAAAAAAAAATAAAAATAAGATAAATAAGATAAAATAATTATATTTGTATATATCTGTTAAGGAAAATAATTTTATTATTACAAATAATACTTTTTAAATGATATTATTAATGATAAAAATTACGGGTCGTTACAGAACCAGGGGAGATACGATTACTTTTACAGAATTGGTTACCATGTTAAAAGGGGAAGATCTTCGGTTACTTTACGACTCTGAGGTTGATACAACAACTGTTGTAGTAGCCAATCACTCTTCTCAGGGTCAAGAGTCTAATTCTGGGGGATCACAGCTGCCATCTGTTACTCCACAACCTAGTCTTTCCCAGCAGCAATCTGTGCCTTCCGGACAACCTCAGTATTGGTCACAACCGTCTTTTGCTTCTCCTCAGTTTAGTGAACAACCTCAGTCTTCTATTTCTCATGTTCAACATATGCCAACTTAGAGGTCAAACCCACTATCTCTCAATCAACTCCACTACCATTTCTAACTAACTGATTAAACAAACTCACTACCCTTAACTGCCAGCTAAACACAGCTGCACTAAACTAATCAGATATTAACCAAGACAGAAGCTATAGTTAGTGGTTCTGTCTTACAAGGGGGAGTACTATTTTTTGTGCCGGGACACGCGCTTTTAACTTCAAAAGTATTGGATCTTATATGTAATATACAAAATATAAGTCTATGTGAGATGCACACATGCCATCGGTCGATAATGCAGTCGATATATTTAGTAGTTGCAACGTAGTTTGCATAACTGAAAACGTTATTTAAAAAAATTTGTCATCTCCCCTGCCATGTGTCCCCATTTGTTGAGGATTGTCGTGTTCTGTATCCGTGTCCTTGTGCCATCGCGTCAGTCTCCCTACCCATGCTGAATAGGGTAACTAATTATGTGTTTGTTTGTTCATACTCCGACTTTTGTTGAACCTGACGTTATCAGATATCACTGAATCGTAAAACATTGTTCTCTGTCTAGTTGGAATGGTGTTTTCTGTCAAATGTTGATGATATGGGTTAGCCGTTGAGGTTAGGGGAGACGAATTTCTGAAGTTATGGAGGAAATGTTTCCAATTGCTCTAACATCGAAGCTGCTTTTGTGATTTTTGTTTTGGGTGAATGTGCATGGTATTTAACATTGGAGAATTCCGCGATCTCTTGTAATAATTGTGTCCAAATAAGATCTTCAATGTTTCGCTTGTTACGATGATCTAACTGGAGTTTTTCCTCTGGTTTTCTAGGCTGAAGATAAGTCCTCAAAGGTGCAAGAGAGTGATCTTTCTGGCACAGCTTATGTTCATGTAAATGTTATGCTACCGGTGAGTTACACAATTTACTCTTGTTCTGGAACATCTTCTTTTGGAGTTATTCTTTCATCGTAAGTTATCCATTTTCTTCCCTCCTTCTGTTGTCTTGTTTCTCGAGGCTGCCTGTGCATTCACTCACCAGAACTTCATTTATGTTGCTTTAACTCGTCCTCAGATATTGTCTCAACTTATTTGTCAGTTGTTGGTTCTTGCCTCGTTATCTATCTTGATTACGTAATTTGGTAAATTTGTTACTCATGTCTAGCATTTACATTTTGTGGGGGCAGTTGGATGTTATCAATATTGACTGTGAGCTGGTTGATCCTGACGAGCTGCGTAAGAAGCTACAGAAATTGAAGTCAGCTAATGTCGATGGCGTTATGGTTGACTGCTGGTGGGGGATCATAGAGAGACATGCTCCACAACAGTACAATTGGAGCGGCTACAGGAGCCTCTTTCAGATTGTGCGTGACCTTGATCTCAAGCTACAGGTGAGCAGTATAGCACCTGTTTTGCTACCTGTGGCATTCTTTTCTATTTTGTTTGATCTTTGGTACACGGATTGCTGTCTTTCTTAACTATTATGGGCTGTTTGGCTTTGGTTTAGATTGATTGGTTGTGCAATTGAGGATGGATACCTACCGAGTAAGATGATCACTTTTAACTTGCATTTATCGTTGAGAGAATTGGATTCAGGGAGAATGAAATGAGTCCTATCAAGTTGCATTTTATAGAACTAATGTATATAGTAAAATTTATCTTCAAATAAGTTCAGGTGTCCATAAAATATCCCTTGTGCCAAGCTTACCCTTCAATTAGAATTGCGGAGATCACTACTACAAAAAGTAAGAAAGATCACGGTTTTTATCCGTGATCTATGTGTTTTCATCACGGTTTTAAAACCGTGATCTATGGAGCCGTTATTAAAAGTCCTCCTCTTTTCATCACGGTTTTCAACCGTGATAGAAAACCAAAAAAATTGAGATGAAAAACTAAAAACTGTGATAGATACCCATATTAGATCTCGATTTTTTTTAAAACCGTGGTT
Source organism: Rhododendron simsii (assembly GCA_014282245.1). NCBI lineage: Eukaryota > Viridiplantae > Streptophyta > Magnoliopsida > Ericales > Ericaceae > Rhododendron > Rhododendron simsii. The sequence continues at coordinate 3,460,373 of CM024964.1, forward strand.
ATATATAACTTAAAGATCTCAGTTTTTTTAGAAACCGTGATCATATCTCAATTTCTTATCTCGGTTTGTAGGAAAACTGTGATTGTATTATATAAGGGATTACGGCTTTTAACCGTGATTGTTAATACGCTATTGCATTTTATTCAATTTTTTTATTTAGTATGAATATATATATATATATATATATATATAATTAATATCCAAGTTCATCAACAACATCAATAATTTACATCCACCATCAAACAAGCGGTACATATATTGAACTTTAAAATCCAATTACAGTATCCTATCAATCTGCTACAATTAGTTATGAAATTAACATGAGTACCTATCTAGTTCAACTCATCCCCTATCTACATAAACAAAGAAGCCTTCCAGAACTGAAAGCAAAATTCTAAAGTAAAACCGTCCACGATTTAAACAGCCTCCATGCCCCGATAAAACAGGTTCGCCTCGCAACCGTCTCAATATATACTGCATTAAACAAATGACAAAGCACTCATTAGCATCTTAGAGAAACAGAAAACAGGTTAGTGAAAAGAAATCAGATATAGTCATATAGATGGTCAAGCCTACACCGATAATAAATAGCACATTGTTAGACCTGAACAATTGAATGGACTATCACAACTGTATCATTGATCAAGACTCAATCGACTACGAACTACCACTCGCAAACGAATACAAATCTTCGAATATACAATCGTGTGTGACGAGAAAAAATAGCAGTTATCGCACAATGACCATCGGTTAAGTGACCCCCGGATACGGGAATTGGTCTTGAAGCACAGAATCTTATGTTCAGCACACCACATGCATACTTGGAATTTTCTGAATTTGTAGAATCAAAACAACAATGTCATGACAGTAAGATTGATGTTAATCAATCACCAAACTAAATACTTACAAAAAATGAGAGCAAACAACTAAACAATCAGTCTTTCTTCCAATAAGTGAACATTAATCAAACAGCCAAGACTCTCCTCAATTTAAATATCAAATTGAACTCATTAAGAAATTAAGCAGCTAAATTCATAAAAAGATTAACACTAAGTGACCTCTCATTGTCTGGGGTTGTCAATTCATCCTACTATCTCCGTCTACTCCTTTTCTTTCTCTACTTAATGCCTTACTATTAAACTCGAGCCTAAATCGTACGGAAATCAAGAAGATTTATGCAATACTTAACATCTCAAACCCACAAACCTCTAAGAAAATTTATGCAATACTTAACATCTCAAACCCGCAAACTTCTAAGTACGTACCGTTTGAGTTTCAGAACCCTTAATTCCGCTCCGTCGTTTCAGTTACAAATTGAGAAGCATACAGTGGGGATTTTTCTCTGAGAGCGAACACAAAAGAGAGAACGCAAAAATAGCGATTAGCCGATTACATAGAAACCAAACCACGAGAATCTGATTACAAAGATGCATATGTCCCTGATATATAGATGCATATATGACATATCTACATACATAGTGACGAATATAGATAGAGGGAGAGAGGAAGGAACGCAATAGAGGGAGGGAGGGAGGGAGGGAGGGACAGAGAGAGTGAGGAGCATACCCGATCGGATCGATGGCGTCGTGCGGTGAGACTTAGAGTTGCAGCGGTGATATTAGGGTTTGGGTAGAGCTTGGCGGCTTGTGAGAGCTAGAGAGGGAGAGGAATAGGAAAAGCGATCGATGAAACACTTGGGTAAATTCTTGATCTGATATAATTTTGCTTCTCTTTTTATTACGCTTGTAAGTAAAGTGTGGTTAAAATAACCAACTAAGTTTTATCACGGTTGGAGACGATGTGTGATTAAATAAACCATTAATTACTATCACGGTTGCAAACAGAACATGGTTAAAATAACCAATTACAATAGCAGTTTTATCAAAACTGTGATAAAAAAATATTAATCACGCTTTCAAACAAAACGTGATTGAAATGAATCACTAGTTTTCATCACGGAGACAAACAAACCGTGGTTAAAATACGAAATTACAATTACAATTTTTGAAAAACTGTGGTAAAAAATATTAACCATCACACTTGTATCAGCAAACTGAGATTAAAAATTAACTTCATATTTCTTTATCGCGCTTTTATTCAAACCGTAATCCTTTTAGTCTTTTGAGTGTGTTCTTTATCAGTTATTCTAGTAGTGGATATACTTTTTAATTGAAAGGGTGTAGGTTAATCAGGATACAGACAAACATGGATGAAGGGAGAGTAGATCTTGGGGGCTATATATATGTTTGGTCAATAATTTTGTGGATGTCAAGAGGGATAAAATTAGAGTGGGATGAATGAGATGTTCCAGTGGAGGAGTGCATCATGAGGTTTTCATGTTTGCAGAATTCCTATGAAGTTGAAAAGCACAATTCATATAATTGGTTTTTTTTTTCGCTCGGCGAAAGTCAATATTGTTAGTTGGAGTTCGTTAGTGAGGGTTGCACCCCCATCAAATGCATAACTGTTATATGACGTTAACAGCCTATATCGTGCCCAATTTGTTCCTCTTTTTTTAATTTTTGGCTTGAGTTTTGCATGAATATGCAGGAATCATTGTGATGAGCAAGGCATTCTTCTAAGTGATGGATAGAAATCTTAGTAGTACTGCGTACAATAGCTTGCATCATTGGTAGTGTAGTTGATTTTGCTCCATTTCCGAGCTCTTACTTGAATTACGAATTATCTCATTTAAGAAAAAATAAATGCCGCAGGTTGTTATGTCATTTCATGAATGTGGAGGCAATGTTGGTGATGATGTTCAAATTCCACTTCCCCAGTGGGTTGCAGAAATTGGTGAAGGAAATCCTGACATATTTTTCAGAGACCGTGAACGAAGACACAATCCTGAATGTCTCACTTGGGGAGTTGATGAGGAGAGGGTCTTAAGTGGTCGTACTGCCCTTGAGGTGGTGCATTCTTCCATTCCATTCGGCGGCAGAGATATTTTGCAGTCTCCATGAACACTTTCTCCATGAATGTTGTAGATTATTGTGACATATATATATATATATATATATATATATATATTGTGACCAACCTTCTGGCAATCTCTACACCCTCTCTGGTGCTACAGTCAGAGGCTGATTCTTTTTGAACTGCATCTTATACCTACGCCTCAGATTATGACTTGGCTTCAAAAGTTCTATTATCTAGGTTTCAAAACTATTGCAGTTTAGGGTCATGAGCTTAAAAGTATTTGGGTTTCTTTGGTGATTTATTTTAGATAAATATCTTCAGGTGCATCATCTTTCTATAATTGATGTAGGTGTACTTTGAGTTCATGAGAAGCTTCCGAGTAGAATTTGATGAGTTCTTTAAAGGTGGAATCATCTCTGAGATTGAAATTGGACTAGGTCCATGTGGGGAGCTACGATATCCCTCTTATCCTGAAAAACTTGGGTGGGACTGGGAATATCCTCGCATTGGTGAATTCCAGGTAACTTTAACACCTTCCATCGTGAGGGAATTTCTCATTCAGAATGGGGACTCACCACTTGTTTTCTAATGTTGCGCAATAATCTTTTAATATGATAGGAGGACAAGAGTTTCTCCCATCATCACCTGTTTTGTCATGTCTACCCACGCTAATTTTCATATGCATCTAATAAATTATTTCTGGCAGTGCTATGACCGGTACTTGTCAAAGAGTCTGAAGACGGCAGCAGAAGAGGGAGGACATCCATCAACATGGGAAAGTGGACCAGAAAATGCAGGTTCTTATAATTCCCGACCAGATGAAACCGAGTACTTTCGTGACGGAGGTGAATATGATAGCGATTATGGCAGATTCTTCCTCAATTGGTACTCCCAAGTTCTGGTTGATCATGGTGATCGGGTCCTCGCTCAGGCAAATTTGGCTTTTAAAGGCACTTGCATTGCTGCGAAGGCAAGTCAGCTGTTCCGAAATGCACTGCTCTTCATAAGGAAGTTGATTTCTTGAAGTAACAAGATACTATTTCTTTTTCTTTTTCTCTTTTAAGAAGTTATCTGATTTGTGCTTTTGATTCTTGAGCAGCTTCCGGGTATTCATTGGTTGTACCAGACTGCAAGCCATGCTGCTGAGTTGACTGCTGGGTTTTACAATACTTCCAATCATGATGGCTACACTCGAATTGCAACAATGTTAATGGAGCATGGAGCTGCTCTAAACTTCACCTGTGTTGAGTTGCGCACTAGGGTCCAGAATGAGGAATCTCCAGAAGCATTGGCGGACCCTGAAGCGTTAGTTCGGCAGGTACTTGTATTTGCTTCATCTCACCTTTATGCATAATTTTGTCGCTGGGGAGGAGTCCTTTCTTTCCCAGGAACACTTTCTGTTTCTGAACTCGCAGCAGAATCAAGCTTTTCTGTTCAAAGTCAATTTGTACAAGCTTGTTGGGGATCACTTCACCCTCCCATTCTTTACAGTCCTTTCCTGTTACTGTTGCTGTTTTAATTTCATCTTTTCTTCTTCGTACTTATTCTTGTTGTTTTATCATTCCAGTTCCTTTTGGTACACTGAAATTAATGTGCTAGGTTTAGGGTTCAGATTCGGCTTAGTGACAACCACATTGGCTTTGTTTGGGAATTGGGATATCGATCAATTTCAAATTAATGTAGCAGTATCCCCCTTTTCTGGCCCTTGTCTCGAGTGTGGCTGATGGTCGTTTTACACGTAATAAAGCTTCAAATGTTCACTTTGGAATGATCTTGTTATACTTTAGGTGTTTAACGCTGCATGGGATGTAACCATACGTGTTGCATGTGAGAATGCTCTTCCTTGCTACAATAGAGAAAGTTATGACAAGATATTGGAGAATGCAAAGCTCCCAAACAATCCAGAGGAGAGACGTATATCTGCTTTTACATACTTGAGGCTTAGCTCAGTTCTCATGTTGGAACAGAATTTTACGGAGTTTGAACAATTCGTCAAGAGAATGCACGGTAAAAAATACATCCTTGTTCCGTATAATTGTGCATTTAATTTGGCAGTTATTACCTCTTTTTTCTTTTCCTTGTCACTTTTGGTAAGGTGACTAAAGAGGATATTTAGCCCTGAAGACATCATGTCAAAATCACAAATGTCGATCTGATGCTTTTGTGTTTGATTGAAAATGATGACTGGAACCCTTGTTTGATTCATGGATTGAATAGTCCCTCTATGGGGTGAGGGATGTTACGTCCCACTTTTTCAGTTAAAAAAATAATAATAATATTTTTGACTGAAATAATTAAATCTTTCATTTTTCTTTTCAAACTTCTTGCTAAAAAAAAAAATATGTTGGGCTTTTTATTTTTGGCATCAGTTACACGTATCACTCAAATCCTAAGTTTGGTTAAATTGGGAATGGATCCCCGCAAGTGATTAGTTAACGTAAAGAATAATGTTGAGTTGATTGTGTAATTAGACAAGATAAGTTTTAAGTTTGAACGTTGACAGTTTATTAGAGTGAGGAAACCTTTGAGAAGTAGGATTGTTATTCCTTTTCTCATTACCGAGAGCGAGAGAGAGCTGCAACAGTAGATAGAGCGACGGCGTGGGAAGGTTTTCACCGGAGTTGTGATTTTTAGGTAAGTCTTCTAATTAATTTCTCTTAGATATTATATTATGTAACTTACCCTTTAGGCTTTTATGATCATATAATGGAATATGGGTTTTGTTGTTTGAAAAGTGATTCGGTGGGGTGGAGAGAGAGAGAGAGAGAGAGAGAGAGGTGTGCGTGCATGTGGTGCTATGTGTGAAGGTGAGAGGAAATGGTGGTATTCAATTGCAAATTAAGTTTCTGGTGATTTGCATGTCTGAGTATAGTTGGTTGGTGGCACTTGGTTTTAGGTTTAAGAATTAATTATTAGTAGTCGTATAAGTTTAGGCATTAACTAGTTACAATACAGTGGATCATTCAAACACTTGTAGATTTATTTGTTTCTTCTGTTTGCAATACAGAATAGTGGATTGTTATCAACATCGCAATTGGTTGCATTCTTTCAGACTTAAGGTGAGTGGTTAAGCATGTGATCCCTTCTTTTGGAATCCTTTTGAGCCTATCTATTCTTGACAATTCTTTTATTCATTGTTGATTCGATAAGTGATATTCTTATTCGTGTTCTCATATTCATTGACGATTGATGTACCTTTTGGCATACAAGGTTAATTGATAATATTTTTAATCGATCGATTGTCCGTACTTTTATTGTCGTCAATTTGTTGACTCCATAATATTATTGTGACTTTGCAACGGCACGGGAAATAATCCTGGTAGCCGTTGTTCTATTTGTGTTTGGGACCATGGACTATATTTGTTTTTATTAAAGTCCAAGAAAAAGACCCGTGAAATATCGTGGTGACTTTGGCCGCTAGGGAAAAGACTTGTGAAATATCCTGTGACTCTAGTGCTCAACGGATAGGGAAAAGACTTGTGAAATATCCTGTGACCCTATTCCGGATCGGCTTAGGGAAAAGGTCTCAGGCGCCATCCTGTGGTGACTCTAAGTACGGTGTTGGATCCAACGGGCGAAGCCCTGAGAAAATATTTGGCATTTGGTACTTGGTGATTAGAAGATATGGTTCCCACTTTGGTTTAGACTTGCATTTATCGTTGTTCATCGCTTGGATATTATTGGACACATTGTTTGGTATATATAGATGCTTAATTATTGTGGTGATTCGATTATTGTTCATATTATTCATTAATCCGTTCTTTATCTTGTGGATACTATTCGTTGAGCTGTTGACTTCTTTGTTCGATATTGGTTGTTGATAGTATTCGTTGGACCATCAACCTTCATTATTAATTTAAAACCACTTGTTTGGAACCTTCAGTTATCGTTCATTTATACATATGCCACTTTGTATTATTACCCTTAGCATGCTTAACTACTCACTGAGCTCGTCAGCTGACGGATTTATTCCACATTTTTTTTCAGGTTAATGCATGGAGTATCGTAGTGGACTCTGTGGCATTGTCGGGACCTTCTGTTTGGACCTCGAGGGCGTCTACATTTTTATTTCTTTTATCGTGTCAAACCGCTTCCGCACTTTTATTTATTGGCAGTTCATTGTAGAATTTGGAGTTGGAGAATATTGGATGTTGTGTCCATCTTGTTTAACAAAACTACTGGTTTTAAGTTTGCACATTTTGCTTTAATAAAATATCCAATTTTCCTATATTGATTGTGAGTTGTTAAAATATTATTTTTAATTAGGTTTCATGTCCCATGATTGCTTCATGGTACACGACCGGCAATGCTTCTGGATTTGGGGCGTGACAAGGGAGGGGAGATGTTCCTGGGCTTTTGGATAGTATAAGTCGCGGTAAACAGCATATTGAATAATCCTTGAAGTAACCACTTATCTGTAGACTGCACCGCATCATTCTTGAGCCGTTTTCCTGACGATGCTTCCATGAGGTCTCTGATATCAGCTCGTTGTGTTTCTGAGACATTTGAGGAATGCTTACTTCTTGTATCATTATAGATAACCCGGATAGATAGAATTAGAAGTATGATCACGACGTAGCTAGTCTGTCTGATTTACCATATAATTTGGAATTTGCATGGAATTACTATTGAAACTGATCTGCATTGATGAGTAATTTACATGGAACTACTCTATTGACGTCATCTTTTATGTGGCGATTAACTGAAAATTGTGTTGCCTCTTCATGTGCAGGTGAAGCCTTGTCGGGTCCCGAATGAAGAGGCGTTTGCAGCAAAGCAGGGACGGATCTATAGGTGGTCGTATGGGGCCACGGCCCCCGCATTGTTTCGGGCTTTTTTTTAAAAAAATTAATATTAATATTAGTTATTTTTTGTTTGTTTGTTAAAAACACATAGATATTGTATTTTGTATTGAGTGTTATTAGACATTTAAATTCTCTAAAAATATGTTCATTTTAGGTTCCAAAACCCAATTTCTCTATTTGCGCTACGGTATCCCATATCTCTCATAAGTTTTTTCTTCAATTATTTATCTCATTCATCTTTTTATCTATCTCTACGTACTACCCAAAAAATCTCTCCCAAAACCCAAACCAAACAAACTATTAGATTTCCGAACCTTGAAATTTCAAAATCTTGTTTATAATTCGGCCCCCGTATTTACAAAATCCTGGTTCCGTTCCTGTAGCTAAGTAGGAAGAAACCATATACATGTCTGTAAATCTGTTACATACCAAAAACAATGTCCGTAAATCTTAGATTTGTTCTTCTTCTTCTTCCCGGAAAAGGGGGAAAACAATGTTGCGCGTCGCGGAATAGTGAACTGGTTGCAGAAGTTTCGGTCGGACGACCGAAAGGTGGACAGTTTATGGAGTCTGACTTTGTTTTTTCCTGTGTTCCACAAACCATAGAGCTTACTTACATCACAGAAGTGGGCAATTGGCCCATGAAAGGATGAAATAGGAGGGCCTTTGTCCTGTTGTAATGTTTTGGTCCTTTGGAGATAAAGAAACCAACTATAACAGCTACGAGCTTGCTATCCCTCTGTTTTGGCTGGAGGCTATATACTGTTAGGGTGTTCTTCAGTTTGGGAAGTTTTCATTCTTAGATATTTGTTCAAATGCATATGTTTTTTGGGGGCCGGGGATGGTGCTGTGCACACTGTGCTGTCCACGTCCGGACCGTTCGTCTCGGCAATAAATTGTTAGGATTGCCAAGACGGTTGAAACCTAGATGGTTGAGATGACACACAACACCAGCAATCCGAACCATTGATTGCTGAGATGAACGATTTGACTGTGTGGAACACTAGAACACCATCCCCTAATCCGTGGTTTTTTTTTTTTTTTTGTCCTTAGTGGACTTCTGGCCTTTCTCATTTAAGTTTTTTATGGTGGCGTGGTCAATTTTTTTTTTTTTTTTTTTATAAATATTGCTCAGGCGATATGCCATCGATACCACATGGAGTAACTTTTATTTCATTTTTTAGTGCATTTGTATTATAAATCATTCTTTTTCAGAAAATGACTAATTTGGGCTTATTTTTATTTTGGAAAAAACAATGTTTATACACGTAAACGTGACACATTTTTCTTTTCTCTATATAATAGGGAAAGTCTGCAGTACGCACTCCTTAAAAGAGTGTACCATATACACCTATTTTATAATTTATTCATAACATTTTAGTATGTTTCGTAACTTTTGTTCTATAATTTATAACTTTTCAGCAGTACAATTCGTAACATTTTCATTACGATTCATTACATTTTGGTGTATCTCATAACCTTTATACGATTCGTAACTTTTTTGCAATACAATTCATAACATTTTTTTTATAATTCATAACATTTTGAGGGTGTATATGATACATACCTAATTTATATTGTAGTTTTTCCCATATAAATAACATACTCTACTAATCAAATAAACTACATAACAATTTGAGTCAAATGAATCAGATAAAAAGAAGATCTCGTATAGAACTCACAGCAGCATGTTATGGCCCAAGACACAAGTCACACAACAAATCCCGGACCCTTTAAAACATTTTCAGAAACCCAAAAGAATAATTTTGCAATGTTTTGAAAACTGAGTTGTTTCATTGTTTGAACTAAAAAAAAATAAGAAAACCAGAACAGAAAATACACCCAAAGGTGCCAAACAGTCTCCATTACAAAAAGCCAAAAGCTATTTGAGTTGAAACTTGTGTTAATTTATCAAAAGCTTGTTCAAGATCGATTTGTCATGTAACCCATCCAAGCTTGAACAATTTTTTGAAACTCGTTAAGATTTTAAACCAAGCTCGAAACAAGCTATTAATTGAAAGTCGTTTGAGATCGACTCGTCTCATGAACAAGCTGAGCTTAAGCACATTTTTTGAGCTCATTAAGTTTTCACAAGATTGATCAACTACCTGAACAACTATCTTCTCGGCTCATTTATCACGTGGCTACACCATCAGACATCAACGCATCCTCCTTCTCACGTGCCAACCACAGGTTCCACGCACCTACGATCCTTCCCTCATCCGTGCCAAGCACCAAGTAAAAGAGAGAGAGAATTTAACCCATAAATAAATAAATAAAAGGAGAAAATTACATATTAAATCCCAGAGTTTGACCCCTTTTTGAAATTGAACCCTGAGGTTTCACTTTGAAGAACTAAAAGCCCGCAGTTCCAGATGTGCTACTACAATTGGAACCCTTTGTTCACCCCGGTAGCCTACTTAACGGAATTACCCCATCTCTCTCTCTCTCTCTCTCTCTCTCTCTCTCTCACCAACATAAAACCACCATTATTCATCACCTAACCCTTCTTTCCTTCCCAGTTCACCACACTCATGATATTAGTTATTCTTATTTGACACCCTAATATACTCTCCCATATCATTCATTTGGAGTTAATTTGGGATAAAATTATGAAGTATTTACCAAAAAAATTGGAATATAAAGAAAAATTGGGAATCAAACTTCCTTATCGGCCCTTCCCTTTCGACAGCCACTCAGGTAACCTAAACCATTGTCGCACCACTGTTTACTTTGACGCTATACCACCATGTTAGGTCACTCCCTAGACTTCTTATACTCAATATATAATAGTCCCACGATGGTCTATCTTTTTTCAAGCAATCCATTTCACTACCTTTTCCAAATCGTAGATGGGGTTTTTCAATTAGATTTTAAGTTGGGTTTATTTAACTGGTTTTATCTCTCTATTCCTGTAAAATAGACTTCATATCTCTATTTTTTTTTTTCCCCTTAAATGTCCTTTCTAAGGTTGCATTCAGAGAGAGAAGGTAAGAGTGGGAGGAAAAGCAAGTGAGAAAGAAGGAGAAGGGGGGTGGGGGGTTGTAGAAAGGGGATATATGTTAAGTTGGCTAACGGAGGTGAACGGAGGGTTCGAATTGTGAAAATGTGTGGAACTGTGGGGTTTTACTTGTTCCCATTGAACTATCAGGTTTTGATTTAGGAAATGGGTCAAACTCTGGGGTTTCGATCGGTAGACTTCTTTGATTGGAGTTTTACTAAAGTAACCCAAAAACCTAAAATGGGAATTAAGTGCTTGCTAGAGAAACTTTATATCCATCTTAAAACTAATTGGCAATAAGTAGAGAGGTTTCAAATATTATTAAGTGATCACCCATTCCACTCTCAAGCAATGTGGAATTCATTACGTTAATATCTCCCCTCACGTGCAGCCGCGTTTGAGGTCTGTCACGTGTGGCCACTTTTGGGTCCTATCATCGTGCAGCCTTTTTGCTGGTCTGTCATCGTGGGGTATGGTTTGTGATTTTTTCTAAATGTGGGGTGGAATGGGTTCCGCTCTTATACCATGTAGAAACTTTATATCCATCTCAAAACCAATTGGCAATGAGTAGAAAGGTTCCAAATGTTATTAAGTGATCACCCATTCCACTCTTAAGCAATGTGGAATTCATTACGTTAATACTTGCAACAAACTGGACATTGCTAAAAGGGTGTATCCAAAATTGCCCCAAAACGGCATCGTTTTGGGGCATAGCACGGAGACTAGCACCTCCCCCAAGTCCATAAAAATCATACCCCGGTGCACAAGCACTACATTCAAAAGACATCACCAGAATATGCAAGTAAACGGGAACAACATTTCCCATTGACTTGAAAAATGACCTACCGTGGATGACGTTGAGATTGCAATGGGATTACATTTCTCAAGTAATTTGTTCGTTTCCAAAAGGAACAAATAAAATCGCCGAAATTAGCAGTTTCTTTTTTTGAAAGGTGAAAAAGATTTCATTAGTCTTTAAATTAGCAGTTTCTTAATAAGAAGCTTTATGTTTAAGCGCATGGAAAAGCGTGAATCCAAACTTCTTCCACATGCTTGAGATTTCGACATTTTGTGAACAAATTAAGTGAAGAAATAAATCCAAATTGGCTTGATCCCATCTCCTCAGACTGGAAATAGCCCTTCCCAAATGAGTGGATTGTACTATAGTACCTAATAATTAAATTACTGTTCCCATGGCACTTGAACTATATATTCTTGTTTTTCCTCTTGGTCTGACAGGGCCACATCATAACAATGGTGGAGAAAGCTTCACTTCGACTTAAAAGGGTGATTGCCCTGTAGTTTTAGTCCTTAAGATCAACAGGTAACTCTCTGGGGCGGAGTGAGGCAAGACGCTATGAGGCCTATATCGTACAAGATGGACTCTCTGTACATTGGGACCAAGATCATACAACAATGTAGAAAACCAAGGCAGCACATCCTGGGTATAGAGCAATGGGAACCTGGACCTTCGATACCGTGTTTTACCCGTGTTTCACACCAAATTCGGCGCCTCACTAGAGGTGCTGGAGGTTATATCGGTGTATCTCCCAAGAATACTCGGTCAAACTCAGTCGCAGAAGCACCGCCTGAACTGCCCGTCGAATTGAACTGTGTTTATACTCTCACCCACTGGAACAGAAGAATTTTTAGGAGTAGAAACTCTTTTGAAAGATGAAGATGGTATTTGCTCGGTGTGTCCGAAACTGAAGACTTGAGTGCCTTTTAAAGGCCAATGGGATAGACAGAAATAGCATGAGGGACCAAATACAGCTGAAGGAATAGTTGGGCAATTGAATTGGAGCTGCTGGTAAGGAACATCCTTCAATGAACCTGATAAGAACCAGCTCTCACACAATAATACTTCTGTATAATTGAAGCTTTTTTTTTTTTTTTTGACATGGAATTGAAGCTTATTATTGTGCACGGCAATTTCAATTCAATCCAAGAATGGAAGCCCAGTTCCAATAACAAGCTTTAGGCCCAACAAGCCTAAGCCCAACCAAAGCCCAAGTTCATTACTTGAGATTTTGGACCCAAAGCCCAAATTAGTTCCAAACTATCCCAGACCAGACCACAGGCCTCAGACTACAGGCTGCAGTCCCACGAATCCTGAGTCCCGGCCCCCGGCTCCAACCTCGTCCATGTGTTCGGTGACGGCGAGCACGTCCTCCACTCCATTAAATAAACTGCTTTTGCATTTCTCAAATGAGACAATTCTCATTCATCCTTAAAATGGATTTTGTTCATATTTAGCCTCACCAAAATATTCGAACAATTCTTCCATTTTTCGTATAGTAGCATCCCTCACTAGCATGCAGGTCTCATTCATTTATTCCATCAATTTTGCGACAGCAAAAGCAGAAAGTAATACTACATGCCTTCTGTTTTCCAGCTTTGCTGTACTCCAAATTACATAAACCACAAGGAAAAAATGGGCGAAAGAAGTCAGAGTTGGTCCTGAGCTAAAGCCAAAGAGGCGGCCGCTTTAGACCCCCAAAAATTTTCAAAACTTTAAGGGGCCTCTTATTTGGTACCCTTTATAATAGTTCAACAAAAAGTGCCCAATCTTTATTTTTTGCTTTAAGCTCCTGAAAATTCAGAGCCGGCTCTTGTCAAGAAGTCTAATGTTTTTTTTTTTTTTAGTCATCATAAAATGCCCAAAGGACTACAAGGATGCAAAATCCGGAGCCCTCTGTTGAGAAGAACAATCAGTTGAAGATTAGTACATCCTCACATGTTTCACAAGGGAGGATCTTAGTCAGATGAGAAATCTTCTGAGATTAGCTTCAGATATCCTTCAGGCCACAAGTTTGACAAATGAAGATTTGTGGATATGTCTCTTCTATAAATACAGAACAAGCCAAGAGAGAATTCTCTTCCTTGATTTGTACCAGCCATCTTCCCCTATAAATACCCTTGTAATATCATAATTGTTATTTGTAAAGCATCAAAGAGAGTAGCAATTGAGAGGGGTACGTTTGTGTATACACTTGGGTTTGGTGAGTGATTTGTAATTTCCTCCATTATAGTGAAATCCGCTGCGTACACAGTAGACAATTGCCAAACCACGTAAATATTGTCCCTCTGAGTTTTGGGGTTTTTCCTAACACAATCCTCAACTTAGGATTATCTATATGGATTGGATAGGATTTCACCGTATACAGTACACAGGATAGGCCATAGGGGAGGTTCCACGCAGGGAACAGAAAAAAGAAAAAAGAAATGCCCGTGATCTAGCAAAGGAAAATACATGCCCGTGATCTAGCAAAGGAGTACAAATTTGGGAAGAGAATCCCCTTGGGTGCCGTAAGTCCATGGACTACTTCGATCTAAACAGAAAAGAAAATACATGCCCGTGATCTAGCCCCTGTACACACGTGCATTTCATGAACAGATTTTGTGTAAATTGTTCATTTCTTGATCAAATTTTGTTGTATCTGTAGCCTTGTTGCATGGTAAGTGTATGATATTAGCTACGGTAGATACGCCTTTTTGTGTCATCTTTAAATTTTAATACACGGTAAAGTTAGTTAATAAAGTAGCTTCAACTATAGTTTTAGGAAATTGATATTCATGCTCCCTTTTTTGTTATTCACACTTTTTTTTTTTTACTTTTAGAAAAAAATACATACACTTTCAACATTAAAAAAGAAAAAGGGAGTGTGGACAACAACAAAAAAAAAGGAGAATGTGAATGTCAATTCCCTAGTTTTAATGTCAATTGAGCATACTTTGTGTTACCATTTTGGATAATGAAATTAAAGTGTGTTGCTTTAGGTAAAAACGTTGCAAGTGTTCGTTAAAAGATAGTGGTAAGTTTGCGTCAAAAGATAGTAATGTTACATGGTAAGAATGATCAGCTTTTGTGATATCTGTTGCCTTATTTTGTATTAAGTATAAAGTATGGTATTAGTGATTGGTAGTTATGCATTTATATATTGTCATTTATAAATTCTCAAAATCTCAAACATTTTTCACCAAAAAGTGGCAACTTGCTACCTAACGAACTGGTTGTAGTAAGTGTAGCCGTATAACATAGTAACTCTGTGGAAAAAAAAATATCGTAAGTAGTACCTTAACGAACGGTAGGTAAAATAATAGTTTTTTGGCCTAAATTCATAAAATCATTTCAGTTTTAGCAAATTCAACTTACTTTTTTTTGGATAATTTTGATGTAACCGCAATATTTTTCATATTTTTTATCTAAGTATCCATATTTAATGATTAGCATCATGCTCCCATGCCACACTCGAGAGCATACCTTTGGCCTGTTTGTGACAGGATAAGCTATTCGGATTTCGGATAAGCTTATCCAGGGTTATTTGATAGGATAAGCTACCCAAATAAGGAGTAAGCCTTACCCTGGGCCCACCCTTATCCAGGATTTGTTAGGCCTTTCACTGTTTGGATAACCTATCCACGGGTATAAGGAAGCCCTTGGAAGGGGACAAGGGAAACCCACCTGAGGGGTATCGTTAGCTTATGCGGGTCTTTCAAATGACTGGGTTACCATTTTTCCCAAACCTTCCGCGCCTTTTCCCAGGGACCAGCAAACGCAGAGAGGGAGAGAGAGAGAGAGAGAGAGAGAGAGAGAGGCGAACCAGAGAGAACAGCCAAAGCAGCCACTACTCTCTCTGATTTCCGGCGACATCTCTTCCTCAAGGCTCTGTTTCGACGGCAGGTAAGCTTCCAAAGCTCGTTCCTTCAGCTGGGTGAACCTTCTTGTCTTCTGCCCAATGCGGTACCGGGTTTATTGGATTGCTGATTGTATAGCCCACGGGCAAGAACCAGCGGAAATTCTCCATGGCATAAGGGTCTCTCTCTCTCTCTCTCTCTCTCTCTCTCTCTCTCTCTCTCTCTCTCTCTCTCTCTCTCATTTGCCCTAAACATCTCAGTTGGGGCAAATTGAACAAACAAACAAACCTAGGTTTCAGCGATTCTCGTTGAATAATTGAAGCCTTCGTTTGAATACACATCTATTCAAAGGAGCCTTAAATCACATTATGCTGCTTAAAAATCAACTCAAATCACGTTATACCTGATGTGGCTGGAAAATGGTCAGTCACTCTAAGATTACCTGCCTGATGTGCAAGACAAGTCCTTGAAACAGGGCTACTGAGGTGGTGCCGGGCCTGCCGGCCCTATGTGATTTATTGAGATCACATGTGGTGCGTTCCTAACTCATTTCTTCAGATCACTTGGCTTGAAACAGGGCCACTGAGGTGGCAACGGCCCTAGAAGCTTTGCTGTTTTGGCCTTTTGGGGTTATGGAACGCAGTTGGTTTCGGGGGAAGCTGTACTCCTTCGTTTTGAGCGAGGGCGGAAGTAAGCCCTAGTCTCTCTCTTGGTCACGCTCTTCACGGAGGTCGCCATGTCTCAGTCTCGCCTTCTCTGTCTGGCCTTTTCTCATGCTGGACTTGAAGCTGGAACGTGGGGAAACTGGACCGCTTATGGGGGCTTCACAAATTCAGGTGGCCCCAAATTGGAACCACAACGAGTAACCTGGCTCGGAGACAAAACACGGTCTCTCTCTCTCTCTCTCTCTCTCTCTCTCTCTGGGAAGACATATCCCGAGTGTGATTCTGCCCCATTAGTGTTCATGACCGTCTAAACTTGTGGATAAGTTATCATATTTTGCAGAAACTGTTATATGTTGGAACTTTTAAGTGCATTAAATTTGTAGGTTATTGGTTACTTATGGTCATGACCGACTCCACCAAGTGGAAATC
This sequence comes from Rhododendron simsii, assembly GCA_014282245.1. NCBI lineage: Eukaryota > Viridiplantae > Streptophyta > Magnoliopsida > Ericales > Ericaceae > Rhododendron > Rhododendron simsii. The sequence continues at coordinate 3,476,830 of CM024964.1, forward strand.
CTTGCTCCGCCTTTGGTCAAAGATTAACATGTTATCCACATTTTCCTTTATTATGTTTCCATGAGTTCCTAATGGCCATCTATTTCGCAGGAATAAATCATCGAATGAGAAGGAAAATTCTGAACAAGAATCTGAACATAAAGGTGCAGCGAATGTTAAGGTTGAAGAGAATGATGGGATTGGATTGTGTGGAGTTATTTCATCAACGCAGTCATCGCCTGGGGTGCTCCTGAGGTATGCTCTATCTCTTCCTGCTTCCAAACAGGCAAACACTTACTCCCACAGATCCCTGCCGCCCCACACCCCAACCAGTCTTGCTTTATTGTGGGTGTATGTTTATGCATCTACTTGTCAAGAGGTCTGAAGATAATCAGGGTGGATTCATCCTTTTCTCCATTGAGGAGCACAGTGGTGCTTAATAAGACGTCTGATTTGAAAGCATACCCGAACCTTCAGATTTTCTCAAAAGTTGCTTTGAAGTGAATGATTGTGGGTTTGAGTTATCTTGAACTCATTGAACATGGTCATTTACATAGCTAGTAATCTAGATGTTCTATATCTTGGAGATTAGTCTAAAGTGTTAGAATACTGATATAAAATTTTGGACTTTTGCACTTGTCTGGGTGTAATGATCACATTCTATCATTAGCGGTAAGTTCATGACAATTACGCCAATCAAGATATTTTAAATAATGAGAAAACCAACAATATCTTTCATAAGCAACAGCAAAACTATTACAAATAGCATTCTAAAATAAATAAACGAAGCCTTCGCGCAAGAAGAAAGAATTGAACCTTGACCTCCTATTGAGGTGTAAGGACTCTGGCCAGCTGAGTACCCCCGTTGGTTTTGTGGCGGTAGTATTGGAGGCATGATTTTTCCCTTCACCATTATCAGGACAAAACTATACACTCCTGCCCTCGCTATAGCAATGGACAAGCCCAGAACTCCTCTCTACCCTTTCCAATCCTTTCTAACAGCCTACAACCAAAGTCATATAACAACCTCTTGTGAGGTCTAATTTTTCCATAATCCATGCACTCCCATACTTAAAAGGCATCACCATTCTCCACCACCTCTCTCCGTCACTAGATAATCTGAATTGTCACCAAAATAACTTGATTGAACATCTTCAACCTTCTAGCTACTACCAGTACATGCTTCTCTAATAGGGGCAGACGACGTCCCCCAATCCACAGTGTTACTAAAAAGTCTTCTCCTACCCCTCCCTTTAGTAGGAGTCGCTCTAAGAATCTCTTTGACCTTTGTATCATGGTATTGCACAAGCCTTCGTGTGCAGTAGGAGTTGGAGGACTCTTCATTGAGTTTGCTGGCTGTGCATTCGCGGCAAGTAAATAATCATTTTTCTTCAACCTTGAGGTTTTGGGTTTCTATTTGATGATCAAAGGGTAGGGTTTGAGGAAGGAGGGAGCCTGTTGTTAGTTTGGATGACAGTAAGTAATGGTTCTTTTTCCTTCTTGTTAGGGATTGGCAAAATTCTGTGCTTTGCGTATATTTGTTGCTGGTCCAATGCCCTGTAATGCCTCTCCCCCATTGTCCACGCTTTATGGATAAAAGTGTGGACATCTACATCACGCATAAAAATGGGAGAGTGTAGGATATAAAATCTTGTTTGAAATTTTCCTATCATTTTTCTCTCCAACAAATCACAAAGAAATAAGTAACATTTCAAATCCTCAAGATAGTCTCTCCAACTCCTAATGAATTTAATGTGACTGTATTGGCAGTATGTCACAGCCAATGATACTAACTGTTTGAGTCTCTAATATCTTGGAGTTACCATCTCTGATATTCGTTAATTCAATAGCAAGACATTTAGCATTCACAAATTGGTGATTTCACACTCGTATATATGAAAAAGGAACTATAGAGAACACTCTTGCTATTTCAAAAGTTCTAACTACGCAGAATCTATTATAAGTCACAAGTTCCTATCCTTTAATCCTACCATCCCTCCAAATACCAAAAATGGTGGGCGCATAAGATGTTCTCTTTTTTTATTATTTTAATTAAAAAAAAATTTCCTTAAGAAACAAGGTTTTTCATTTTAAACATATTTTGAAAACCACTTAGAGACAACCCTTGCAAATTTAAAAACAATAAAGTCGGATCAGAAAGTGGGGAAAAAAAAAAAACCAATGGAAAAACGATTAAGAGAGTTACTGCAAGAGAAAGAAAAGGAAAATATAGAGAGCAAAGAGAGGAGAGAGAAATGGAAATGAAAGCTTGTTGAGGAGGAAAGAAGCAAAAAGTCTGAACAACTAAAGGCAAGGTCAGTTGCTGCTGCTACTGCTGCTGCTGCTTCTCCTCGTGGTCTCCAATTTACTTTCTTTGTCTGCAGTCAATCATCCCATGAGAGAGAAAATGCACTCATGCTTCTTTATTCCTTCACAATTCGATCCACTATCCACACCATTGAATGCAAGTTAGATCCACGTGTTTGTTTTGACTACAACAGCATTAATGCACATCCAAACTTGTTCATTGTCCGGTCTCTTCACAAATTGGGATCTTAGTTATGTGTTTTGATCAAGGTACAAGTGGGGCACATGATACTGAAGGAAGAGACCATAACCCTGATGATATGACTCCTAAATGTGGGAAGGCACCATTTCTAGATGTTCAATAAGATGTGTTTGCATTTGAGAAGGCAGATGGTCCATATAATTATCAAAAATGCTAGAGGCACATCGGTGTGGCACACCTCAGCCACACCCCTCTCACATACAGGGGGCCCACTGGAACGGGCTCCATCTGTATGTGAGAGGGGTGTGGCTGGGGTGTGGCTGAGGTGTGCCACACCTGATGTGCCCCTTCCGTGGGGCCCATGATGGATCTCCTACTGTTCAGCATGATAAATTCAGTGGAGCTGCTACAGTTGAATCTCAAGTTGGTGGCTCTGAAGGCTTCAACTCCCATATCACTGGTTTGGCAATCGCTGCACCTTTTAGAGAGTCTGAGCTTTTGGAGGTCAAGGGTAATTTTCAAAATGTCAACTGTGTTGGAGATGTCAATCTGTTCCAAGTGAGGCTGTATGTATCATGCTGTTGAATTAATAGAGGGGGACTTGAAACTTAGTGTTCAGATGTTGGAATTCAGACGAACCTTTGACTACCACTACGCCAGAGCCAACCTTAGTAGTTTCCGCTAACTCCCCAAGACTGCCTTTTGAGGATTTCAGATAAAGATATGTCCATTTGACACAATGAAGCCCGTGATTGTTATAACTGAATCTTTAGAAGCGACTAATATGGCTGAACCAAATGCCATTCATCACAAGAAAGAGTTTTCATGAACAACCTAGCTTGGATTGATCATCAGAAAAATCCCACGGGCAAACAATTGAAGAGGAAGATATGTGTAGGCAAGAAAATTTGGAAGTCATGGCCATCAAATTGTAGATTATAACCTTGAAGGATAGCGACTGGGGCTCAGCAAATGCAGTGCATAAGTAACCATCCGAATTTGGAGATTGATGTTTCAGAAGGCACTGGCATTTCCATTTTGTTGAAAGGTCAAGCAGCATTGGCCTGTCGTTTGGGGAGGAATTTAGGTGCACTGCTAGCATTTCCTTTGATGATCCATCGTACCTGAGGGACTTTGCAACAAGCATGAGAAGCTCCCTAGGGCATGGCAGTGTCTCTGCATCTTCCTCTGTGGACGTGGGCTCAGCTCGGCCAGGAGAGACTCGTATGCAGCGGCAGTTAAGCAGCAGGAAATCAGACACTGGAACAAATCCAAAGCACCAACGCACGGGTTCATCTCCTTCTGGAACTTCAAGTCATGCTTTCCGAGAATAAGGTCTTGCAACAGGCGTGCATGAAGAGAAAATGGAGGAGCGCATGTTCAACATGAGATTGTAAATGTAACCAATGCCGCTACTCAAAAACAGTTGTTGGTTTCACAAAGTACAGGGGATGATACATGTAGTGAAGTTGAATGCAACTATCGCTGTGAAACAATGATTGCTTCTACCTTTGAATTGTCGGCGCATGCCCTAAACACCCATTCAGGGGAGAGTTCAGATTCTTCCTTTTCAAATGTTGAAAGTTCTGGTTTGTGTGGGAATTAATGGTGAAGAGTTCCAAAATGACGCGAGTATTTTGGACCGAGAAGCCTCTGCTGTGACTCCAGAGCCTTTTATAGTAGACAAAGTTAGCGCACGAAGGGGGAAAAAACGTGGAGAAGCCAAATTCCATTGTGTATAAAGAATGCTTCAGACGTGCTCTCACACTTGTGGTGGTTGTATGTGTTTCTTATATGTCCTTTCCAAAGAGCAAAAATTAAGAATTAGACTAACAATGGCAAGCACCTTATGACACAAGTGTAAATATACTCATGATTTCACACTGGGTAAGTGGCAGGACGAAAATAAAAGAAAAAGTTGAGAAGCTTACTCCTTCAAGCTCGCAGGTTTTGACTTCTACTGTCAGTTAAAAAATTTGAGACCACCATGGCTTTGTCCCGTCTTTAATTTTGAAGTTAGTTGAGGTGTGTATAAACTGGTTCGGACATCCGACTATTTGTGATTTTAACAATGCGGACCATAGCTACACATAGTTTCCACGGGCTTGGTTTTTTACAAATTCGCAATGAGACCTTTTTGCCCTGTATGCAGGTTTTGACTTCTACTGTCGGTTAAAAAAATTGAGACCACTGTAGTTTTGTTAAGTTTTTAATGTCGAAGTTAGTTGAGGTGCGTTTAAACTGGTTCAGACATCCGATTATTTGTGATTTTTAAGAATGTGACCATAGCTTCACATAGTTTCCATGACTTGGTTTTTTACAAATTCACAATGAGACATTTTTCCCCTATATGCCCAGAAGGGAAAAAATAAGACCAATTTTTGTCAATTAAATTAAATCTCGTTACAATTTTTGGAATAAGACTATCTGAAAATGCAACTTTTTGACTTGCAAATTTACAGCTCGACTATGTTGTGAAAAGAGAGAAAAAGAAGGAATAGGATCCTTGAACTGTAAATTAAACCCAAATTTTTAACAATAAATTCGAATTCTTTTCGTTTGTTGACGAAATTGTTGCCTGATCAATGTCCATCTTTGCATTAGTTGATGAAAATAGGACCCTTGAACTGTCGTTCAATTTTGTCAAAAAAAAAAACTGTCCAATTCATTTTTAACCACTTATAAATAATAAATAAAAATAAAAAATAAAAACGTGTTCAATTACCTCTAAATGGACCTAACTGCTCAATCCAAATCTTCCGAGGAGCTAGCGCGGCCACACCAGTCACGGCCCCCCACTTACTGCAAGAAACTCAACCTGAGGGGAATCGAATCCCAAATCCTGATAAGTACTCCCAAAGCCTGAGTATCTACCTGAACCACTGGGGGCAACCCTTTTTTCAATTTTTCCAAACAACTGACGGCAAAACCTTGGGTGATAGAGATAGATTACTTAAGGTAGAACATATTTATCATATAGTTTTTTTTCCTCCATCACCTACCCATTACAGTGTTTGATGTAATTACTTTAAGATCATCCATTATTGGACGAAGATTGTTATCATTTGACAGCGCCGCGTTAAAATAATTACTTGTTTGTAGCATTCCAATCTTAGAAGGGAAGGCGTAGGACGTCTATTTTTAAAGTGTCCCTGGACGTCTATCGAATGAAGAATTTTCCGATGATAAAAAAAAATAAAAATAACACATTGAACTTTTAGTTATGGTTGTGACATATTTTTAGATTAACAAAGGTAACCCAACTTTAAGGCAATCAATATCCCATGATTTTCTTAGGTAAATATAATAATATCCATTGGGATGTTATTCAACGATTTGAACTGTTTAATTATTTTATAGTAGATTTTAATGCATATACGTCATGCATACAAAAAAATACAAATCCATTGGATGTCAGTATTTAAAAACACCCTGTATTTATGTTAAACCAAACATGATTTGGTCAAGCCTTTATCAATGTCCAGTAAGAGACCAATCTTTTGCATGAATAATTTATACAACAAAATGCATTAAATGTGATTCGCAATCGAATAAAATTTTACTAGAGATATAAAATAAAATAAAAATATATTAGGTGATATGTGATTTTGTCTATTAATTGATCAAGATCGAGGAAGGAATATACCTAATTGAAAATTTCAAATTCCTTTTGTGTGGCGCTTACACGGTAGTTGAAATAAGGACTTACTATTTGATTGTTAATTCCAATGTGGCAGATAAATAAAGGAGGACTGTCTGTTTGATTTTGTAAGCCAGCAACAAGTCTTCTTCTAACTTTCGGCAGCTGATGGGCTCATTTCAAAATAATGAATGATCGGTAGAAGGCGTGAATTCACGTTTTGCGGTGGAGGTCATACAGTGAACGTATCTTGAAGTATTAGATTTTATCTCACATCGCTTATCTAGCCTAAGCTTGATTAATAAAATCTATAGGCTACTCTGTCGATTGCCCAGTTAGTTTTAAGTTAGAACTCTTTAAGAAATTTAACATGAAGCCCGTTTACTTTTTAGACATTGACATTATGAGCCTATGAGCTCAAACTATACAAGCTCAAGAGTACTTGATATGTTTGACTATAACTCATTTTGATTTCTATTTTGCTAATAAAAAGATTAAAAAAATTTAATTTAAATATATCTTGGAGCCAGGCCAGCTACTTTCTAGACATTGAGATAACGACCCAACAAGCTCAAAATAGGATCCATTACGATCTTATTCAACGATGAGAAACAAAAAATTCAAATCGATCGCATTCATCTTGAACTCATTTTAAAATTGATTTGCCTATTAAATAAATTTGAATTTATCTTTCAACCACATTAAGATTGAAAAATTGTTCAATATTCTTTAAACACCGTTACAATATTACTACGATAGATGTAGAGAAGCAATCTAAAATAGTTGGTTGGTGGGATTTGACATAACTTCATTATTGGATATGCTTTATTAAAATTTTCGTTTCATATGAACTATAGTTTTGTGTCAATTTTTTTCGGATTATTATTCTAAATCGAGAAAAGGAATCTTAAAGGTTTAAAAAAAAAAACTTTTTTTAAATATTTCACTGAGAACAAACAAAATTTTTGACGTAATTTTTTTAATTATTTTCTTATCAATCATAAATAAGGAAAAATAAATACGGAGTACTTCACTTGGAATATCACATTTCACATTGTCTCCGTTTGTTACATAACTTCCCTTTTTTAATCTACTTTTTCTTGTTTAGTAGAAGAGAAATAAATATATTAATAATAATAACATTACAACGTACAATATGCATCTAATACTAGTAAAAGATATAATACATACGTTAAAGTTAAAGGCAAATAACAAATCGAATCAAATCAAATCAAATAGAAAAATAATTTTGGCACTCCAAAATTTGTCTTTTAGTGTGCTTGTTATGTATAATTTTTTACACTAAAATACAAATTTTAGAGTGCCATCATAAAAAATTAGAGTGTCAAAATCATTTTTTCCATCAAATAAAGGATACATACCGTGATAAATTGATGGGATTGTCATATATCAAAGAAGCGCATGCAGATTGTCGATAAGCAAAGAAGCGCATGCAGATTGTCGATAAGCAGTTGTCATGATAGTTCCCCTATTGGCGATGCTTCCTACATAGACTAAAGTCTCCCTTTCTCTTTCAATTATGTTGAATTTGAACAAACATTTAAAGTGGATTAGAAAATAATTTCATTATGTACCGGTTACATACAACGCCTGCAGATTTAAAATGATAAAATCAAGTCAGTAACTGAAGCGAAATTTAGATACGACCATTGTTTTTAACGCTCATCTCACATGGAGCGAGACCTATACATACACGACATCCACCGCACTTGAGAATGCCTTGTAAATAACCGTTGTATCCGAAAGTAAATTTCAGGAAGTGAAAAACAAGGCAAAAAAAAAAAAACCAAAAACAAAAACAAAAACACAGCCACCAGGAAAAAGATGAAGCACGAGAGCTCATTACAAGACAGGAAAAAATAGGAAAAGAGAGAGAAAAGGAAAGGGAAAATATCCCAGAGGAGAGAGAGAGAGAGAGCTGGAAGAATGCAAACGAAAGCTTGTTGAGGAGGAAAGAAGCAAAGCCTGTGACCAACTAAAGGCAAAGGTTAGTTAGCTGCTTCTCCTTCCCCTCGTGTTCTCTCTCTCTCTCTCTCTCTCTCTCTCTCTCTCTCTCTCTCTCATAAAACAGAAAAGCTCTCAAATGCTTTCTCCATTTCCTCACACTTCGATCCACCGACCGCTCCATTGAATGCACGTTAGATCCAAGTGTTTGGCGCATTAATTCACTTCCAAAATCGTTCATTTTGCCAGTCTTCTTCGCAATTCGGGATCTTATTGAAGTCTTTAACGCCGTTTGACTCCATTTAAAGTAAGTGAATTCCTGTGAGCTCGTCCAAATGAGGGTTTTTTTTTAAACTGTTTTTGGAGAGTAGATAGAGATTCTTCACTTCACTGGAGTTTGAATGAGTTGAAATGGGGTTTAGTTGGGTAGTTAGGAGCATAGGTAGTATATGTTGTAACCATTACTATTTGGATCAGACTCTAACAATTCTAGGGTTTGTATTGTAGTACATGGACATGGCTTTGATTTGAATTACTCGTTTTTGTTGGAATTTGTTTGACTGCAATTATCTCCAGCGCTTACCCATATGTTTACTCAAGTTTGAGTAGAAGTTCCATTCGGTATGAAACACTCTAATGAGCAAACCAAAATTGGAGCACGGAATTTGAGTAAAAGCTTCATTTATGGCATGGTTGTAAATTTTGCGGGTGGGAAATATCCTTGCAAAATTTGAGTCTCTGTTGATGTGTGTAGAACTCAATTATGTTTAGGTTTGAGTGAAGGAGTGGAGTAAATGCTAGGGGGTTTTACTCAAATTTTGGGTTTTGAGTTAGAGAAAAGGGCAAGGGCTGGAGATACTTCTAGAGGTAACCGGTTTGGACTGATGTTCATGTAATAAACTCTATTTAGATTGTAGTACATAGACAGGGCTTTGATTTGAATCACTCGTTTTTGTTGAAATTTCTTTGACTGCAGCTTATGTGGTTTGGCGTTTTAAGTTCTGCTGGGATTTCAGTTATTGCTTTAATAGGAGTATTTTGTTGCCGCTGAATGTTTAATATTTCAGTGATGGTGCTTGTTTTGACCGCGACAGGGAGTTGGGTTTTTATTCCGGTTTGTTGAAGCTTCAGTTTATCATAGGGAATCATGTTTTCGGAATGCAAGTACGCATCAGTTTTTATTTGAGGATGATTTAGCGAGTTGATTAATGCTGGAGGCCAGTGCTTGATATTACTGGTGTTTTCCATCGGTGCTTGGGATTCCATTCAAGCTCTTCGATTGCTGCCGGAAGTTCTTAAATCACTGTCGGCTTCTCACCACGTTGTGGGACAAGTTGCTCCGATTTTGAGTCAACAATAGATACTCGATCCATTTGCTTACCGGGGGCCTTCGTGCTGACTGAGGGGGTTGAAGGGTGATTTCACTATATTTCTTACCAGGAAAAGGGCCTTTAGAGGAATAATATTTTCATTAGGTTGATAGCTCTGAAACGGCAAATTGGCTATCTTGCTTTTATTTGGGTTGCATGGAAGGTTTGGATAGATAATTACTGTCTGGTGAATTAGAGAGGCAGAGATGCCTCCTTCGCCAGCAAGGAGAAGTTCTCCCGGAAGGGAGCTCAGAGGGGACAACCACAAAAGGGGGCGCAGTCTCGAGCCCAGAATACTCCTCAGGGAAAGGGATGATGATCTTGCTCTCTTCAATGAGATGCAGACCAGAGAAAGAGAGAGTTTCTTGCTTAAGTCAAATGATGATTTTGAAGACACATTCTGTAAGTTTTCATAACTGATTCGCTTCCGTCTTTTGCGGAATAAGAAATATGGTTTTTTTGCTTGTTTCCTCTGACTGACTAGTGTTTGCCTGTCGTATATTTGTTTTATGGGCTATTGACAGCCACAAGATTGAGATACTTTTCGGATCCTAAGCTTGGAATCTCCATTCCTGCGCGTGGCGAGAGTACTGACCTGCTTAATGCAGATGGGGAAAAGAATGACTATGATTGGTGGGTGATGTTTCTTGTCTTTTGAGCCTCTTAATTTGAATCATTGAGTTGATGAATTTAAATATTTCAGAACTTAAATTGCTGTGAAAATAACTATAAAGACAGAAAGGAAAGGAAAGGAAAGAAAGATTAAACTTCTAGCAGGAATTTCAGACTGTTCCGTCATGTTCCCGTTGATTTTTTGTCTGTTGGTAAACCCTTGTGGTTATGTAATTGGGCCGTAATTGTACATTTATTTCTTGTCTAAATTTGGTGTTACCTCGCAAAATACAGATTTTTCAAGCCTGTGAAAGAAGTTTGGATTCACACCTTTTGATGGGCTGAAAAATCAAGCGCTCACCAGGAAACTAATAATCCCAATTTCAACTGTTCCTTTTGGAAACTAATAAATCACTTGTCTGAAATGAATGGTTAACACTCTTTGGTACTATCCACATATCTTCCATTTTGTTCGGGTGCCTCTCAGCTGGTCAGTTACTTCACAATTGTTGGTTTTGATCTAATGTGGTGTTTTTGTATTATTAGGTTATTAACTCCTCCCGACACCCCTCTCTTTCCTTCTTTGGATGATGAAGCACGTCCAGCTACACTTATCCAGAGGGGACGGCCTCGAAGTCAACCCATCGCGATCTCAAGATCATCCACGGTAGGTCAATATTCAAGTCAACGGTATTTTTAATTGCCATTTGCTTGCATATTCTGGTGGTTATCTTTAAAGAACTGCTCATGTTTTTCTTTATGATTTTTGTGTGCTCATGAGTCTAATTTCTATGTTATTGCAGATGGAGAAGGGTTGCAGAAGTAGTAGAGGTAGTGCAAGTCCAAATCGCTTAAGCCCATCTCCTCGGTCCAGGGACAGCCCTTCCCAGACTGGGGGAAGGCCATCTTCAGCTCCCCATTCGAATCCAACTCCTAGTTTACGCCCCACTACCCCATCAAGAGGACCATCTCCCCAACCTAGTAAACCATCAACAGCAACTACTCGGAGAATGAGCACAGGGTCTAGTGCTATATCCTCATCTAGGGCAAGGGGTACCTCCCCCTTGCCGACAAGTCGGGGTACCTCCCCCTTACCGACAAGTCGGGGTACCTCCCCTGTGCCGACAAGTCGAGGTAACTCAGCCTCACCAAAAATAAGTGCATGGCAAACAAATATTCCAGGTTTTTCCTCAGAAGCACCTCCTAATCTACGTACTTCGTTGGCTGATCGACCGGCATCATATGTGAGGGGCTCCTCACCAGCATCCAGAAATGGTAGGGATTTGTCATCCCGATCTAGCAGGCAGTCAATGTCTCCAACTCCTTCTAGAAGCTCTGGCAGGCAGTCAATGTCTCCAACTCCTAGAAGCATCAGTTCATCGCATAGTCATGATAGGGACGTAATGAGCTCCCACGGTAAAGTTTCTGTGGCATCATCTGGTGATGATGATGTAGAGTCTCTACAATCTGTTTCTATGGGTAGCACAGGCCGCCTAACTTCAAGAAAAGTTGGTGCCTTTCCAAGTAATAAATCTCCAGCCTCATCCAAGAAGCCAAATAAAGTGATGCTCTCAAGTTCTGCTCCAAAAAGATCCTTTGACTCAGCCCTTCGACAAATGGTACTGATGTTCTGTACTTCTGTTTCTTTTGGACAGTGATGGTTTTTACATCATATGATTGGGCTCCTGTGTTGACGTGCGTTTGGAAAAGACTCCATCTCTTTTTAGGGGTGTTAATTTTTATTAAAGATTATGATAGAAGTTGCAACGTGTGCTTTAATTGAATTCAGTCATTCACCTCTAAAAACACCTCAACGGTTTCATAGTTCTAGGTCAAAATACTGATTTTATCAGATAATATGCTTCATGGATCTGCCATTTTATGAGACACACCCATGTCGACACAACACAACAGGAGCATGGGATATGTACCGGACATGGCATTTCAAAACCGCACAATGTTATCTTGAACTTTCAAGGAAAAAACATAATTAGTTGATGAAACTTCTTGTTATTGGAGAGAGTTGGAGACAAACCATTTTCTTTGTAGAAATTGAAGTGGGAGATAGATGGGAAAGAGAAATATTATATATTATATGAAATTGGCCAACTTTTTAGTTCATGTTATGTGATATGCCGTATTAAATATACTATTTTAGCCTATCCCCAGACCCATTTCTACATTTAGATCCTTCTAGCATATCCTCCCTTCTTTTGTTTGATGTGTCCGACCCTTAGATATGCACCCAGACACAATACACAAAGCTGAGTCCATGTAACATAGATCAGAACATAGAACCGTTTCAAACTTGACCATTCAGAATGATGCTCAAATAGTGGTACATCATCTTGAAACTGCATGGCATACAAAGTGCACCACCTCCAGACCTTGCGTTGATCTGGACTGGTACTGCTTCACGGACAGCGAAGTTTCCAGATAGTGCTTTTAAGCTTCTCTAGTGCTTTGTTTACCCTACAACATGTACATGGAATACTTACCAAAACCAAAAGTAATTAAAATCCATTCATAAAACGATGACAACGAAGCCAACAAATGGTACCACAGGCACACTTGCTCAACAAACTTGATCAACCGTAGTCCTGACGGTATTCAGTTTGCTTATGAACAAATCATCTGGTTTGCTTCTGGAAAAGGCACTTTTATCATTTCTTGCACTGATAGATCACCTGTCCACTCCTGGATGTCATTCTAACCCTTTTACCGTTGTGTATGAGAGCATTGGTGCACGTGTTTATGAACGAACCTTCACTTATAGTAGGACTCAATCTAAGCATGTGTCCGAATTAGAAGAGGTACATATTGTTGGGTTTAGCAACTTTAAAAAGTTGGCAGTTGAGGGCATTGTGCCAGTGTGTAGTTGGTTGTTGTGTAGCTGGTGCTATTTAATTCCTGGAACATTTATTTTTCACATGGGAGTAACACCGTCTTGATGGGCAACTAATTAATGGAACTCAAAGATGAAGTATTCTGTTCTTTATCTTACTTGTCTGTTAGTGTTTAATGACTGCTCTAATTATAATCAAATTTAAGAGTTCATAAACAGAAGCAGCAAATTCCCGTTATTATTATCTGAGATTTGGTGTTGGATAAATGGTTTTCATATATGCACGCTTCGGAACTGGAAATCACTGTTGAATCTTTTTTTTGTAGGACCATCGGAAAAGCCCTCAGAATATGTTCAGGCCACTTTTATCTAGTGTACCCAGTTCCTCCTTTTATGTTGGAAAAGCAAGTGCAGCACATCGCGCTATGATATCCAGGAATTCCTCAGTCACTACCAGCAGTAATGCAAGTTCTGATCAAGGTACAAGTGGGGCACATGATACTGAAGGAAGCGACCATAACCCGGACAATATGACTCCTGAATGGGGACAGACACCATATCTTGATGTTCAAGATGATGTATTTCCATTTGAGAAGGCCGATGCTCTAACTGAAGATATCAGTCATGGAGCCCACGATCAATCTCCGGATGATCAGCATGATGAATTCAGTGGAGTTGCTAGAAATGAATCTCAACTTGGTGGCTCTGAAAACTTGAACACCCATATCACTGCCTCGGCAATCACTGCACCTTCTAAAGAATCTGAGCTGTTGGAGGTCAAGGGTAACTTTCGAGAAGTCGACTATGTTGAAGATATGTCCATCTGTTATAAGTGTGGCCGTATGTATCATGCTGTTGAATTAACAGAGGGGGACTTGAAACTTTGCTCAGACTGCAGGAGTGCAGACGAACCTTTGACTACCACAACTCCAGAGTCAAACATAGTAGTTTTTGATAACTTGCCAAGTCTGTCTACAAGGATTCCAGGTAGAGATAAGTCATTTGATAATATGAAGCCCGTGATTGTTATCCCAGAATCTTTGGAAGTGACTAATATGGCTGAACCAAGTGTTACTCATCACGAGGAGAATTTTCAAGAACAACCTGGCCTGGTTTTAGCATCAGAAAAATCTCTTGTGCAAACACTGGAAGAGGAAGCTATGTCTAGGCAAGAAAACCTGGAAGTGATTCGCCAACCAATTGTAGAATACAACTCAACGGACAGCGACACTAGGTCTCAGCAAATGCATCGACTAAGTAACCATGCAAATTCAGAGCTTGATGGTTCAGAAGGCCATGGCATTTCTGTATTGTTGATGAGGTCAAGCAGTGTCAAGGGGCCTGTTCTCCGGGGTAGAACTTTTAGTGCGGCTAGCATTCCCTACGATGATCCATCCTATGTGAGGGACAGCGCAACAAGCATGAGAAGATCCCATGGGCATGGTAGTGTCTCTGCATCTTCCTCTGTGGACTTGGGCTCAGCTAGGCTATTAGAGACTCGTGTGCAGCGGCAGTTGAGTAGCAGGAAATCTGAAACTGTAACAAACCCAAAGCACCAACGCACAGGTTCATCTCTTTCTGGAACTTCAAGCCATGCTTTCCAAGGATTGGGTCTTGGAAAGAGCATGCATGAAGGGAAAATGGAGGTTGATGTTCCACATGTTGAAAATGAGGTTGTAAATGTAACCCATGCTGCTATTCAAGAGCAGTTGGTGGTTTCACTAAGTGGAGGAGAAGATAATACATGCGCTGAAGTTGAATGCGACAATTTCTGTGGAACAATGACTGCTGCCTCTGAATTGTCCACGCATGCCCTAAACACCCATTCAAGGGAGAGTTCAGTTGCTTCCATTGCAAATGTTGAAAATTATGGTTCGTGTGGGAAGGGTGAAGAGTTCCCAAATGAGTTGAGGAGTATTTCGGATCAAGAAGCATCAGCTCTGACTCCAGAGTCTTCTACAGTAGAAGAAGATAGGGCTCAAATAAAAAGAAGTGTGGAGGAGAAGCCAAATTCCATTGTTGATAAGGGGGATGTTTCAGATGTTCCCACTCAGAGCTTACAGGATATACTATCCGATATAGAAATTGACAATGATCGTCTGGATTCAGTCGGTTCTCAGTCCGATGTTGTCTCCACGGATTCAGTGAGCACCATGGATGAGTTACTGGATCCTTGGCACGTTGAAGAGCTTGGCAGTGATGCTCATGGAATCCTTGGTATGAACTTCTTGGATTGTAACTAATGTTTGTTCTACTGTTTGTGTTTTTTTAAATTTATTTTCTCTCTCATAGTCATAGGACTCATACCTAATTTGTTAGTTTCATCTCACAGTTTAAAATTGTTGTTGTCAGTGCCATCTATGATGTTTTTGGATTTGTAAAATCTTTTGAACTAACTAGGCTTGGTGAATAAAATGAAGCTAGTCTGGCATCTAGTCCACTATTTGGGAATAGCTAGGTGGATCTTGTTTCCAGGTCTCTTCTCACAACTTATAGGTACACAGAAAACTTAGCAGAAATCATTGATCTCATCCAGTTCTTCAGTTCAAACCCAAAGTGGTAGTATAACGAAGTCTTTGCCCCAAATTATTTAGGGCTGACTAACAGATGGTGGCTAGCAATTTTACTGTGTACCGGGCCATGATCTTTTTGCTAATACGCTCATGAAATTCTCCGATTGAGTATGCTTCAATTTTGTATTCTTTTTGTACTATTGATGTCAAGCATGCATCTTTTTTAAAGCAAGTATTCTTTTCTGGTTGAGCAAGTTGAGTGGTTGTAATTTTCCTAAAGCAAGTGGGACATTACCAGATAATGCCACCTTTATAGTCTTGTTTACACGTCTTATAAGTAGTATTATGTGTACTATGATTACAAAAATTATATAATTAGTATATCAACCTCTGAAAATCTAACTAATGTTGATTTAATCTTGTTAGAAACTAAAGTTATTTTACATTGTCATGTAAAAATTTCTCAATTTCTTTCATGGACACGAAAATAAGCACACAAGGGCGTTGCAATTGTCGACCAAAAACGAAATACTATCATGTAGAATTTATTTATACTATAAATGTTATGCGATATTTTGAGTGTATTTTCACTTGAAAATACTTCTCTTGAATCGGCCCCCTCCAGCCAAAATTCTAGTTCCGCCACCTCCCATATGTCAGGATGCCTTACCCACTCTACTTACATCGTAGGAGGGAAAGAGCAGCTGTCAATTAAACTTGGTGATGCATTCAGTTTTTCTGACATTTGAGTTCCTCCTCTCGTTTTGTTGCTTTACAGTTAGTTCTAGTGACCCCTAAGAATGATTACTGCTAGAACTTTTTTTTGTCAGGCTATGTTTGAATCATGGACTTTGTTAAGGGAATGGAAAGGAATGAATGATTACTTTACTAGCTCATTGCCTTTGTTGGAAACTAGACCAAAATGGTTCTCTTGTTTCTGACAAATGCATTTTCTTTTTTGTATCATTTTTCTTACACAACACGAAAATATTAAAATAAAATCCGACCACATCCTCATTCCTCAATGACTTTGTATTTTGTGTGTAGTTTGCTATATGCTTGTAGTTGCCTATGCGCAGTGAACATTTCTGATCCCTTTGCTTTTTATGGTTGCCCTTGAACAAATTTAGTCTTGTTTTAAACAAAACTGCTTTGAATTATGTTTTGTTTGATTTTAAGCCTCAGTATTTATAATCTGATTCATTGGTTGGTTCTCAGAAATGAGCTGTTTAAAGGTGTTCATTCTGAGTTCAGTTTGTGTTATTCTGTCTTTGCGGATTCCTCTAAAATGAACGGTTCTTTTTCGGATTCGAAGCTTTTCAAGGATGCTCAGGATTCCACAGAATCCACACGCTGGATATCCACCTTGTTGGGTTGCATTGTTTTGCTTCCATGCATACAAGTACAAATATAGCCCTCACTTCAGAACTTAATAAGTTCTTTGTCATTCGCCATTTCCATGACCAATTTTGTACGATGTGATGAACTTTTGTAGTAACATTTTCCTATGGACGCAACTAGTTTTGAGAATTTATGTTTGTGTATGGGCTTGAATCAAGATTTCGTTTTGACACGCAAATAGTTTATGAGGTGAAAGATGAATCAGATGTTTACAACAGTTGAGGGCAAAGGTGGTACAAGAAAGAAGATGTCAGTGTTGAAGCAGAGATAATCTTCGCTTCTGCAAGCGTATCATCTAAAATCTGGCGATGAAGATGAAAAAGGAAATGGAGAAGGAAAACACGTCAAATGGAGGGAATAAAGGAAAATGGTTTAAAATATTGGGGAAATTATAATTCTGAAGTAAATTGATAGAAGTGGACAGATCAAAAGAAAGAAATTCAAAATTCAAAAGTGAAGAAGAAGAAGGTGGAAAAAAAAAGAAAATATATGATGGGCCACTCATTCCAACATCTCTCTCTCTCTCTCTCTCTCTCTCTCTCTCTCTCTCTCTCTCTCTCTGGGAAGACATATCCCGAGTGTGATTCTGCCCCATTTGTGTTCATGACCGTCTAAACTTGTGGATGAGTTATCATATTTTGCAGAAACTGTTATATGTTGGAACTTTTTAAGTGCATTAAATTTGTAGGTTATTGGTTACTTATGGTCATGACCGACTCCACCAAGTGGAAATCCTTGCTCCGCCTTTGGTCAAAGATTAACATGTTATCCGCATTTTCCTTTATTATGTTTCCATGAGTTCCTAATGGCCATCTATTTCGCAGGAATAAATCATCGAATGAGAAGGAAAATTCTGAACAAGAATCTGAACATAAAGGTGCAGCGAATGTAAAGGTTGAAGAGAATGATGGGATTGGATTGTGTGGAGTTATTTCGTCAACGCGGTCATCGCCTGGGGTGCTCCTGAGGTATGCTCTATCTCTTCCTGCTTCCAAACAGGCAAACACTTACTCCCACAGATCCCTGCCGCCCCACACCCCAACCAGTCTTGCTTTATTGTGGGTGTATGTTTATGCATCTACTTGTCAAGAGGTCTGAAGATAATCAGGGTGGATTCATCCTTTTCTCCATTGAGGAGCACAGTGGTGCTTAATAAGACGTCTGATTTGAAAGCAAACCCGAACCTTCAGATTTTCTCAAAAGTTGCCTTGAAGTGAATGATTGTGGGTTTGAGTTATCTTCAACTCATTGAACATGTTCATTTACATAGCTAGTAATCTAGATGTTCTATATCTTGAACATGAGTCTAAAGTGTTAGAATACTGATATAAAATTTGGACTTTTGCACTTGTCTGGGTGTAATGATCACATTCTATCATTAGAGGTAAGTTCATGACAATTACGCCAATCAAGATATTTTAAATAATGAGAAAACCAACAATATCTTTCACAAGCAAAAGCAAAACTATTACAAATAGCATTCTAAAATAAATAGACGAAGCCTTCGCGCAAGAAGAAAGAATTGAACCTTGACCTCCTATTGAGGTGTAAGGACTCTGGCCAGCTGAGTACCCCCATTGGTTTTGTGGCGGTAGTATTGGAGGCATGATTTTTCCCTTCACCATTATCAGGACAAAACTATACTCTCCTGCCCTCACTATAGCAATGGACAAGCCCAGAACTCCTCTCTACCCTTTCCAATCCTTTCTAACGGCCTACAACCAAAGTCATATAACAACCTCTTGTGAGGTCTAATTTTTCCATAATCCATGCACTCCCATACTTAAAAGGCATCACCATTCTCCACCACCTCTCTCCGTCACTAGATAATCTGAATTGTCACCAAAATAACTTGATTGAACTTCTTCAACCTTCTACTACCAGTACATGCTTCTCTAATAGGGGCAGACGACGTCCCCCAATCCACAGTGTTACTAAAAAGTCTTCTCCTACCCCTCCCTTTAGTAGGAGTCGCTCTAAGAATCTCTTTGACTTTTGTATCATGGTATTGCACAAGCCTTCGTGTGCAGTAGGAGTTGGATGACTCTTCATTGAGTTTGCTGGCTGTGCATTCGCGGCAAGTAAATAATCATTTTTCTTCAACCTTGAGGTTTTGGGTTTCTATTTGATGATCAAAGGGTAGGGTTTGAGGAAGGAGGGAGCCTGTTGTTAGTTTGGATGACACTAAGTAATGGTTCTTTTTCCTTCTTGTTAGGGATTGGCAAAATTCTGCGCTTTGCGTATATTTGTTGCTGGTCCAATGCCTTATAATGCCTCTCCCCCATTGTCCACGCTTTATGGATAGAAGTGTGGACATCTTCATCACGCATAAAAATGGGAGAGTGTAGGATATAAAATCTTGTTTGAAATTTTCCTATCATTTTCGCTCCAACAAATCGCAAAGAAATAAGTAACATTTCAAATCCTCAAGATAGTCTCTCCAACTCCTAATGAATTTAATGTGACTGTATTGGCAGTATGTCACAGCCAATGATACTAACTGTTTGAGTCTGTAATATCTTGGAGTACACCATCTCTGATATTCGTTAATTCAATAGCAAGACATTTAGCATTCACAAATTGGTGATTTCACACTCGTGTATATGAAAAAGTAACTATAGAGAACACACTTGCTATTTTAAAAGTTCTAACTATGCAGAATCCATTATAAGTCACAAGTTCTTATCCTTTAATCCTACCGTCCCTCCAAATACCAAAAATGGTGGGCGCATAAGATGTTCTCCTTTTTTATTATTTTAATTAAAAAAAATCTCCTTAAGATACAAGGTTTTTCATTTAAAACATATTTTGAAAACCACTTAGAGACAACCTTGCAAATTTAAAAATTATAGTCGGATCAGAAAGTGGAAAAAAAAAACCAATGGAAAAACGATTAAGAGAGTTATTACAAGAGAAAGAAAAGGAAAATATAGGGAGCAAAGGGAGGAGAGAGAAATGGAAATGAAAGCTTGTTGAGGAGGAAAGAAGCAAAAA
Organism: Rhododendron simsii; assembly: GCA_014282245.1. NCBI lineage: Eukaryota > Viridiplantae > Streptophyta > Magnoliopsida > Ericales > Ericaceae > Rhododendron > Rhododendron simsii. The sequence goes on from CM024964.1 coordinate 3,496,658, forward strand.
GTATGAACAACTAAAGGCAAGGTCAGTTGCTGCTACTGCTGTTGCTTCTCCTCGTGGTCTCCAATTTACTTTCTTTGTCTACAGTCAATCATCCCATGAGAGAGAAAATGCACTCATGCTTCTTTATTCCCTCACAATTCGATCCACTATCCACACCATTGAATGCAAGTTAGATCCAAGTGTTTGTTTCGACTACAACAGCATTAATGCACATCCAAACTTGTTCATTTCCCGGTCTCTTCACAAATTGGGATCTCAATTACGTGTTTTGATCAAGGTACAAGTGAGGCACATGATACTGAAGGAAGAGACCATAACCCAGATGATATGACTCCTAAATGTGGGAAGGCACCATTTCTAGATGTTCAATAAGATGCGTTTGCATTTGAGAAGGCAGATGGTCCATATAATTATATCCTCCGTGGGGCCCATGATGGATCTCCTAATGTTCAGCATGATGAATTCAGTGGAGGTGCTACAGTTGAATCTCAACTTGGTGGCTCTGAAGGCTTCAACTCCCATATCACTGGTTTGGCAATCACTGCACCTTTTAGAGAGTCTGAGCTTTTGGAGGTCAAGGGTAATTTTCAAAAAGTCGACTGTGTTGGAGATGTCAATCTGTTCCAAGTGAGCTGTATGTATCATGCTGTTGAATTAACAGAGGGGGACTTGAAACTTAGTGTTCAGATGTTGGAATTCAGACGAACCTCTGACTACCACTACGCCAGAGCCAACCTTAGTAGTTTCCGTTAACTCCCCAAGACTGCCTTTTGAGGATTTCAGATGTCATTTGATACAATGAAGCCCGTGATTGTTATACCTGAATCTTTAGAAGCGACTAATATGGCTGAACCAAATGCCAATCATCACAAGAAGAGTTTTCATGAACAACCAATCTTGATCATCAGAAAAATCTCATGGGCAAACAATTGAAGAGGAAGATATGTGTATGCAAGAAAATCTGGACGTCATTGGCATTTGGGGAATGGGGGGAGTACGTAAGACGGTTGTCTTGCAGCTCTTGAACAATTATTACCATGACGTCAAAACATTTTTTGATTTGGTCATATGGGTAACTGTCTCAAAATCTCCGAACATTCGAAATCCACAAAACGAAGTTGGGATGCGGTTATCAATAGAAATAAATGCTAATGAGTCTAATGATAGAGTTGCACGTAAATTATTCAAGAGACTAGAGGGCAAGAAGTACCTTTTGCTTTTAGACGATGTTTGGGATGAGGTGGATTTAAGTGTTGTAGGGTTCCCCAATGCCAATCAACAAAATGGTTGCAAAGTTGTATTGACAACCAGAAAAAAAAAAAAAAAAAAAGAAGTTTGTAGGAAGATGAAAACTGATGCTGAAGTACCCGTTTTAGTTTTGCCAAACGAAGAAGCATGGGAGATGTTTTCCTCTGGAGTGGGTCACGTTGCAATGCTTTCAACCATCAAGACATATGCCCAAGATATTGTGAGAGAATGTGATGGCTTGCCACTAGCGTTGAAAGTCATATGCAGTGCACTACGGAAGGAGGAAAATGTGTATGTATGGAAGAATTTCTTAAGAGAATTAAGGTCACCTGCTACGTCTGTCAATGAGGACTTGAATGACAAAGTGTTCAAGGTACTTAAGGTAAGCTATGACCAATTAAAAAATTCTGAAGAAAAGAAATGTCTTCTATTCTGTGGATTGTATCCAGAAGACGACAAGATTGAAAAATCTAGATTGATAGGATATTGGAGAGCAGAGAGGATTTTTTCTAGTAAACTTACTTTGGAACAGACACTTGATAAGGGAGAAGCTATATTGCAAGCTCTTATAGATGCGTCTTTGTTGGAAAAATGCATCGAAGTTAACTCTGTGAAGATGCACGATGTTGTTCGAGACATGGTATTGACAATAACTTCCCTGCAAGGAGAGGAACCCACACATTTGGTAAGAGCTGGAATTTCTTCAGAGAAGATTCCAGAGGAATTGGATTGGAAAAATGCAACACAAATATCCTTTATGAATCATGACTTGCGCAGCTTGCCAAAATCGCCAGACTGCCCGGAGCTTTTGACCTTGTTGCTTCAAGGAAACGGTAATTTAGAGGTGATTCCAGAAACTTTCTTTAATAACATGCCTAGCCTCCGAGTGTTGGATCTATAACGCACCCGTATTAAATCGTTGCCAACTTCAATATCTAAATTGGACGGTCTTCGAGAACTGGTCCTTTTAGATTGCAAAAATTTGGAAGCTCTCCCCAAAGAGATTAGTGCTGTCAAGGAGCTGGAAGTGCTTTATGTCGGACATTCTAAATTTGAAATTGTCCTTCGAGGGATGAAAGGGGAAGAGTTAATTATTCCAGTTGGGATGATATGTGGGATTCCTCATATTGAAGTAATTGATCTTACGAGTCGACTGAGTGATGAAAGTACAGAAATTATTGCGAAAGAACTGAGCAACTGGGGTTCACCTTCTTCTCTTGTATTTGACTTCCAGACAGTAGGTAATCTGCAACAATTCCTGCAAAATAGCATACCATGGAAAGAGAGAAGACTGACGCAATTCGTATTCTTAGCTGGGAAATGTCCACACCAATTATACGACCGTGCTCATTGGTTTCTTGGAAGGACTACAAAGTATAAGAGGTTTCTAGATTATGAAGGTGGAGGAGAAGAAAGGGATAGTGGCCTTCCCCCAGCCATAGAGGATGCACTTAACCGTTCAAATGGCTTTCAATTACGCGGGCATGAAAAACTCAAAGCTCTATCAGAATTGGGCACGCAAAACACAGATGAGTTAAGATGTTGCCACATTCAAGAATGTGTTGCACTTGAAACAATAGTCGATAGAATTGAGCTTGAAATGAGTGCTTTTTCTAATTTAGAAGTTTTGTCTCTGAAGGGACTATCGAATTTGAAGTCCATTCTTTGTTTGGGGATGGAGGAGGGACAATCACCACCACCACCGTTAAATGTAAACAGCTTTACCAATCTAACAGAATTGCACGTGTGGAGTTGTCCACTAATTGAGCACCTCTTCTCAAGTGGATTCATGCTTCAACAAATGTCCAACTTGAAAGATTTGAGTGTCGGACGTTGCCGGGGACTCAAGGGGATGATTCCAGAGGATGAAAAGGTGGAATATGAGGCTCTACCCAAATTGTCCCATTTGCGCCTCATTGATTTGCCTGAATTTGTCAACCTTTTTGAAGGTGTTTCCACGTGTTGGCAATCACTGGATGATGTGTCAATACGAGATGCTCCGAAGCTGAGGAAACTCCCCTTTGACACTAATAGCGCTCCTAATTTGAAGCGAATTGTGGGAAATGATTAGGAGTGGTGGGATGCATTAGAGTGGGACAACCATGCCGCCAAATTACAATTCAACTTCTTTTAGTTGTAGCCCAGAAATTGAAAAAGTAAGAAGTTATGTCGATAAACAAAAAAAAAATTTTAATTTAAGACAAAAATTAGTCAAATAATACTTTTGGTTTATTTTTGTCTTTTCTGAATTTTTTCAAGTTCGGTCCTTATTTTTCTGCTATTTTGATTTTTCTTTGTATGCCAAATCGGGAAAAGAGGTTCACCAACAACGAAATAAGCCAATTGTTGATCCAGAAAAAATTATGGGCTTCCAATGCAGAGTATAGGCTTCCAACTGTGAAAAAGATGCACCGCCGGGGCCAAGTGGTTCGTAAATATCTCATGTAACATTTTTGTACTATATTATCAGCTTTTTTGTTGGGGTATGCTCCTCCATGCATATAGAAAACATATTTGTACTATATAATCAGCTTTTCCTTATATTTATGGTTCCAGCTATGTCCTCTTCCCTACGATATCCTTGTGCTTGTTCTCTTTCCTTGCTATTTTTTTCTTGATTTGTATTCTGCAGTACTTTACTTCAAGCAAGCTTCCGATGATCCTAAGGGTACCGATCCCTCATACCGATGGGGAACCAACGGGCACCCTGGACCCACTTCGGGTCTGGCATGGATGATCCGAACCGTTCAATTTGATATGTATAGGTGCTCGATATGGGTCATCTCAAAGATATGTGATGATTTTTTTTTTCTCACTTTTCGAATACTTGCTTGCCTTTTTTTTTAGTATTAAAACCGTATGTTTTTCAAGAAGGCATTCATATTTGCTTGCAGTTTTTAGTAAAATTATCCAACGTAAGATATGTCTTTGTAAAGCTAGTTAAATTTGGACTCAGGGGGGCTGCTGTCCCCAAGGGGACAGCAGCGTGCTGCTGCCCCGTTTTCCGGGCCCACCTCGGTCTCGCTCCGATGATCATAATCGTTCACTTTGTAGAGCTCGTCGAATAGAACAACTATGCAAAAAATCAGCTTAATTGGATATCATTAAGTGCCTGATCGGAGCCTTTTTACTTTGAAAGAATGGATCCGAAACACTGGATCAAATTCACTATAACCCATGGACCGAGAGTTATATAGGCTCCGATCAGGCACTTAATGATATCCAATTAAGCTGATTTTTTGCATAGTTGTTCTACTCGACGAGCTCTACAAAGTGAACGATTCGGATCATCGGAGCGAGACCGGGGTGGGCCCGAAAAACGGGACAGCAGCCCCCCTGAGTCCGTTAAGTTAAATTTGGTTTCAAGAGCTATCTGGTTTGCATTTTAGGAAAGGCCCTCACTTTGATTTATGTGATTTAGAAACCCCATAAACTGTCCTCTCCTTTGGATGAGCCATTCTAGCACTTCTACACCCGTACGAGATCTTTGGTTATCCATTATTTGCTAGTGCTATTCATATTTGTCAAAGGCACGCATAGGTGCGCGCCTAGGCGCAAGGCGAGTCGAGTTGCACCCCGGCCATAGCCTTGTATGACCCTATGCGAAGCGACATTAATAAGGCACAGCCTAAGCGTAAGAGGCAACCAATTTGTGACAAAGGCAACAAGGCGCGAAAAGGTGACTTCTTTCAAATTCGATCACAGTCCTAGGAATATGTTGTCTAAGTTAAAATTAATACCTTTTGGTCGTCGATCTGAAACAAAACAAAAGGGTCTCTAATTGTTTTCTCTCATTGAAAACTTCAACGAGCACTTTGATCATTTCTCTCCTTGACTCCTCTCATTGATCAGCCTGCTTTAATTTTAGTTTCAAATGTTGGATACTTGTCTTTTGTTGATTTTGACATTTTAGTTTCTTCTCTAACTGAAATAGGTGACTCGATCCTCACCTCTCGCCTCGGGACAAAAATGATCATGTACATACATCTCGCTGCTATAGGTACACACATCGCATACATATGCACTTTAGACCTGTCTCGAATCCTACAAAAATGATCCGAGCCACCAAGGGCGGTGGCACATGGGTACAAGGGAGGGCGGCCAACCCCCCTGGCTGCCAAATTTCCGTTGGGATAAATATAATTTTTACCCCAGTTTCACTAATTTGATCCCAAATTTTCATAGGAATAGATATAATTTAGCTATTTTAACCCTACAAAAAATCTCTAAATTGCCCCAACTTATTTTAAGTGCATATGAATCTAATTTTTGACCCCACTAACTAAAATTCCTGGCTCCGCCCCTGAGAGCCACTCATTGTGTTTAAAATAGTTTGTTTACGATTTCTGCAAAAAATTAACTCCATTCGATATCGGTAAATGAGTTTACAAAACATCCACTTTTACTACAAAATTCAGCCATGAAGTCTAAAGCAAAGTTGGATGTTTCATAAAAGTCTTTACCGACATCGGGTTGAGTTGATTTTTTTTAGGAACTATATTTAAACAAACTATTTTGAACAAAATATGCAGCTCGGATCATTTTTATAGGGCCCGAAACGGATCATCTTTTATACCAGTTCCTCCTTTTATACTGGAAAAGCAAGTGCTGCACATCGCACAATCGTATCAAGGCGTTCCTGGGTCACAATTAGCAGCAATGCAAGTTCCGATCTAAGTTGCAGGAACCTTCAACTATGCCCACGTTTCTTCGACGGAAACGCGCTTCCTCGTTCCCGTTGAAGGAAACTCCAAGAAACTCGTCCCAATGACGACGGAAACTCGTTCCTTACCTACACGGGAACTTACACCCAAAAAACGGTTGAGAGACTTACAATTCAAGCTGCAATTGGTACCTTTAAAGTAGTTTTGTTCTTGTTGGTGTGCACATGTGATCTTAACCTTCTAGAGTCATACTAATGCCTTTAACTTTTATGCCTACTTAATATGCACAAGAGCTCTATTGTGTGAGCATGTGCCACAATAAAAATGTTGAAATATAACTAGAAACTTATAATTTTAATAGTAATATTTTATGTGGTAGAATAATATTTTTATATTGACATTTAACCATGTAAAATTTCAAAATATATTTATAATTTTAATAATTTTTCCTAACCGCTCCCAATGGCGCTCCTACACTTCTATGATCATCCGATCCCCCGCCCCCGTTCCTGCTCCCGTCCGCGCTTCTGCTTCGTGTAACTAAGGTTCTGATTAGGGCTGTTACTCAAAACCGGAAAGTCGATCGAAACCGGAAAAACCAAACCGGACTGGATTTTTTAAACCGGTTGAATAATTTCGATTCGATTCCGGTTTATAAAATTTTATAAACCGGAAAAATAATTTCGATCCGGTTTATGTGTTTCAAAAACCGGACCGGTTATATATATGTATAATATATACATATATATATATATAAACATAGGGGAGAGATTGAATTATGGGTTTTTGGTTGATATTTTGTAGTATATATTGGTCTAATAAATATATTTATTATATAAAAACTATTTTTATGGGCTTAATTATGTTTTTATGAGTTTTTTTTATGTATTGGGCTCAAAATTGATCCTTTTTTGTTGGGCCCAAAAAAAATGGTTGAATTATAAATTGTTGGTTGATATTTTATAGGTTGAATTGTAAATTTTTTTGATGTGTTGTGCCCAAAATATGGCTCATGAATAAAAACCGGATAAATCGGACCGGAACCGGTTGAGCCGGTCGAAACCGGAACCAGTTTATCTCAACCGGTTTCGATTTCTAAAAATCTCAAACCGGATAACCGGTTTCAACCGAAAAATACACCCGAACCGGTCGAAACCGAACCGGTATCACCCCTAGTTCTGATCAAGGTACAAGTGGAGCAGATGATACTGAAGGAAGCAACTATAACCGAAACGATATACAACTCCTAAATGTGGGAAGGCGCGCACCATTTCTAGATGTTCAATAAGATGTGTTTGCATTCGAGAAAGGCATATGGAATCCCAACCAGTTCGGTCCAGTTTGGACCACTTGTGGGCCCTTTCCGGGTCCACAATCATGAACGGAACCGTTCATTGAATCACCTTTTAGAGTTCATCGAGAACATTGACCACGCCAAAAATCATGTTGATCAGATATTAATTGATATGATATCGAAATGCATTCATCTTTGAATTATCGTGTCAAATGGATTGCAATCCAGTGTTTATTAGAAATCCGGTCTTCAATATGATGAAAGTGATGGGATGGCCTCTTCAACATCTGGAAACAAAAAATACCATTCGCATCGCATTGGAGTACGCTTTCCTAAAGACAGCATGTGCCCCCACCAAAAGGTGTGCACCGGGTTACAGCAAATCCGCCTTCAAGATAAATCGAATCCGAACTATAGATTCTTTCTGTTTGCATTTGCACAAAAGAAGACATACAGAATATCCGCTAAGCAAGGACCGATACTCTATTTGTGGAATAACGAAATATCAATTTTCATTCTAGGAAGAGGTGTACGGAGTGAGAGCTATCCAACCCGGAATTTTCCGATCCATCAAAAGACTTTACAAATGGCCTATTTATAGACTTATAAGCACCCTTATGTGAAAAGTTGTGTCTTTAGAAGAACACACATTAGAATAGTCATGTCTTTTAAAGATACTAGTTAGGAAATGTCATGTCTATTGAAGACATTTAATTAGAAGGAAACATGCCTCTTGGTAGGCACCTTTTCATGAAACATTTAATTAGAATTTAGGGTCATGCCTCTTGGAGGCACCCTCATGTTTCACTTCCCTTCCTAACAATCACATTTTTTTCTAAATGAACACACCCCAATTTAATGGGTGTTACAACCATTTACATAAAGTTACAATTCATGTGAAAAGGTGTAGCAGCCTTTCACAAAAATCTCTCAGTACCTTTCCAAAATTTCCAAACTAAAATCTAGTTTTATTTTGAAAAACTCCAACAATCCCCCACCATTTACGAAATAAAGAATAAGAGTTCTTGGTTCTCTCAGAAGGCTCATGCATACATGAATACTGTCTCACGATTTCAACCATCCACTTAATGAACCATGTCAAAGCTAGTCAGGACAGTATAGCAGACGTATCTTTGAACTAGTTGTCCTCTAGTGACCAACCAGACATGTCTACACACAATCCTCCAAATAATGCAGATATCTCAATCAGTTGATCTGTGAACTGGCCTTGGGTCTTTATCTTGATTTCATAGCGCTTTAAGGTCTAGCCCCCTTGACCTGTAGAAAGCAGCACCACTTCCATGCTCACATAATTCTTACCAGTGCCCCTGTAAAAACAACACCTATAATTTATTAAGAGCTAAGCAACTCATCCTCCTTTGTTTACAAATTACAAGTACCAAACACTCTACCTTGGGATGAATAAAATAACATTGAGTGCTTACAACCACGACATATGGTATAGTTTCTCATTGAACTCAAGAGATTGAGAGCATCAACCAGTTGAGTTGAGTTGAGTTTCCACTAAGAGTGATCAAATTAATTGAACAAAAGTCTCATCCCCTTTGATGTCTTTCACACCAAATCTTTGCAAGAATAAATAAAACCATTGCTGGGAAAACAATATTTTCGATCCATAGCTATATCATCATAGTTTATGATGTGATTAACTTGTTCGGATTACCACTACAGTCATAACTATCAACCCTCTTTCTTAAGTGACTTACTGAGAAATTTATCCGTGACAAAATACCATGTCACCCCATCTCACTATAAAACCCTCACTTTATTTCAAGAGAGAAATCCCCCACAATAATACTTACTGTTTATCCATGGTTTTTATGCTTCCATTATATTAGGCGCTTTGTATCCATCATAACTAATGGATACCAATTACAAGCATATAAACCAACTCCACCAAATAAAATAATTTGGATTTAATTAACTTGTGGTCCATAATTGTTTGGAACAACTATGCAACCAAGATAATAGGAATTTGTCATTCCACTCCATATCTTTGTTTAATCTCCAACACACAACAGAAAACATGTGATCGAAGGCCACATTATCAACATTCCTTCCAATGAAACAGCGTTTCATTTAATCCGGTCCCACTTCTAAGAAAAGTCAGGACTCTTTTTTAATCCAAACAGCACACCGTTTTATTTAGCCTCCAATGGTTACACCATTTAGGTTAAATTCAAAAGTCACACCTTTCAGATAATACGACTGGTTAAATCCTTAATCTTCACCTAAATACATTAACAAATAGCCGACCAAAAAATGAGTTCACACTTTAAAGACCCATCGGCATATCAAAAGAGAGTTTTATAGCGTACCTTACTCCACGAGAATATATATGATGAGACGCAACTTACTCAAAACCATAACGCAATAATTTCATTACATCACCCTTTTCTTTGAAGTCTCCAATTTACATTTATCCGACTTCGTCTTAAGGATCCATACCATAATCAATTCACTTTCATCTTTGCAAAATACTGTCTTTAGATTGTTAGAAATCTGGTCATTAATATGATGAAAGTGATGAGATAGCCTCTTTAAAATTTGGAAACAAAAGATACCATTCAAGTCGCATTGGAGTACGTTTTTCTAAATACAATATTTGCGCCTACCAGAAGGTGTGCACTGGATTACAGCAAATCCGCCTTCAAGATAAATCAAATCCGAACTCTAAGTTCTTTTTGTCTGCATTGCAAAAACGAAGACAGATAAAATATCCGCTAAACAAAAGTAAAAGAACCAAGGACTGATACTCTATTTGTGGAATAACGGAATATCAGTTTTCATTCTAGGAAGAGGGGTTATGGAGTGAGAGCTATCCAAACCGGAATTTTCCGATCCATCGAAAGACTTTACAAATAGCCTAATTATAAACTTATAGGCACCCTTATGTAAAAGGTTGTGTCTTTAAAAGAAACACATATTAGAATAGTCATGTCTTTTAAAGACACTAGTTAGAAAAGGTCATGTGATGTAGAACACGTAGAGGCCCAATTCCATGATCAGTTGGACCGAGCCAAGCCCCGAAAGTCCAAACGGTGTTTAATTTCGGATTACCCAAATTGGCTAAATTCGGATGAGTTCGGAATCGGCTCAAACTTGGTGGGCTGACTTATTTTTGCGCTCCGGTCCATACTCATAACCCTAAAAGTTGATGATGAATGGTGTTTTTCGGCCTAATTCCTTCATTTAGGCTTTCAATTGCGTTATTTTTCCGTTTTAGGAAAGATTTGTTTCGTTAATAACTCTTGGTTCGTAATTCCTTTTACGTTGATTCTTTTTGGGAAAGTCTTGTTTTTCTTTCCCGTTTTCAGTTTTAGGAAAAGCCCCAAATTATGGGACTTTTTATTTTCCATGTTTATTTTTAGGGTTTCTAGGGTTTCGGCCTATATAAGGGGTTGTAACCTGATGTTTATTTAACTTTTAAGCTTTTGATTAATAATATTGCAGAGATTTTTCTCTTTCATTCTTGTGCGCAAGAATTGCTCGTTGCGACGAGTTATCTATCTCGTTTGGATTAGTACGCTAACTAATCGCTTGTGAATTCCGTTGCATCATCATGTCTATTGAAGACATTAATTAATTAGAAGGAAACATGCCTCTTGGTAGGCACCCTTTCATGAAATATTTAATTAGAAGGGTCATGCCTCTTGGTAAGCACCCTCATGTTTCACATCCCTTCCTAATAATCACATATTATACAAACGAACACACCCCAATTTAATAGGTGTTACAACCATTTACATAAAGTTACAACTGACGCAGATAAAGTTATAAAGTTCCATAAATATTAGGTTACTACCCCTTATATAGGCTGAAACCCTAGAAATCCTAAAAATAAACTTGGAAAATAAAAAGTCCCCTAATTTGAGGCTTTTCCTAAAACTGAAAACGGGAAAGAAAAATAGGACTTTTCCAAAAAGAATCAACTTAAAAAGAATTACGAACTAAAAGTTATTAACGAAACAAATCTTTTCTAAAACGGCAAAATAATGCAATTGAAAGCCTAAATGAAGGAATTAGGCCAAAAAACACCATTCATCATCAACCTTAGAGTTCATGAGTATGGACCGGAGCGCGAAAATAAGTCAGCCCACCAAGTTTGGGCCTATTCCGAGCTCGTCCGAATTTAGCCAATTTGGATAATCTGAAATTAAACACCGTTTCGACTTCCGGGGCTTGGCTCGGTCCAGCTGATCATGGAATTGGACCTCCACGTGTTCTACATCAACAACTCATGCGAAAAATGTGTAGCAACCTTTCACAAAAATCTCTCGGTACCTTTCCAAAAATTCCAAATTAAAATCCAATTTTATTTTGAAAATTCTCCAACAGTGTTGCACATTTTTTCCCCCCAAACTTATCTTCTGTTCTTATCCCAATTATCATCTAAAAGGAGGGTTTAAAGTTGAGCATCGTCATTAAACCGAATAATTTGACTTTGACATGTGGAACGGTCCGCATCCGGTGATGACTTCTTTTTTGTTTCAATTGAACTTCCTTCAATAAATTTCAACAATGGAGGGAATTGAACTTGCTCAACTGCTGCATGGTTGTGTGCCTGTTGTGCCACACCCAAGCCTTGTGTGCATCGTCCAAATTTAAGAACCATAATTTTTATGCACGGCACGAGAGAATCCAATCACTTGTTCACCATAAGCCGCCTAAGATTCATAAATACGGGGACTCCTATCCACAAACACAACACGTAATAGTTTTTTTTTTTTTTTTTGGAAAAAGGCGATTTTATAAAAGGACCAAACCCAAAAGACCAAGAAGATAGCCTTGGAAGAGATTACAACACTACAGCTAAAACAAAGCAACCATCCTAACAACACTGACATCTAATAGATAAAAACAGACTTGCACCGACAAGATGCGGATTAACTATATGTAGGAGGGTTATAATCACTGCCGCCAACCAAATTCACCGCTCAAACAAATAATAAAAAAGATATAGCGAAATTCAACAAATAGTACAACGTCGTCTTTGGGAATATGAAAATTATTGGAATATAAAGAAAAACCGGTCGGATATTTACGTACAGCGCCATATATACAGCTCGGTAAGCCAAATTAAAATTGTTATCGTCGAATATGTAAATTACCCAACCACCATGATCAATATCATAAATTCTCATTACGATGGTATATCATCTCGTCATTTTATTTTAGATGGACTGCCTGTCAAGCCTTTGGCTTATTTTGGTTGTGCCTCTTTAGCTTACAAATCATTACACAGACAACGTTTCAATTATTCGATCGATATTTGTAGGACACCACGTGGTGGTGCCGAACTCCAATCACAACTACCTATTCATGCAGGAAGTGTATGTATTAGGCCTGCGTGAACATGTTTGTGCGGAGGGAGTCAGGCATGATCGGCTGGCAGTGTCCCACGACTACTGGTTTGTCACTCTTACAAACATTAATGAGTCTATGTACCTTCACCAGCTTAACATTCACCATTCTTCTGACCGCTTTCAATTTCATCGTTTAAAAGTATTTTAGATGATACCTAAAAGAGTTTTTTTTAAATTCAGACTATTAATTACCGAGACGAACAATGAATATTAAAGCGGTGAGGATGGTATTGCTGACAAATAAAACAGAAAGAAGATGATGATATACAGGAGATTTGAGAAAAAGTTATGGAAATAATTGGGGCAAATTTCACTGACCTCCCCTGAGGTTTCTAACACGAACAGAAACCTCTCCTGAGGTTTCTGAAATGACACTGGCCTCCTCTTCTTTATCTGACAATACCAATGGATCCCCCTCCGTTACCTACATGTTAGAAACGGATGGAAAAGGTGATTTCGGTCCCGAATTTAGTTTTAGTTTTTGTTTTGTTTTTCAATTATTACCCTACTTCTTTCACCGAGAAATTATTCGTTGCCCCAAGGGCAACAAGTGGACTTAGCCAGGTGGTGCCTCTGACCAATAAAAATTCGCCCCACTGACACATTATTCTTCTCTCTCCGAACACAGCTTTCTCTAAAAAATCAAGTGTTCCAAATTACAATCCGTTTGAATGGGTGAGAAGATTTTATTTTATTTATCATTTAATTTTAAAGGGTCATAATTAAATTTTGACTATAGGGCTCTCATTGATTAGCCCTAAGAAAATCGTAGAATTAAATATCTTTTAGGACTGGACTAACCAACGAGAGCCCTAAAGTCAAAATTTAATTATGACCCTTTAGAATTAAATGATCAGAAAAATAAAATCTTCTCACCCATTCAAACGGATTGAAATTTGGAACACTTAATTTTTCAACCTGTAGTTTATATATTAAAAAATATGGTTAAAAAATTAAGTGTTTCAAATTTCAATCCGTTTGAACCGATATAAAGATTTTAGTTTTCTGATCATTTTATCCTAAATAGTCATAATTAAATTTTGACTATAGAGCTCTCGTTGATTAATTCTAAGAAAATCGTAGAATCAAATATATCTTAGGACTAACGAATGAGAATCCTAGAGTCAAAATTTAATTATGACCATTTAAAATTAAATGATAAAAAAATAAAATCTTATCACCCCATTTAAACGGATTGTAATTTGGAACACTTGATTTTTGAAAGAAATCTTTGTCCGGAGAGAAAAGAATCGTGTGTCAGTTGGGCAAATTTTTATTGGTGGGAGACACTACCTGGCTAAGTTCACGTGTTGCCCTTAGGACAACGAATAATTTCTCGGTGAAAGAAGTAGGGTAATGATTGGAAAATAAAATAAAAACAAAACTAAATTAGGGACCGAAATTACCTTTTCCATCCGTTTCTAACATGCAAGTAACGGAGGGGGAATCCATTGGTATTGTCAGGTAAAGAAGGGGAGGCCAGTGTCATTTCAGAAACCTCAAGAGAGGTTTCTGTTCGTGTCAGAAACCTCAGGGGAGGTCAGTGAAATTTGCCCAAATAATTGCATAACACGTGACTGACTGTCCACAGCTGCAATTATGTATGACACGTCATAAAGCATTCATCAATCACTATTGGCGCACATGACTGACTGTCCAAAGCATTCATCAATCACGAAACCTAAGGTGCCCTATCGCCATCAGTATTCAATTATACGTACGAGTCTCTGACCATTGGCGCGCATGCACTATGGCTGTCCAAAGCTTTTTTTTTTTTTTTTTTTATCATACTGTCCAAAGCTATTGTTCTTTTTTGAAGTTTTTCTCAGCAGTGAGAGCGTGTTCAACTCTTGAAAAAGTTTAATTTTTTTTCAAACGGAAGTAATTTTAAAAAAAAGAACATTTTTCCTCAGCTAAAGTAAAACGGAAGTAGACTTTTTTTCAAACGGAGAGGGTGTTTCGGTTTTGTAAAAAAAGAACTTTTTGAAAAAGAAGGTAATTTCAAGCTCAAAAATTATGTGTTTACGCAAATAATTTTCCTACCAATATGGATCTTGTTTGATAGATCTCATTAAGATCTTTTAAACGGTGCAAAAAAATAAAAAAAATATTTTTCATTTTCATTATATTTGAGTTTGAAATTACATCCGTTTTAAAAAAAAATTAACTTTTAAGAAAGTGGAACACCTCCTAAGTTTTTTTTCCTCAGCTAAAGTTTAGTATTCTTATACTCGTTAGGTGGTGTTCCACTTTTAAATAAAGCATTTTTTTTTTAAACGAAGGTAATTTTAAACTCAAATATAATGAAAATAAAAAATATTTTTTCAATTTTTTTTGTAATGTTTAAAAGATCTTAATGAGATCTATCAAATAAGATTCATACTAGTAGAAAAATTATTTGGGCAAACACATAATTTTTGAGCTTAAAATTGCCTTCTTTTTCAAAAATTTCGTTTTCCACAAAAATGGAACACCCCCTTAGGCCGGTAAATAAATCGAGAAGCTCGCGAGTTTGAGTTTGATTTTCGACTCGTTCGATAAAAGCTCGGCTCATTAAGGAAGACTTAACTCGATTAAAGAGACTTGTTTATTAAATAACTAAACTCAGCTCGTTAATGCTCTCCAAATTTTTGGCTCGTTTAGTAAATGAGCCGAGCTCAAGCCAGAGAAAGCTCGGCTCAGCTCGTTTACAAACTTACATTAACACCTTAGTGGATCAGAAACGGCTTGAGCTCAAAGTTTTTGCTTGTTTTGCAAATGAGTCGAGCTCGGAAAAGCTCAGCTTGGTTCGTTTACAAATTTACATTAACACCTTAGTTGATCAGAGACATGTTGAATTATAAATATGAAACGTTGACCATACCTCCACAGACAAACAGTGATGTAATCTATTCTGAGATTTTCAGTCCCCGCAACGGAAGAGCGCCACAAAATTAAACAAGCACACAAAAAAAAGATAAAGAACATATAATTTAACATAGTTCGGTCTTTATAAATTATACATATTCCACAGATAAAAAAGAAATTCACTATATTGATTGAGTATAATGAGATAGAAGAATATTACTCCACAAACTCACGATCACCAATATTTTTTTTAATCTCTCCCTAACTCTCTCACACGTGACTGACTGTCCACAGCTCCAATTATGTATGACTAGTCATAAAGCGTTCATCAATCACTATTGGCGCACATGACTGTCCAAAGCTGTTTCGTTTCTTTGTTCTTTTTTCTAAAGTTTTTCTCAAAGGTTACTTTGATTTGAGATGCCAGCTCACCAGTAGCGTTGTTTAACACGAGTTCCCTATTCTTATTGTATATTTTCAATGTAAATATGAATAGAAATATTGTTAAGTTAGACTTTGTCTTGAACGTTTTTTTTTTTTTTAAACAAAATTAACAGACTTGATTCAATTCTCACGTGATCGTTAAATAATAGTCAATTGAGTTTTTCTTTTTCTGATTTGAACTATTTATCTTTAGTGTAGAGTAAAATAAATAATAATTCTACCATCATACGTATTCATTCACACACCAATTTACACACTCTCACTCACAATAAGCAGGCTCCGTCCGGATGGGAGGGGGTAAGTCATGGTTTATAAGAAACGATACCTCCTACTTGTACAAGGCCTTTTAAAGCTGTGAGAGTGGGTCAAAGCGCATAGGAACTTCACAGTTAAACGTGCTCATCTTGGGATAGTCCAGGGATGGGTGACCTACTGAGAAGTCTATGGATTTGGGCGTCCAAAGCGGACAATATTGTACAAAGATAGAGCGGATCGTTACATGTCCAATGTCTCGTTAATACTCAATTGATATTACCAAATCATAGGAAAATTATTTAACTTTGGTGAAGCACAACAATTTAATTAATTGCTAAAAAATATATTTGTACTTATTTTTCACTTTACGAGACAGATCATTCTTTCACAATACATCACTTTTAACGGAATGGAGCCTTATGGTATTCCAAAAAATTAGTGGCAATAACATCCACCATGAATTATTAATTTGTCAAACAAGTTGTGATGGGCTTGCACATTTATATTATAAAATATATATGACATTATTTGCCGTTGATTTAATACTTGGTCACAGAGGCCGCAGTATCTTTTTCAAATTCAAGGATAATCAATTGGGATATCAACTTAAATTATTGGGTTTTAATGACATCAGTATCAAAAGTTCCAAGGATTTGTCCAGTTTTTTAAAATAAGTTGGGTCCGATGATCAAAAAAAATACTCCGTAAATAAATAAATAAGTTGGGTCCATCCTTCCTTCCTTTTTTTTAGGAATTTTTCTGTGCCGAGCGGGTATTGACGAAGTGATACCCGCTCGGCCCACCCGAGCTGTCCGGTACATTTTTGAATGGCTCGGATGGGCGAGAGGGCACCACATTGTACCCGCTCGACACTGAAAAATTTTCCCTTTTTTTTTTGAAAAGAAAAAGAAAATTTTGAATCTTGAACGTTGGCCATTAATGAGGAGCATATCTACCCCATGGATCTGCATTAAATTGCAATTTAATTAAATGGGGGTGACAGGAGGTGGGATGTCAATCTTAAGCATTTACTACTACTTCCAGTGGGGGCATTCTGGGAAAACTGGAAAGGCACATTAAAAAAAAAAAAGTACAAATATATTTTTTAGCAATTTCCATACCAATAACAACTGGAAATAATTCAACTTTCGTGAAGCACAACTGGAAATCCATGCATGTGGACCCATACGCATCGAATGATTTTGGACACAGTTACGTCTGGAGTAATATATGTTTTAAAGTTGTGTGTAGCATTAAGTAAAATACGACCATTTATTTTTATTCGTTGAAAGAACTGTCTTGTCAGAAAAGACAAAAATTGAGAATTAAAGTACATTTTTTGGTTTTTATCTTAGATACTTTCAAAAATATTTGTGTAGAAGTCATGATTTTTTACGTTTTCAATTCATTTTGACGAAACAAATCGGAAAATCAAAAAAATGAGACTCAAAACTAACCAACATGAAAAAATTGAATAAAGACAAAACATTAAAAATCCAAAAAAAATTGCAAAAAGTGCTTTGCGGAATGCCATTATCCTACATTAACCTCCTATTGTAATAAAGATTGTGATTTTGACACTTCAAAAATTGATGAAAATGCTCCAAAATTGAACTATACTAATACACAAAATAATGTCATTTTAGAGTCCCTCTATCAATTTTTAAAGTGCTAAAATCAATTCCCTTTTAATAACTAACTAAAAATTGATACGAATACATTGACTGGTTGGCGTACATACACAACTAACACAAGTGTGTGGAAAAATGAGTGCGAGTTGACTGACTGGTTGACTACTGTGTGTAGCCGATGAAATTTTACTCACCGACGCGTATGAGTTTGTTTTCTCATCTCCTCCTCCTCCTCTCTCTCTCCCCCTCTCTCTCTCTCTCTCTCCGGTAAAGAGATATTTCCAGATTACAATTCCATGCTCCTATCTTTGTCCTAATGCTGAGATCCCAACTCCAGTGACAAGTACGCCAAATTCTGGTGAGAATTTGCAAATTCATACTCCTTAAATTTTCTCTCTTTTTTCTCTCTATCTCTGTACACAGAAATGTTTAAGTTTGATCTGTAGATGTTTTGGAACTTTCTAGTTTTGATTTTGAGATATTGTTAAACCCAAGAAGATTTAATTACTACAATTATACCAACGATTGGAACCCTAGGAAAAATTGCACAACGATCTCCATCCACTGAATTCTGAGGGTATTCCTTTCTATTTTTGTCTGGTCTCAGAATTTTTTTTTATTTTTTGGGTCGGGCTAACTTGGAAATATGAAATAATCGAAGATTTTCATATGTTGCGCCGATTTAGAAATATGAAAATAAACAACATAAGTGTGTGCTTTACATATGTATTGGGTCTTCTCAAAGAGATGTGATGATTTTTTTTTTCCTGACTTTTCTAATACTTGCTTGCATTTTCTAGTGTTAAAACCGTATGTTTTCCAAAAAGGCATTTATCTTTGCTTGCAGTTTTTATTAAAATAATCCAACATAATATTTCTTCGTAAAGCTAGTTAAATTCTTTGTTTTAAGAGCTATCTTGTAAATTCTTTGACGAGATGAAACGGAAAGCCAAAAAAATGAGACGCAAAATTTACAAACGCAATTTTTTTTTAATTAAACAAAACAAAAAGGAGCTCAAAAAATGCAAAAAGTGCTTTGCGGAATGCGATGGTCTTACATTGTCCTGCTATTGTAACTATAACACTAACCAATGATATCACTGCAGAAATAAGAAAAATAAAGTACTCCGTAGCTAGCTATATACAACTACGTTTACTTTACGACACATACATTGACTGGTAGACACACACACAACTAACACAAGTGTGTGGTCAAATAAATGCGAGTTGAGAAACCAAGTTTAGATGATTGCCGGTGTTCAAGCCCCACGCAAAGTAAGTTTGGAATTCAGGGTCATAGATGATTTAGGGCTATCTATAATCTTGAAGTAACATATTAATAATTGACTAGTAATTGACTAGTGTGTGGCCTCTAAAATTTTCTACTCCACTATGATTTATATGGGTTTGCCTCTAAAATATGTTTTTCCCGTGGTTACCACTGTTTGAGCTCCGCGCGGAGCATGTTTGGGATTCAGAGCTATTCATAACTTTTGAATCTTCTATTGACTAACATACAACACCTTGCAAACCCCCCGCTGGCCAAAAAAAAAAAAGTGCAGAGTTGACTAGTAATTGACTAGTGTGTGTGGCCTCTGAAATTTAATAGTACTCCACTGTCCACTATGATTTACTATGGGTTTTGCCTCTAAAATGTGGAGTCCGGTTCTTCTTCAATCCATAGAGAATTGGGGGATCCTCTAATTTCAATTCAATGGTCAAGATTAACCTACTAACTCAAGCCCCAAAGCATATAGTATTCTACGGGCACCCAATTACTCCCCCAATATTTCTCAATTACATAAGCATCTTCCCTCCCTGTTTTTTGAACGATGAAATTTTTTTATTAATCTTCGAAGTTGTTACAAAATATTCATTAATTTTTTTTTGAACGGCTTCTTCTCTCCCCATTAAACCTGCCTTTGAAAAAAAATTATATAGCTCATGACGATTTTTTTTCGACCGATATCATATAGCTCATGAGGGTTTTTTTACTAATATTATATCAGTATTTTTTTTTCTTTCAGCATGGTTTTTTTCGTTGATATTATCTTACTGATACAAGTGTATTTCCACGTGTGCTTCGTATTGTATCGTGTACTCATTGATGTAGTTGTTGTGGTATGTAAGAAAGTTGAAATTAAGATTCAGCTATGAAAATTAGAAAGAAATCGTAAGAATAAGTAATTGAACGTAAGATAATTTTTACAGAAAAAATATTTTAGAAGAAATGCAAAATGAGTTCTTTGATTAACCGTGTGAATCTGCATATGTTATTAAAGTTATAATATGAAATTTTACTAATATTCGGAATCTGAAAAATTGGTGTTTGAAATGTGATAAATGATAATTGGGGAATATTTTGGGAGTAATTTGAGTACTCGTAGAATACCATATGTGTTTTGGGGCTGAAGATACTAGAGTAATCTTGACCATTGAATTGAAATTGGAGGATCCTCCAATTTCCTATGGATTGGAGAGGAGTCTGACTCTAAAATGTGAGCCATTGTTTTCTTATCCCCTCTCTCTCTCTCTCTCTCTCTCTCTCTCTCTCTCTCTCTCTCTCTCTCTCTCTCTCTCTCTCTCTCTCTCTCTCTCTCTCTCTCCACGGTAGTAGGGAGATCTGCAATTCCATGCTCCTATCTTTGTCCTAGTTCTGAGATCCCAACTCAGCTGACAATTAAGTACACCGAATTAATTCGGGTGAGAAGTTGCAAATCCATATATACTTCTAATTCAATTTTCTCTCAATTTTCTTTCTATCTCTATACGCGGAAAATATAGTTTATGAAAATACCATCACTCTTTTTTGTTTAACCAAGTTATTATCACTAATTTTGCTCACGTGGTATTTTTGCTCATGATACCATTTTTGCTCAAATGATAATTTTTTCATCCACGGAGAATGAAGACTGATGTACATTCTACTTCTAATACCTCGAATATATAATGTGGAAAAAGGATCTAAGGACTTCTTCTTTCTAAGTGGGTCGCTGTGTATATCATATAAGCGAGAGTTGATACTAACGCAGATGTGTTCAAAATTCGAATATAGATTTGATCGTAGATGGATCTAAAATCGTTTGATGCATGTGAATCCATAAAATACACGTGAAATAGTTACCCATAAAACGATTTAGGGTATATTTGTGTTTGAATTTTGTATTTGAACGCAAGTTTTTGAAGCTTTTTCAATAAGTGGAGGGGACACGGCCTACCCAAATGTGAGTGCATCATTTGACATTTGTCTTTGCCTATTCTTGCTCTCGGAGCTTGGAATAATATCTCTGTAGTTTCGATTAGCTAGATTAATATATAATTGTTGGCAATTTGAAATTTTTTTTTAAAATGTTTCACTCAAAGGAATGGGATCCATGAACCGTCTAGGTTGGGCCTTTTATGGGCTGTTCCCGTGGCCCACTTTTATGAGCTGTTCCATCATTTGCTTTGTTTGGATGACATTTTGAAGAAAAAAAATCTCAACTCAAAAAAAAATATTCATTACTCTTATTTTCAATCATTTTTCTAATTTCTCTCTCCACTAATTACTCAAAAATTGAACTATTTTTTTTAAAGCACCATCTAATTAACAAGGCAGAAATAGTTTGTTTTTTAGTAAATTACATTAAAAAAAATGCCCCTTCAACTTCTTTAAAGTTTAAAACTCAACGATTAACGCCCTTAAACTATACGAATACTAGATGTCATAGATGACATCAATGGGAAATCACAACTTATCCTCTTGCCAACAATCATGAGCTCAACGTGTTTTTTACACTTTAACCTTCATTCTTAACCTTCCTAAAAACACCTCATCGGAAACCAAATCCAGTGATTTCTACCCTCAAGCAGAAGTTATTCCAAACCCAAACACCTCCTATCCTGCGATCGCTAGCATCCCATGACTAATATTCTCAACAATAGTTCTAATTTTTGAAAATGGCCTTATATGAAGAGAAAAGAGTACTTTTGTCATAAGATCTTGTTTATCATATCATGTTGTGCTCTTCGTCTTAAATCTTCTCTTTTTGCTAATGGAAGATTTTTGTTTTCGTCAAATAGATACTTTGAGCAGGTTAAGTGTTGATTTTTAGGCATTGAATAGATTTACTGAAAATCATTGATTCTTTACAGTGATTAACTGAAAATCACGGATTCCGTTAAAAGCTCCGTTAAATAGCGTCCCGATCGAATTTCGATGATCCGAGCCGTTCAATGTGTTCAAAACGTGATTTTAAGGGTATTCGGGAGAAATCAACAAAAAATTGACCGGAAAGGGCTTCATCTGAACAGTTTTTTATTGAACTTTTATTGAATAGTTCAATAAAAAAACCTTTCAGATGAAGCCCTATTCAATAAAAAACTGTTCAGATGAAACCTTTCCGATCATTTTTTTTGTTGATTTCTTGCGGGTATCCTTAAAATCACATTTGAACATATTGAGCGGCTCAGATTATCGAAATTCGATTGAAAAGGGGAGGTGCGGATCGATCCAGATTTTGTTCAAGTTCGGACATCCGGATTTTGCTTCGGTATGCACCTCCCATTTTCCGATCAAATTTCGATGATTTGAGCCGCTTAATGTGATTAGAACGTGATTTTAAGGGTACATGCGTGAAATCAGCAAAAAAAAATGACCGGAAATGGCTTGATTTGAACGGTTTTTTGTTGAACTATTCAGATGAAGTATTTTCCGGTCATTTTTTTTGCTAATTTCTCCCAAGTACCTTTAAAATCACGTTTTGAACACATTGAGCGGCTCGGTTCATCGAAATTCGATCTGGACGCTATTTAACGGAGTTTTTAACGAAATCCGTTAGTCAATGGGACGTTTTGATTAACGACGATAACATTGTGAGTAAAATTTAAGTTTTTAAAAGGTTGGGAGTCTAATTGAATTTTGGTGTAAAGGTTGGAGGGTATTTTGAAAATTTTCCATTTTGGTTTTATCTTGAGATACATGGGTTACCATTTGATTTACTCCTACACACCGCTTGTTTCGGGGTATCGTACTTCTCTTACAATACTTTGTGGCTAATTTTATGAATTTTTGTGGCGGTTCACAATATGAATTTTTATAGTTCAATGTATGAATTTTGTGGTTCGTGTTATAAGATTTTTGTGGTCAAAGTAGGAAAATCCATATGAACTTTGTTCCCTTTTGTATATCACAGATTATATTTAAACTTGAAAAAGGTTCTCTGTAGCCTCATTTTGTCTAAACAACCACTTTAAAAAGTTGAAGTAAGTACAAAATGTCCTAATTTACAATAAATTCTGAAGCCTTAAACTCAATTGTTGGCCATCACCACTAGACAGCTTTGAACCCTCTCAAACTCACCACTACGTGCCATCCGACCTTGAGAATCCGCATTCTAAAAGGAGGGCGTGAAAATCATATAGCTCTTTAAGATAAATATAATTATGTCACCTTGGGTTATTAAAACGAGATGGGTGTGGAAATTTCTTTCCTATATCAATACTTGTACTTTGGCTTACTATGTCAATAGGATGGCAAGTTTTCGTTGTATATACCATACTAAGAACAGTCATTGTTATCTAAGTATTATTATACTCGGCTTTCAAAATGAAATAATCTGAATTAATAATATTCAAGTTCTCCCTGTAGTGCAACATTTGTGCTTCTCCATCCCTCTCTATAAGTGAAGTACTTTACTACTGGAAGGAAAAAGTTGATCAGGATCATCTGATATTTGGCATCTCGATCGAGAGTTCTTCAATTATCTCTCATGGCTGAAGGTAATTTTACATATTTTATGTGTTATGTTTGTACGTTTCTTAATCTATATAGTCAATGCATATAGTTAATTTCTAAGATCAAAAGTCCAACCATTAAAGTAGGCCATGGCACCTGAAAATTACTCATATACTCAATTCATTGCCCCATTGCTTTTGCTATACTATTATGCTAGGACTGTGAAAGTTATACTGATTTCCATGGTTATATGGAATAGTAACTGAACTGGCAAACAGAAAACTTAGCTTAAAATCGAAGAAAATCTTGCGAAGTTTTGCAGATCGACCTTTTTAAGCACTCCAAGAGAAAGTTTTGAAATCTCATGGCCACTAAGGGCAGCAAACGAGCCAAATTATTTTGGCCAGCAAGGGCTGAATTTGGAAGCTGCAAGGGCCTCATTATAGAGGCCACAAAAGACAATTTTAGAGACCGCAAAACACCATCGCCATTGGGGCATAACGAACATGTTCTTAGGGCCACAATATACCACAAAAAAAATTACAGTAGATGATTGGAATTACTTATGAATACTGCTATTGGTACCGACCAATAGAGTAGGAAAAATGCACCAACAGCCACCTGACAGCCGATCCGAGCCATCTAATAATTTAAGAAAAAAAAACCAAGTGGGTCTACTTGGAAATCAATGGCATCCGACGTGTGTAGGTGATCGATCCAAACACCCATTTTTTCATATATACATGTACATATTAAAAAATGCCGTTGATTTCCGCGTAAACCCACTTGGGTTTTTTTTTAAAAATTATTGGACGGCTCGGATCGACCGTCCGGTGGCCGGAGACAGCTCGGCGCGGCTATCGGTGCATTTTCCCTACGGCACCCGTCAAGCTTGTCAACCAATAGCTTGTTTGATCTAGGTCTCAAATCTTAGACTTCATTCTTGACTTTTTGGTCTAGGACTTGTTTTAGTATATTTTATTTTCATAAATTTTTGTTTAGCCTTGTTGTAATTTATGGAATTAATTCATCTCGACGAGAGAAATCAGAAAACTATTAAATTATGGACCAATGTTGAAAAAAATTTATATAAGACGACACTTTAGACTAAAAAGACAACTATTTGGGATTCTTTTTGTCTTTGTGAATTATTATTTTTTGCTTTTGGTCCTAAATAAATTCAGTCTTGTTAACCTCCGTAGAATAATACACAAATATCTCACGAATATTAATACACTTCAACAAACATCAATACACTTTTCGTGGATATCAATGCACATTTGATCTATTATCTTCCGCCCTAAGGGCCGAGGTTAGCATTGTCCAATTGAATTATTCAAGCTTGGGTTGTTTAGGTAAGGGTAGCCACAATGCTATAATCAAAAATAGATAATCGAAAGTTGCCACATCAGCTTTTGATTATCCATTTAAAAAATTGCTAAGGTTAACAATGTAGAGGTCTACAATGACATAATCAATGAATAACTAAAAGTTGACATATGTCCATTTTAAATTACAGAAAATCTAATAACTGTGAATATAGAAATAGTTTTTTCTAAAAATAATTTTGAGACTAATAAAAACTATTTACTAGAAATAGACAATAATTTTTGAACTTTTTTTGAATTTTTTAAAAAAAGAAAAAACAGTTTTAAGAAAAATAGCTTTTGTGTAATTACGATTTTTGAAAAAATATTTTTTTATATAACCTTTTTGAAAAAAAAAAACATTTTCTTATGCAAAACAATTTTTTTGTATAAAAATGTTTTTTTTAAATGGTTAAAAAAATATTTTTTGGGGGAAAACAGTTTTTAAAAAAAAGTTTTAAGTAAAATATTTTTTTTTGAAAACATTGTTGAAAAAGAAAAAGAGGGGAAAAGGGAAGAGATAGAACTTTTTTTTTGTAACAATGTATGTATTTGATTGAGAATGTAAGGTTTATTACATTTGGTTATTGGCAAAAGGTTGTTAGTTTTGATTATCCAAAGTCCAAAATTTGATTATTTCTAAGGAGGTTGTTAAGTTTGATTATAGCATTGTGAGCCATATTTTACACCAACATTGTTAACTTTAAAAATCTATTACTTTTGGTTATGCCATTGTGGATATTCTAACAAATGAATTTCAAACAAGCTTTTTAACGAGTGAGCACGAGTTCGATGTTTGTTTGAAAACCCTAGTTGTCAGTCTGCTCTTAAGGCTACTTGATTAGAATTTTTCATTTTTCTTTATTATCCTTAACTAAAGAAGTGAAATATTTGTGACTCTTGATCATTGTAGCAAACTGGAATTCCAACAATCGGGTTTAGATTTAAATAAAACAAAAAGTATATGAAACGAAGCACATGCATGAATGATAGACCATTTTTGGTCCATCGTTTAATCAGAATCCCCCTGAAAATATTCAGCTTTATTTTTTCACTAGGAAGGGCATAAATAGAAAAATGATAAATTTCTTAGAAATGTTGCAATAAACAGTAAGCTTGATTTGAAAAAAAAAGAAAACATGTGGAACTATTGTTTTGGAGGCTATGATAGCCTAGGGTAAGTTGGTGAAGAATGAAAGTCAGATAAGCCTGCAAGAAGAGCAAGAACAAAAACATGGGTATTGAATTTAAGCTTCCGTATTTCAATTTGTGATCTTTGCATTTATTGTAAGATTTTCTATTTGTCTGTTTGATTTGCGTATAAATTAGATTGTAATCTGATTGTAAAAGTATGAGTGCAGTAGAAGAGAATAAGAGAGAAGTAGAGTTTCCTCCTTGTATTTCAGATTGAGTGAAATCAATATATCGTGAGAGTGTTTGTGCAATTCTCTTGTGAGTTTCATACATTATAAGTATGTATCAATACTCCTCCACCCAACAAAGTGGTATCAGAGCCTTAGGCTCATCCGGAAAAAAATTCTCTCAAAAATATACCTTCGGCTGCTATTTTCAACCAGAAATTAGCTTCCTTAAAATCAAATTTTTGAGTGCAAAGCCCGATCACCCAATCGCCGCCCGGCATTTCTGGCGACAGCTTTCCGGCAAACAGAAAAACAGACAGACTGTTTTTTGCTGCCCAGAAATTGATTCGGTCAAAACCAAGTTTTGAGCATCGAATCAAGATCTCCTCGCTAAGACGATTCCAACGCCACTGGAATCAATTTATTCCGACCGACGGTGATGCAACCCGGAGATCACAGTTCACAGTTCAGCCAGCAAAAGTATTTTTTTTGGGTATGAAACTCACCTCCTGATTTCAGTATTATCAATGAGAAGAAGATATTTAATGCTTTGCATTAAATTGTGGTAGTTGCCGAAAAGAAGAGAGAAAAAAAAAGAAAAAAAAAAGTGGTTGTTTATCCTAAGTATGTACTACCACGAGACAAGTTCCTGTTTTCCATAAAGCTGGTCCACAAAGTCCAAAGTCAAATTCCATAGCTTTCTATTTCAATGGCTAACGGAACATCCCAAGCTGTCATTCCAAAGCTCACTAACGACAATTATGATAATTGGTCCATCCAAATGAGAGCACTGTTGGGTGCTCAAGATGTTATGGAGGTGGTAGAAGAAGGTTATGATGAACCAGCCTCAAAAGAAGCTGAAACAGCTTTAAAGGAGGAACAAAAGACTACGCTCCGTGTCGAGCGAAAGAAGGATTGCAAAGCCAGGTCCATCATCTACCAAGGACTTGACGAAGCCACGTTCGAGATTATTGCTTCCGCCAAAACTTCCAAAGAAATTTGGGAGATGCTGCAGAAGACCTACAGAGGTGCTGACAAAGTAAAGAAGAGTCGCCTTCAAACTCTACGAGGTGAATTCGAGTCTTTACGAATGAAATCCTCAGAGTCTATTTCTGAGGACTATGCTCGGATCATGGTGGTTGCAAACCAAATGAGGAGAAATGGCGAAGCTCTCACAGACACGAGAGTTATAGAGAAGATATTGCGTTCACTGGACCGCAAATTCGACTTCATTGTTGTTACGTTGGAAGAACTCAAAGACGTTTCAACCATGTCTATTGAAGAGCTCGTGGGTTCGCTGCAAGCCCACGAACAAAAGTTGCACCGAGACGATGATAGAGCCCCGGAACAAGCTCTACAAATGAAGTTATCCCTCAATGAAGGAAGGTATGAGCAAGGGGGGACATCTCAGAGGGGACGAGGCTATGGTTCCCATGGAAGAGGCTCTGGAAATTCAAATTCCAGAGGCAGAGGTGGCAGAGGATTCTCCAGAGGAGGGAATTAAAATCATGCTCCAAGAGGAGGTGGTCGAGGACAACAAGGTCATAATCCAAGAGGAAGAGGACAAGGCAGAAGAGGCGGTTACAACAACCGTTCGAACGTTGACAAAAGTAATGTTCAGTGTTACAATTGCGAAAAGTATGGCCACTATAGCAATGAGTGCCGCGGAAGACCAACATCAGATCAAGTTGGCGAAACAGCCAACTATGCAGACAAGGAACCAGCAGGAGGAGATTCAATGAGTCTCATGGCACACAGTCCTACCGAGCAGGATCAAGGTACATGGTTTCTTGATTCTAGAGCCAGTAATCATATGACCGGCTCTAGGCAGCTTTTTACTGAACTTGATGAAAAGGTTCAGGGAGATATTTCTTTTGGTGACCTCTTTAAAGTACCAGTTCGAGGGAGAGGTGATATTATAATCAAAAGGAAGAATGGAGATCATACATTCATCTCCAATGTCTACTATGTTCCAGACATGAAGACTAACATTCTTAGTCTTGGCCAACTCTTGGAGAAAGGTTATCAAATTAGCCTAAAGGATATGCAGCTGACGATTGCAGATGCTCGAGGGAAGCTGATAACTTGAGTACAAATGGCAAAGAATAGGATGTTTCCGCTTAATGTTCTTCATGACATGCCAAAATGCCTCAATGCCATTATCAACGACAAAGATTGGATATGGCATCTCAGATATGGGCACCTCAACTTTGAAAGCTTGAAGCTGTTGACAAATAAGAAGATGGTCAAGGGCTTACCTCATATTCAACGTCCAAATGAGGTATGCGAAAGCTGCATTCTTGGCAAACAACATCGCAATAACTTTGGAAAGCAAGTTGATTGGAGAGCATCCATGCCGTTTGAGCTAGTACACACAGATGTTTGTGGTCTGTTGAAGCCAATCTCAAACGGTCAGAATAGATACTTCCTCACATTCATCGACAACTATAGCAGAAAGATGTGGGTATACTTTCTGAAATTGAAGTCAGAAGTATTTGAAAAGTTCAAAGAGTTCAAAGCTCTTGTTGAGAAAGGAAGCGGCTACCACATCAAGACGCTACGGTCAGACCAAGGAGGAGAGTACACTGGAGATCAATTTGAGGGATTTCTTAGGCAACAAGGAATCAGACACCAGTGCACACCTGCCTATACACCTCAGCTAAACGGTGTAGCTGAGAGAAAGAATCGCACCATTCTCAACATGGCTAGAAGCATGTTGAAAGATAAAGACATGCCCAAGAGATTTTGGGCCGAAGCAGTTCAGTGTGCAGTCTATCTACTGAACAGGTGTCCTACGAAGAATGTGCAGTCGAAGACACCACAAAAAGCATGGTCCACTCACAAGCCAGGTCTGAGTCATCTCAGAGTGTTTGGTTGTATTGCCTATGCCAAAGTTCTAGAGGCAAACAAAACTAAACTCAAAGACAAAGGAGTTAAGTGTATCCTTATTGGATACGGTGACAGAACAATGAGATACAGGTTGTATAATCCCATCACTCAGAAGGTGATTTTCAACAGAGATGTCATTTTCGAGGAAAATGAATCCTGGAGCTAGGATCAAACAGAAGCTACCAGAAATATGGAGCTAATACTTGAAGATGAAAAACAGGTACAAACCAGATATGTACCTGAGAGACCAGAAGATCAGCCAGCATCTTATCGTGGTTTCCCTTCACCACAATGAGGTGAACCATCCTCACCAGTTGAACGAGAAATTTCAGACATGAGGCCTAGAGGAATTTGGAACTTGAATGATCTGTATCTGTATCAGAATACAGATCAGATGGATGCAGATTTTACCATGTTCTGTCTGCAAATCAGTTATGATCCAATTAGTTTTGAGGAAGCTAACGGAGAAGACAAATGGAGGAAGACTATGGATGAAGAGATTCAGTCCATAGAAAAGAACAAGACTTGGGAGTTGACCAGCCTCCCAAAAGGTCACAAGGCAATTGGAGTAAAATGGATCTACAAAGCTAAGAAGAATGCTCAAGGAGAGGTTCAGAGATACAAGGCAAGACTTGTAGCGAAAGGTTACAAACAGAGAGAGGGCATAGACTATGGTGAAGTGTTTGCCCCTGTTGCCAGAATGGAAACGATTAGGCTAATGATCGCATTAGCTGCTCAGAAGAGATGGAAGATCTACTAGTTGGATGTCAAGACAGCATTCTTGAATGGATTTCTAGAAGAAGAAATCTATATTGAGCAACCACCTGGATATGTGAAGAAAGGTCGTGAAGACAAAGTATACAAATTGACGAAGGCGCTATACGGGTTGAAGCAAGCACCTCGTGCATGGAATACCAGAATTGATAAGTACTTCCAGGAGAATGGATTCGAGAAGTGCCCCTATGAACATGCACTCTATATGAAGGAGGAGACTGATGGAAGCCAGCTGTATGTATGCCTCTACGTTGATGATTTGATTTTTACAGGTAACAATCCAGCCATGTTCGAAACATTCAAGAAGACGATGTTTCAAGAGTTCGAAATGACAGACATCGGACTTATGTCTCACTTCCTAGGCATTGAAGTGACACAAAGTGAAGAAGGAATTTTTATCTCCCAAAGCAGGTATGCCACGGAGATACTGAAGAAGTACGGGATGGAGACGTGCAATCCAATGACGACTCCAGTCGACAGTGGACTGGAACTGAAGAAAAGTGATACTGGGAATGTTGATCCAACCTATTTCAAAAGCTTGGTTGGAAGTCTGCGATATCTGACCTGTACTAGGCCAGACATACTCTGTGGTGTTGGGCTAGTCAGCCGATACATGGAGACGCCAGATCAGTCACACTTGTTCGTAGCAAAGCAGATTCTCCGCTACATCAAAGGGACTCATAGTGATGGACTGTTCTATCAGTCAGGTGGTGACCTGAGTCTTTCCAGCTATTCAGATAGCGATTGGGGAAGAGACTTGGATGAAAGGAAGAGCACAACAGGGTTTGTTTTCTTCATTGGAGATACTGCCTTCACTTGGACATCCAAGAAGCAAGCGATTGTGACGTTGTCATCTTGTGAAGCTGAGTATGTTGCCGCCAACTCACCTGTCTGTCATGCTATATGGTTAAGGAATGTGTTGAAGCACTTGGGCTTTCTGCAAAAATTGCCCACAGAGATCTACGTCGACAACCGCTCTGCAGTTGCGCTTGCAAAGAACCCGACTCATCACAAAAGAAGCAAGCACATCGATACCCGCTACCACTTCATCAGAGAGCATGTAAAAGCAAAGGAAGTGGAGTTAGTTTCTTGCAGGACATATGATCAAGCAACTGATATCTTTACAAAGCCCCTCAAACATGAGGCTTTCGTAAAAATGAAGACAATGCTTGGAATGAAGAATCTTTGAGAATCAAGCTTAAGGGCTGATGTTGAAATAAATAGTAAGCTTGATTTGAAAAAAAAGAAAACATGTGGAACTATTGTTTTGGAGGCTATGATAGACTAGGGTAAGTTGGTGAAGAATGAAAGTCAGATAAGCCTGCAAGAAGAGCAAGAACAAAAACGTGGGTATTGAATTTAAGCTTCCGTATTTCAATTTGTGATCTTTGCATTTATTGTAAGATTATCTATTTGTCTGTTTGATTTGCGTATAAATTAGATTGTAATCTGATTGTAAAAGTATGAGTGGAGTAGAAGAGAATAAGAGAGAAGTAGAGTTTCATCCTTGTATTTCAAATTGAGTGAAATCAATATATCGTGAGTGTGTTTGTGCAATTCTCTTGTGAGTTTCATACATTATAAGTGTGTGATCAATACTCCTCCACCCAACAAGAAATAGTCCTTCTAATTTGAATGAAATCTACGTTTCGTCCCTCTAGTACTAATCGTGTCAAATTTAACCATATATTGTAGCTTATAGTCCCTCACAATTGCTTCCTATGATTGGAACATACAGTGTTCATAGGCAAATTGCCATTTCTCCTTCCCGAAGGGACAAAATTGTGATTTTATGCAAAGTAGAGGAACTATTAGAAAATTTGAAATCATAACCTTAGTTAAATGTCTTTGTATTATTATTTTTTTCAATAGATTTATCTTGATTTTTATAACCTCCTTCTCTTCATTTTCACCTGATTAAAAAACTGTCCAAAACTTTTGAGTTAATCTTATAATCGTTAATTAAGAAGTGGAGCACTATTTTCTTTTTCTTTTTCTTTTTCGGTAGCCCCAGCCCACGTTACCCCTCACTCTCTTTGCCCTCTCTCTTCTTTTCCCACTCCATTTTTTTTTTTTTTGTAATACAAGGTGTCCCGGGCCAAATTGCGGACACCTCAGACTTACAGACTCCCTCACAGCCGTTTCACAAGCTTACGCATGTGGTGAAGGTGACCCTCAAAGTTGTTGGCATTCCCAATCTTCCCACTCTTTTTTCACAAGCGAGCACACTGATATACATCCAACCACCTGTTGAATCGCCAAAATAATTAGCTAGCTTGGCCTCGCACTTTCAATTCTCATCCTCTCTGTTGTCTCAACCCTCACAAGCTTATCACCAACGTCCCTTCAGGAATAGGAATGGTCGGAGTATTTGTTTTGGTTAGTACTATGGAATGCATTTTCAATTTTGTCTTCATTTAAAAAATAAAAATTAATCTTATTTTCACAAAGGAAGGGTCCGGGGGATGTGAAATACCGTCCGGGGGATGTGAAATTCCACCAAACAAACAAGCTCCGAGTAAACAAGATAACTTTCCAGAAACATTGCTTGGCCTTAAAAACCTAAAATCTCAATCAAACTTCTATTTTGTCAACTAATCATATTGCATTTGTCAGTTGCTGCAGCTTCCATCGCATCTATCTGGGAGATTGGGAAGTGCATTTGGGTTCCAATTGCTACACGCATTAATTACGCCAGAAAATTGAAAAATAATTGGGAAGCACTTTGCAAGAAAGCATCAGTATTACGTTCCAAGAAAGATGACATTGTTGTCGAAATTGAAAGATTCCGTCTGCAGAAAACTCCAACTCAGGAATGTGTTTATTGGAGAAATGAGGTCGCAGAAATGGAGAACAATGTAGCGACCTTAGAGCAAGAGTTCAATGTTGGGAAGAAATGTATTTGGGGATTATGTCCAGATATTTTTGAGCGTATAAAGCTTGGTAAGCTAGTAGTAAATATGATCACCAAGACTGACCTACTCATAGAAAAAAAGTTTGAAAATGGATTTCTCATTGATTTACCACCAGCTAGAGTTGAGAGCAGGCCAGAACCCCCTTCCACACTGTCAAGTTCTGCGCATCGTACACTAGCCATGGTACTGAATAAACTTCAAGATGAGAGCACTCAAAAGATTGGTATTTGGGGAATGGGAGGAGTAGGTAAGACTACTATTTTGGACCTTTTGAACAAATCACATGAAGCCGAAACATATTTTGATTTTGTCATATGGGTGACTGTCTCAAACTCTTGGAGCATTAGAAAGCTACAAAACGAGGTTGGGAAGCGGTTAAAAATAGAAATAGATGCTAACGATTCTGATGGTATAATTGCAGGAAAATTATTGGAGAGACTTAAAGGCAAGAAATACCTTTTGCTTTTAGACGATGTTTGGGACGAGGTGGATTTAAGGGTTGTAGGGTTCCCCAATGCCAATCAACAAAATGGTTGCAAAGTTGTTTTGACAACAAGAAAAAAAGAAGTTTGTCGGAAGATGGAAACTGATGCTGAAGTACCCGTTTCAGTTTTGCCAAATGATGAAGCATGGGAGATGTTTTCCTCTGGAGTGGGCCACGTTTCAACGCTTTCAACCGTCAAGACATATGCCCGAGATATTGTTAGTGAATGTGATGGCTTGCCACTAGCGTTGAAAGTCGTATGCGGTGCACTACGGAAAGAGGAAAATGTGTGTGTATGGAAGAATTTCTTAAGAGAATTAAGGTCACCTGCCACATCTGTCATTGGAGACTTGAATGACAAAGTGTTCAAGGTACTAAAGGTAAGCTATGACCAATTAAAGAATACTGAAGAAAAGAAGTGCCTTCTGTTCTGTGGATTGTATCCAGAAGACGACATGATTGAAAAATCTAGATTGATAGGCTATTGGAGAGCAGAGAGGATTTTTTCTAGTAAACTTACTTTGGAACAGGCCCTTGATAAGGGAGAAGCTATATTGCAAGCTCTTATAGATGCGTCTTTGTTGGAAAAATGTGTCAAAGATGACTTTGTGAAGATGCACGATGTTGTTCGAGACATGGTATTGGCAATAACTTCCCTGCAAGGAGAGGAACCCACACATTTGGTGCAAGCTGGAATTTCTTCAGAGATAATTCCAGAGGAGGTGGAATGGAAAAATGCGATACGAATATCCTTTATTAATCATGACTTGCGCAGGTTACCAGAATCGCCAGACTGCCCGGAGCTTTTGACCTTATTGCTTCAAGGAAACAATAATTTAATGGTGATTCCAGAAACTTTCTTTAATAACATGCCTAGCCTCCGAGTGTTGGATCTGTCAGACACCTGTATTAAATCGTTGCCAACTTCAATATCTAAATTGGACGGTCTTCGAGAACTAGTCCTTTTAGATTGCGAAAATTTGGAGGCTCTCCCCGAAGAGATTAGTGCACTCAAGGAGCTTGAAGTGCTTTATGTCGGACAATCTAAATTGGATATTCGCAGTAGGGGGATGAAAAGCAAAGAGTTAATTATTCCTGTTGGGATGATACGTGGGATTCCTCATATTGAAGTAATTGAACTTACAAGTCGACTGAGCGATGATAGTACAGAAATTATTGCGAAAGAACTGAGCAACTTGGGTTCACTTTCTTCTCTTGTATTTGACTTCCGCATGGTAGGTAATCTGCAACACTTCCTGCAAAATAGCATACCATGGAAAGAGACAAGACTGATGCAATTCGTATTCTTAGCTGGAAAATGTCCACACGAATTATACAGACATTATCTTTGGTTTCTTGAAGACAGTAAGAAGTGTGAGAGGTTTCTAGGTTATGAAGGAGGAGGAGAAGAAAGGGATAATGGCCTTCCCCCAGCCATAAAGGATGCACTTATCCGTTCGAATGGCTTTCTATTATGCGGGCATGAAAAACTCAAAACTCTATCAGAATTGGGCACGCAAAACACAGATGAGTTAAGATATTGCCAAATTCTAGAATGTGTTGCACTCGAAACAATAGTCAATCGAAATGGGCTTGAAATGAGTGCTTTTTCTAATTTAGAAGTTTTGTTTCTGAACGAACTATCGAATTTGAAGTCCATTCTTTGTTTGGAGATGGAGGAGGGACAATCATCATCACCACCACCACCACCACCGTTAAATGTAAACAGCTTTACCAATCTTACAAGTTTGAGCGTATGCAATTGTCCACTAATTGAGCACCTCTTCTCAAGTGGATTCATGCTTCAACAAATGTCCAACTTGAAAGAGTTGACTATCGAATTATGTTTGGGACTCAAGGGGATGATTCCAGAGGATGAAAAGGTGGAATATGAGGCTCTACCCAAATTGTCTTCTTTGGTCCTCGGTGGGTTGTTTGAATTTGTCAACCTTTTTGAAGGTGTTCCCACGTGTTGGCAATCACTGGATCATGTGATAATACTTGATACTCCGAAGCTGAGGAAACTTCCCTTTGACACTAATAGCGCTCCTAATTTGAAGGGAATTAGATGCAATGATCAGGAGTGGTGGGATGCATTAGAGTGGGACAACCATGCCGCCAAATTACAACTTCTTGAGGACTAGCCCAGAAATTGAAAGAGTAAGCAGTTATGACGATAAACTAAAAAAAGAAAGTTTATTTTAAGACAAAAATTAGTCAAATAATATTTTTGGTTTATTTTTGTCTTTTCTGAATTTTTTCAAGTTCGGTCCTTATTTTTCTACTATTTCGATTTTACTTTGTAGGGCCAAATCGGGAAACAAGTTCACCAACAACGAAATAAGCCAATTGTCTATCCGGAAAAAATTATGGGCTTTCAATTCCGAGTATGGGCTTCCTATTGTGAAAAATATGTACCGCCGAGGCCGAGTGATTCGTAAATATCTCATATAACATATTTGTACTATATTATCAGCTTTTTTGTTGGGGTATGCCCCTCCATATAGCTTGTATGTTCATTTGGTTTCCAATAGATATTAATTTACCAAAAATAAATCAATCATATTTGTACTATATAATCAGCTTTTCCATATTTGTATGGTTCCAGCTATATCCTCTTCCCTACGATATCCTTGTGCTTGTTCTCTTTCCTTGGTATTTTTTTCTTAATAATTTGTATTATGCAGTACTTTACTTCAAGCAAGCTTCCGATGATCTTAAGCGGTACCGATTACCCCCATACCGATGGGGAACCAACGGGCACACGGAAACCACTTGAGGTCTGCATGGATGATTTGAGCCGTTCAATAATGTTTATAAAAAAAACCAAGTGAGCCCATGAAAAATCAGCTCAATTCGATATATGTAGGTACTCGATATGGGTCATCTCAGAGATATGTAATGATTTTTTTTTTCTGACTCTTCGAATATTTGCTTGCCTTTTTTCTTTTTAGTGTTACAACCTTATGTTTTCCACGAAGGCATGTATATTTGCTTGCAGTTTTTAGTAAAATAATCCAACATAATATGTCTTTGTAAAGCTAGTTAATTAAATTTGGTTTTAAGAGCTATCTGGTTTGTATGGAAAGGCCCTCACTTTGATTTATGTGATTTAGAAACCCCGTAAACTGTCCTCTGATCCTTTAGATGAGCCATTCTTGCACTTCTACACCTGTACGAGATCTTTGTTGTTATGAGCCAACGTTCACTTATGGTAGGACTCATTGTAAGCCATTATTTGCTAGTGCTATCCATAGTCGTCAAAGGCACGCCTAGATGTGCGCCTAGGCGCAAGGCGAGGTGAGTTGCACCACCGGCCATCGCCTTGTATGACCCTATGCGAGGCGACATTAACAAGGCACAGCGTAGGAGCAACAGGCAACCAATTGGCGACAAGGCGCAAAAAGGTGACTTCTTTCAAATTCAATCACAGTCCTAGGATTATGTTGTCTAGGTTAAAATTATTACCTTTTGGTCATCGATTTGAAACAAAACAAAAGGGTCTCCAATTGTTTCCTCTAATATTTGAAAACTTCAACGAGTACTTCAATCATTTCTCTCTTGACTCCTCTCATTAATCAGCCCACTTTAATTTTAGTTTCAAATGTTGGATGCTTGGCTTTTGTTGATTTTGATCGACATTTTAGTTTCTTCTCTATGCGAAATTGGTGATTCAATCCTTGCCTTGCGCCTCTCGTCTCGGGCCCAACAAAAATGATCATGTACATACATCTCGCTGCTATAGGTACATACATCACGTACATATGCACTTTAGACCTGTCTTGAATCCTACAAAAATGATCCGAGTCGCTTATTGTGTTTAAAATAGTTTGTTTACGATCCCTGCAAAAAATTAACACCATTTGATATTCATAAAGGAGTTTACGAAATATCCACTTTTGCTACAAAATCCAGCCATGAAGTCTAAAGTAAAGTTGGATGTTTCATAAAAGTCTTTATTGACATCGAGTTGAGTTGATTTTTTTCAGAAACTGTAATTAAACAAACTATTTTGAACAAAATGTGCAGCTTGGATCATTTTTATAGGGCCCGAAACAGATTTGAAACGGGTATGTTCGTAGTATATGCACTTTTTACAGTAAATTCCTGGCCGGCCCTACATTTTTATATGGGTTCCATGCAAACCCCATTTTGTAAGTGCTATCCCATTCAGGTCCTTTTTAAATATGCTATTACTATTTTACCCTTTTCACTTTTTAGCACACACAAAATTCACACCCCAAGAATTCACACCTACAAAATTCACACTTCAAAGAATTCACACCCCAAAGAATTCACACTCCTGAGAATTCACATCTCTTAGAAGAATTCACACCCCCGAGAATTCACAACCTCCGAATTTACATCCTTTTACAGAATTTACACTCTCCAAATTCACACCTATTTGCAAGAATTCACACCTCGAAATTCACATCCCTTCGCAGAATTCACACTCTCTTTACAAGATTTCATACCCCAAAAATTCACACCTCTGTCACTATTCACACTATCAGAATTCATATTTTTGAAAAAAGATACAATTCGCACGCAAATGAGGAATTCACACTTTCGAAAAAGACACAATTCACACCCAAATGAAGAATTCACACTTTCAATAAAAGACTTAATTCATATTCTCAAATTAAGAATTCACACCCCCAAATTAAACATTCATAGCTCCTTAAAATCCACCTATCGTACACCGTAGTTTTATGGGGATAGATGGTAAAAAATCAGTATTCACATTCCAATTACACTTTTCACACCCAAATTCTTTTTTGCTTTCAGTGGCCATATAATAACACCATAGAATTCCATTATCAATCAAACAAGACAAATGCAGAAGAAAACAAAATTGATTCGATACTGAAAACATATTTTGCACAAAATGTAATCGGTTACTCTAAATTATGGCTGAAAAATTAACCAAGCCACTTAAATTTGAGCTTGTGTGCGCTCATTTGATACCAAAAAAAACATTTTTAAAACTCGTTAATATTTTGAATCAAGCTCGAATAAACAACTGATTGACTCATTTGACTTATGATGGTTAAAAAATTCAATCTACTCAAGATCAACGCGTGAATTATGGAAGATTTTTGTGTGTGAATTCTTTGTGTGAATTTTGGTGAATTCTTGGTGTGTGAATTCAACCCAGGTACACCTTTGGTAGGTGTGAATTCCGAATTCTAAATTCACAATTCTATCTGCACAATTCACACCCCCAAATTATACAATTTACATCTAAATTCAGAATTCACACCACAATTCACGCCCCTCATCGTTCTGAAATTTATGGTGACTTGATCACACGCAACTGAGAATCTAGGTTCTTGTGTTTTGTTTCTGTTACAACAACATAAATACACACATTCTTCACATCTATATACTGACAGTATATATACATACAAATCTTTTTGTTCCAAACATTACAGTGCAACTCATACGAGAGCCAAACAAAAAATCAAACCATTCGTTCCTTTCAAAAATCAGTAGAGCTTACTGATTCTTCGAAGCATCTAGATCTGCCACCTGTTTGAGCAAACTCTCCTCGTCGTCGTCTTCGAGAGCCATCTGGAAGGGCGACGATTCGAGCCCCTACACGATCGCGAGCATGATCTTCCTCATCTTCGACCGGAATTCCTCCAGATCTACGAACTTGCTCCCGTCGTAGTCGAACTTCCTGAAGATGTAGAGTCGGAGAGCCGTGCCAGCTCCTCCGGCGCCGCCGCCACGTTGTCGCCAAAGTGCATCTCGAGGTGCCGGAGCGACTCGAACGTCTTGCGTAGCTCATATCGAGGCCGGACGCCGTCATGGTTGAGGTCAAGCTGCTGCTGCTTACTCTCGTCCATGGCCAATTTGGAGGAGAGAGAGAGAGAGGTTTTCTCGGTATGGCATGTAATAAAGGTGGAGAGAGAGTAAAGGTTTTTGGCAAATAGTAGTAAAGGTTGGGTA
This sequence comes from Rhododendron simsii, assembly GCA_014282245.1. Classification (NCBI taxonomy): domain Eukaryota; kingdom Viridiplantae; phylum Streptophyta; class Magnoliopsida; order Ericales; family Ericaceae; genus Rhododendron; species Rhododendron simsii. Next base: position 3,535,889 of record CM024964.1, read on the forward strand.
TCTTGGATAGTTCACTAAAAACGGGGTTTTGACTGGTCGGTTCCAAAATGTTAACAGCTACCCATTCAAGCCCATCATCTGTCAAGCTCATTCCTCATAAGCTCTGTTTTAAGTAAACTACCAAAAATACCTCCGCTATAGTCGAACAATACATATACTCCCAAAAAACACACTTCGCCCATGTCCTTTTCAACTTTCAGCAAACCCTAAACCCTCAACGTTCTTCAAAACGTTATTGACGTCCTTCCACCTTCAACAAACCCAAAAAAAACTCATCACCGTCGTCAATCCTTCAACCAGATTGTCCCCCTTCTTCGGTAATCACTTTTTTCTTCTTCTTCTATACTTATTCTATACTCTCGTACTTCACATCATGTGAATTCTTGTATGTTGCTTTTGTTGCCTGTGTATCATGATCCACACACCTTAGATTTGACTTTTTCTGACTTTTTGTTCGTATAGTTGCCTGTGTGAGTTGTGTTTATCTTTTAAGGTGTGATTTATTCTTCGTTTTGTGAATTTTGATTTTCCGAGATGTGGATTTTGGGGATGTGAATTCGTTTTGTGGATTTTGGGGCTGTGAATCCTCTCTCGAAGCTATGAACTATTCATTTTTTGAGTAGTAAGCTCTGAGGTGTGAATTTTATTTCGTTTTGTGAATTTTCATTTTTCGAGATGTGGATTGTTATTTTTGGGGATGCGAATTTTCTCTCGAAGCTGTGAAGTCTTCATTTTTTGTGTAGTAAGTTCTGAGGTGTGAATTCTTAATTTGTTGTTCTGGAATTTGATTTTTTTCGAAGTGTGGATTCTTATTAATTTTGGGGATGTGAATCCTGTTTTTTTTTCTTTCTTGTCGTGAACTCTTCATTTTTTGCAGCTAGCGAGTTATACAAATTCACGTGCACCATTTGCTAAAGGCACCACTGGCTTAATTCACACACACCATTGGAAGAATTCACACACAAAATGGTAGAATCTCTACCCCATTTAACAGAGTTTACTCCCAATTTGACACAATTGACACGCCATTTGACACAATTCACACCCCATCTGACAGTATTCACCCTCCATTTGACAGTATTCACACCCCCATGATAGAATTTCACCCCAATTTGAAAGAATTCACATGTCCTAAAAACATATTTCACACCATCGGTTAGACGTAATTCCTCAAAACATAATTCATCCAATTTCTACTATACATTCCTGAAAACATAATTCACATGCCCTAGATACACCGTTGGCTTAATTCACACGCACCACTGCCTGAATTCACACCCAAATTGGCAGAATTCAAATCCCATTTGACAGAATGCACCCCCAGAGGGGTTCACGATTAGGGGGTTTTTTTGTTTCTTTAGTGTTGTGATTTTTTTAAACTCTAATGTCTTTTGAAATTCTAGTCTTTTTCTTCGTCTCTTTCATGAGTAGGGGTTTTTCTTTTGAACACCAACATAGTTTAGGGTTTCAGGAACCCTATTTTGTAACCCCAACTCGTTGTATATAATGGACACATCCGTTGTTTAGTACTTGTTTGTGATCTTTTTTTGCTACATTTTTATGCTTTTATGTGTTAATTTCTACATCTGTTGGAGGCCTGTGAAAACGCCATTTATCTGGCATCTGAAACAGAGAATTCACATCCCTAAACGCCATTTTTTTAAGATGTGAATTCTTCATTTTGGCGTAGTGAGATTTTTTTTTTTTTAAAGCGGTGAATTCTTTATGCTTGTGTGAATTCTGCATTTTATAATTGTTAGTGTGAATCATGTCCTTTTTCGAAGGTGTGAATACTTCATTTTTGGGTAGCAAGCTCTATTTTTTTCAAAAGAGTGAATTAATTATTTCTGTGTGAATTCAGCATTTCAGAATTGTTTGATACCCTGATGTCATTGTCCCTTATAAATTTCACCTTGTCTCTTACCATAGGCATAGAATCTCATAAGGAACAATGACAACAAAATGGGGATGCTATGCCTCTCAAAAAGAGTATCAAGAAATCGAACAAAAAATGAAGGAAGCTAAATTGAAGAGGGTACCACTAACTGCTAGTCGTCCTGGATCCAAGAGGCTACCACCTTGCAAGATACCGCCAATCAGGCTACTGCTCCCAATAACTCAACCAATCCGGGAAGTACCAAAAAGAAAAAGGTTGGCAAGAAAGTCAATAGAAAATCAAACCCAACCACCACCAAAAGCACATGGGAGGGAAAAAAGAAAATGAGAAGTCCAAACCCAACCACCAAGTCCATCATTGGAGGAACAACAACCCAAGAGAACAAGGAAAAGTCCACGCCAAATTCCATCAAAAACCGCATCCCACTCCTCTTTGGCATTACCCTACCCAATTAGAACAAGGACAATAACGGCATAACCAGTTCAAACCTTACTGACATTGACATACCCATAACAAGAGAGAAGAGCAAGCACAAGGACAAGGACAAGAACAACACAAACGAAGATAAAAAAATAGATCCAACCTTCAGTTGACAGTTATGTTTCTGCAAGATCTGAGTCTCAGAGGTGACCACCTCAACCTGCTGAAAAAAACACCATTCTGGCTGATCATTGATGCAATCATCTCACGAACATTGGATGTTGATAAATGCATCAAGTCAGACATGGTTTTTATAAAACTTGTTGCTGCATACAATCCACAAACAGATTGCTTTACAATAGCTGGGAAGAATGTGAAGCTAACGGCAAATCATGTAAAATTAATTTTTGGAATATCTTGTGGTACAGAGCCGTTTGCAGCAAAATTGAAGACTAGAAAACAGGTTGCATTTGCCAAAAGACACAACATTCAAAAAAGACTGACAAGCAAAACCATATCAGATATGTTGACAAAACTTGCCCAAAAGAACAAAACCAACATTGAAGATGTGCAAGATGTTGCACGGTTGGTCTGCATGTTTCTCACACTACTACAAAAATAGATAAAGACCTCAGTCATTTGGTGTGATCTTTCATTTTTAATCTCGCATTTAAAACCGTGGTCTATCAATGTGTAACTAAAAGTCTCTATCTTTTAACCACAGGATAAAAACCGTGATTAAAGCTCATTAAAACCGTGACTAAAAACATAAAAACTGTGATTAGAAATGACAAAACCGTGACCTTTAATAACTTAATATCTCAGTTTCATTATAAAACCGTGGTTGTTTAGAGAGTAATAATCTCAGTTTTTGAAAAAACTGAGATTAAAAGTGGCGTTTTCCTAAGGGAAAAAATCCCCCTTTATTTATCCTGCTGGGTTTTGAACCTAAGTCTCTTGAATTTTACATAGAAGTTTCAACCAACTGCACTACACACACTTTTCGATGCATAATTGAAATATTTAATATATAACATATGCGTTTAACATTAAAATATATTTCGAACATCATTTTGAACCCTTAATTATTAAAATTACAAATTTTGATAAACATGAAAGTTATAGCCCTTTGTGTTATTGTTCAAACCCAATTTGAATTATCTCAATTAATAGAGTTTTGAGCATAGAGTTATACTCGAAATACCTTTGGCGACGAAACGCAACCTTCATAAATTTTGTCACCAAAGATACCCATTTGGTGATGAAACATATTTTCATCGCCATAAGTACCCCATTTTTTGACGAAATATTTTTTTGTAGAATGGTGGAGAGTGATATTTATTTAGGGGTATTGCACACGGAGTCGATTAAGGGGTAAGCGACTTTCAATTTTTCCTATATAAGAGCTTTCATCTCAAGTCTAAAAAAAATGTGATGTAGTTTCTAACTTATGATCTCAGTTTCTAGATGATTGAGATTAAAGGTTCTTTTTATCTCAGTTTTTCCGAAATGATATATATTCTTTCATATACAATCTCAGTTTTTTAAAAACGAGATCTATTCTTTAAGTTACAATCTCACTTTTAGAATATTGAGATTAAAAAATCTTTTTATCTCAGTTTTTTTCGAAACGAGATATATTCTTTCATATATAATCTCAGTTTTTTAAGAATGAGATCTATTCTTCAAGTTACAATCTCACTTTTTAGATTACTGAGATTAAAAAATCTTTCCATCTCAGTTTTTTCGTATAACTGAGATTAAAACTATAGTTCATAACATTTTATTACGCTTTTACAAAAAGTGATATCTTTTTAGTTTTTGAACCGTCATCTTTATACCATTTTGTAGTAGTGTCATCGTCAAACTTTTTTTCCCAACATCCGGTATAACGGTCTCATGAAAGCATGTCGATGCAATGGAAGACCTAACTAAGATGAAATCATACAACTGGGCAGCTGAAATACACGATGAGCTTGTTCAATCAATAAAGAAATCCCAACATTCACCGAAAGATGTGAAGGGCTGCCAATTGCTACTTCTAGTAAGTGAAGTGATTCAAATTTATTTTTACAGTTGCATGACATACAACACTTCCAATACATCTACTAATCAATTATATATTTGCAGTATTGGCTGTGCGAGCACACAAACATTCTTGAACAAGAGTTGTCAGAACATCAAGTGCTCAAATTACTTAGGTGGAATATATCCACACTTGAAGATGCGTTACAAGATATTCCAAACATCGTGAATGCAAGAAAAATTAAGGTAAACTCAATTATCGCCATAAGGATAGTGAGTATTGTCCTTTTCAAATACATCAGTTCTTCATTTGGTTTGCGCAATATATCTAGTTCGAAGGTGTGAATTCTGCCAAATGTAGAATTCATATGCCCCATATGTACTATTCACAACCCCCCCCCCCCCCCCCCCCCCCCCAATTTGACAGGATTCACACCCCTATTCCCACCCCTATTTACACAAGTCATCTCAAATTTGACACACTTCACCTCAAATTTCACACAATTCACCCCCCATTTGGCCTCATTCACACCCGCTATGACAGCATTCACCCCCCATTTGACACAATTCACACCCCAATTGACAGTATTTCCACCTACATTTTTAATTGATGACGTAGCTAGATGTTTTATATGTACTATTAATATTGTCTTCTTCATTTGACATGCGCAATATATTTAGTTTGAAGGTGTGAATTCTACATCAGAGAATCTGAATTCTGCATTACAGGATGTGAATTCTGTCTTTCACCTCCTGTAAAATATGTATCCTCCTATTGATGTTAGAAATCTATTTGACATATTCAATCATTGTTATAGGTATGAGTTGCTGAACTTACTGAAATGGATCGAGAACACAAACTTTACAAAATGGAATTCCCTTGTATTCAAAATGGAGTAGAAGAAAGAGAATGAGAAGGAGAAAGAGAAGAAGAAAAAGAAGAAGCAGAAGCAGAAGAAGAAGGAGAAGATAATGATGATGATGATGGCGATGGCGATGGTGATGTTGCTGCAGATGATGATAGTCCTCGTGATGATGGTGCTGGTAATTATTCTCTAGTTAATGCTGGAGAAAATGACGACAATGGTGATGATGACGACGACGATAGTGATAATGTTGCTGCTGAAGCTGATGATGATAGTCCTCATGATGATGGTGCTGGTAATTATTCTCCTGTTAATGCTGAAGACAAAGATGATGACAATGCTCATGCTGGTGGTCATGATTATCTTGGCCTTGAGGATATTTCACAACCCAACCAGCATTTTCAAGCACCACAAGCACAGAACCCTCCTCAGGCAAATGAGTTGGAAGTATCAAAAGCGCTACTCCACATATCCCAAAATCAAAGTCAAAATCCAAAGATTTATCTCTGATCTGGACTCGGGATCAACACTTGTCCCTAACACGTACATGCCAACAAATGCAGGGGTGTTTCCACATCTTATGTTATCCCCTCTGCCAGCATATATCCATCCTGATCAAGATGAACCCCAACCAAACCTTGAATTTCTATGTTCTTCTGCAGTGCAAAAAGTAACTGAACCGCTTGTTGAGCAGCTCCAGGAGGTAAATAGGCAACAAGAAGTTATAATTGACACATTTAAGGAACAAAACAAAAACAATGAGGTAAAAATGGCAGAACTCCTTCAAAAAATTGATTTTTTGTGCAAGGAAAGAAGGAATCAACAAGGGAAAGACAAAGAAGCCTTTCTCTTAGCCATACAAAATATCAAAGAGTCACACATGGCAAGCAGTGAGGAAAAGATGCAAATGAAGCTTGGATTCAAAGAAGCTGCAGCAAAACAGAAGCAGCAGCTCACAGATGCACGAATGGCATTAATCGAGGAGAAAAAGATTTCACTTGGACTGAGAGAAACTGCAGGCAAACAGGCTCAGGAACTGGAAGATGCATGAATGGAAAAGATGCAAATGGAGCTTGAATTCAAAGAAGTTGCAGTAAAATTGGAACAGCAGCTTACAGATGCACAAATGACATTAATTGAGGAGAAAAAGATCTCACTTGTGGAGAAGAAGGCTGAAGAAAAAAAGGAACACCAATTGCAAACTGAGAAAACATAGATGGAAAAGGAGAAGATGGTTTTCCTTAAAGAGATGGAAGGTCTGCAACAACACAAACAGGAGATTGAAAGGAACAAGGCAAAGCTTGGAAGGGAAAACAAAGAACTGAAAAAAGACCTGCAAGAAACCAAACAAAGGAGCAAAGAAAGTCCAAAACTTGAACCCTTCTCAAACAAGACCGAAGAGCAAAACATAGAGCAACAAGTCCATAGTGTAACACAGAGTGCTCAAGTAAAACCATACTCAACGCAAGACACTCTGCACTTTGTGCACACCATTACACAGACTATTAATTAAAAACCCACTTCACCATCAAAATATTGAAGGATCAAGGAAAAAACAAGCCAGGGGACGAGGAAGCTGAATGTCGATCCCATGTACACTTATCCCTTACTTGACAAGAGAGTTGGCGAAGAAATGAAAATGCAAACAGATGGACCAACAGACCGCAAGCAGCTGAAAAAACTCAACAATCAGACGCAAGTTTTAAAGCTTCTGCCGCAACCAACATTGCAACTCATCAGAGCAATGTGGGCAAATGCATCTCCAAAGTAAGAATTCGCCCCCTATTTGACATAATTCACACCCCATCTGAAAGAATTCACATTCCTGAAAACAAAATTCACCCAAATTTGACAGAATTCCAGCTTACTTTATGAGATAGAATAGTGATTGTTTAGGGATTCTGAGATGCAGGAGCAACAAATGTAGAACTCACATGTGTCATGTATAATTCACCCCCCATTTGACAGTATTCACACCCCACATGACAGAATTCACCCCCCATTTGACACAATTCACACCCCATCTGACAGTATTCATAATTTCATTTTTTAATTGATTGCATAGCTAAATCTTTGTATGTACTATTAAAACTTTGTCTTCTTCGAACAGCAATGTGGCCTATACTGGAGCAAAAGACTCTTTAATGGTTGAAGACATCCAAGAGATACTTCGAGATGGTGAGGTTGGCCACGAGGTACATACTGTTACGGCCTAGAAATTTTATTTATCTTATTAATTATTTTGGCCATTTATTAATTCAGAGTTTTTATGTTGTGGGTCCTAATTAGCAATTTTCTTTTCTACATGATATAGTTACTATGTGCATTATTATATTTTGAGGGGCATGAGTATAATTATTAATTGCAGTGGTAGGTCTATATTGGTTGGATAACTAGTCAGCAACAAATTAGGGGTTATATGTTAGTGGGTAGTTTTATAAAGTTACCCAATTAGAAGATATTTTCATAAAGTAGGGTTTTTATTTGGAGACTATGGTCGAGAGAAGAAGTCGAGAAGACTGAATAAGAGAAAGAAGCCGGCAAACTTATGGTGGGTGATCGGGTAAGAGATTCGCAGACTTATGGTGGGTGATCGGGTAAGAGATTCTCTATCCTTTTATTCTTGTTCCTTTTTCCATTCTTTGTCGTTCATAGGTTGGGGTAAAGTTTGACTTTTGGAAGGTATAGAACAATGGAATTACTGAGAGGTTAATTGGGTTCCATTCTTTTGGCACCAGTGGTTTTTCTTTCAATTCTATTGAAATATGGAGTATTGGAGATGCGTGTGATATGGGTGTGAGATCAGGTGTCTAAAATTGTGCATGGCGGACGTGGGGCTGGCGAAGTGGTGTGCGGCGATGCGTGTGTTGGTTCGGTGCAAGAGGTGTTTAGCTTGGAGTTTGTAGGATGAATTTTTTTTTTTTATATTGACAGTTATAGATTTGCAGTGGAGTAAAATGGTTTTGGAGTTAAAATAGTTATGAGAGTTGTGGAAGAAGTAGTGGCGTGGCAGTAGTGAGATTTGGGCATTTGTTTGCTACTGATAGGTTAGCAATTAGGATTAGGCTAGGTTTTTACTTTATTTTGATAGGAAATGATATTCTGTATTTACATTAGTGTGTATTTGAATAGTTGGTCATCCCGTATTTTGTTATTTTGTTCAGGATAGCCACTTTTCGCATAAGTTGTTCGATCGCATTAATACTTTTTGGACCCAGGTGAGTGGTTAAGCATGTTATGTATTTGCAAATTTCCCTGTATCCCTTAAATTATTGTTTTAGAAAATTAATGATTGAAAGTGGGAACATATATTTGTTTTATTTGGTTCTTGAAATTGGCATGCGGATTGGTGAAACCATTTGTGATCGAATAATCTTTAGGTGAGAACTTTGTGGATATTGATGGGAACATTTATTTTGGAAGCCCAGGGAAATTAATCCTCTGTGTGCGGGTGACTCTGGCCATTAGGGAAGAAACTGGATTAGGCCGGTGACCCTAATGCTCAACAGTTGTTATTGACAAGATCGATCTTAGGGAAAAGTTTCACGGGCTGCCTACTAGTGGTGACTCTAAGTTTTGATATTGGATCCAATTTTGAGATATTTATTCACTGGCATTTGGTTTGTTATTGACCAGATCGATCTTAGGGAAAAGTTCCACGGGCTGCCTACTCGTGGTGACTCTAAGTTTTGATATTGGATCCAATTTTGAGATATTTATTCACTGGCATTTGGTACTATTGATTTTGGTTGTGGTTCCCCATTGTTGTTGGAGATTGGATTGAGAACACCATTAAGGCTTATCGGATGAATCGTTAATTGGATTAATGGATTATTTTGTTGTTCACCGCATATGCCAAATTATGTTGACATGGTAAATTATTTTGATCCCTATTTCAGAACCTTATTCTAATATACATGCTTCGCCATTCACTGAGCTCGTCAGCTGACGGATTTATTCCAACTTCTTTTCAAGCAAGTTGGGGAATTAAGCAAGGACTCTGGTGGCATCTAGGGGATTTCTTGTATTGACCTCCTTATGGTGTCTCATCATATTTTTATTTTATTAATCGCTTCCGCATTTGAAATATTTTGTCAGACATCTGAATTCTTTTATTATTGTTGGATCACTGGATTTTATTTGGTGCATGGGATGTTTGTGCTCCATTCTTTTGTAGAATTTATTGGCTGGGAATGTTCTGAATAAAAAAAAATAGTTGACTGTTTGGTGGGTCTTTACTTGGGAGTTTTTATAAAATTCCTTTTTAGGCTGCATGTTCTACGAGCTTTGGTCTTGTGGTTCATGGCCGGTCACTTCTCATTTTGGGGTGTGACACATACATTCATAATAAACTTAACACCGCATGCTATATAATAAGTTAATTCATTACGTTGTGTTACAGACAATAAATGCCTATGCTGAACTTCTGGTCGAGGAGTATGACAACTTTCCAAATTTTAGTTTGATTGAATCACAACTGAAGAGATCATACGTCTTCTCTGGCGACCTGATGGTAAGAAACAAATTACTGCACTATTTTTTTTAAATAGCCTATTGTATTAACTCTTTAAACAAAAAATAAAAATATTTTCCTTCAAAACAGAACACTTTTGTATTGAACACCACTAAGCGGAATGAACAAATGTTTGGAGAACTACTGCCAGATGCCATAAATTCAGCGTCGTTTCTGATCTTCCCAATATTGTGCAAAAGCCACTGGACACTGCTTATCATTGATACTACTTGACCAATGTGATTATACTACAACTCGCTGAAAATCCAAGGGAGGGACAACTACTTTGACGCATCGACTCCTTTGGCTAACTTCTCACTAATTACTTTATCTTCTCTCTGTATTAGAATCCAATTCATTTGTTTTTTACTAATTGATCCTCTGAATTCATCAGAGGCTGGCAATCACTAAATACATCTGTTCAAAAATAAGTACATCCAGATTGGAAAACTTCTCATCAACTGCTTGCATGTGTCCGACACCAAAACAACAGCCCAATTCGTATATCTTAAAATCACTTCTCTATCTCTACAAACCTAAACCCTAAAGAAAAAAATAAGCATTCAACTAACACATTTAATTTATCTGTTACTACAGACTTGATTGTGGCCAAATCGTGTGCTACATCATCCAACATTATATCAGTAATGATGTAGATGAGATTGCACAAAGCCTCACAAAGCATCATGTCAAAAAGATAAGGGCAGATATCACACACAAGATACTAAGCCAGAAATCAAGGTCATGGACGTTGGAGATGCACAAAAAGGAAGAGGAGGCAAGGAGACTCCATGCCAAGTTAAACTGCAGAGACAAGAAGGTCAAATTGAATGAGCCGTGAGGAGGTGCTGGCTCATTCAATTTGTTACACTTAAGGGGTTGTTTCCACTAAATTAAATCGAAGTTGTGAACTCTTCATTTTTGTGTAGTAAGCTCTGAGGTGTGAATTCTATTTCGTTTTGTGAATTTTGATTTTTCGATATTTGGATTCTTATTTTGGGGATGTGAATTCTCTCCTTTTCAAAGCTATGAACTCTTCATTTTCTATGTAGTAAGTTCTGAGGTGTAAATTCTTAATTTGTTGTTCTGGAATTTGATTTTTTTCGAAGTGTGGATTTTTATTTTGGGGATGTGAATCCTGTTTTTTTTCTTTCTTATCATGAACTCTTCATTTTTACGGCTAGCGAGTTATGTTTTTTTTTTTTAAGATGTGAATTCTTCATTTTGGTAGCCTTCACATGCACAATACCTATTGTAAAAGGTTTCGAATTTCTGGAAACTATTTCTCTTCTAGGAAAATCCTCAAGCTGACTAGACAACTCACTGCCTCTATAATTGGCACTCTAATTTATCTTGAAAATTGGATTCTATAATTTATCTTGAAAATTCTCCATTGCACCAACTTCACCAGTATTTCTAAAAACCTAATTCATCCAATTTTCACTATACATCCCTGAAAACAGAATTCACATGCACCATTGGCTTAATTCACACACACCATTGCCTGAATTTACACCTGAATTGGCAGAATCCAAACCTCATTTAACAGAATTCACCCCCAGAGGGGTTCACCATTAGGGATTTTTTTTTGTTTCTTTAGTGTTGTGGGTTTTTTAAACCCTAATATCTTTTGAAACTCTAGTCTTCTTCTTCGTCTCTTTCATGAGTAGGCTTTTTTTTTTCCAACACCAACACAATTTAGGGTTTCAGGAACCTTTATTTCATATCTTTTGTAACCCCAACTCGTTGTATATAATGGAAACATCCGTTGTTTAGTACTTGTTTGTGATTTTTTTTTTTGCTACATTTTCTGTGCTTTTATGTGTTAATTTCTGCATCTGTCGGAGGCATGTGAAAATGCCATTTTTCTGACATCTGAAACAGAGAATTTACATCCCTAAACCAGACGATTCACATCCATTCACAAACAATTCACAACCCCATTTGAACACAATAAAGATAAACCATGCAGAATTTACAACCATAAAATACAGAATTCACACCCATATTGAACACAATTCACACATTGAGACCATAATAGAATTCACTCCCTCAATTTGATAAAATTCACACACCATAAAAATTCACACGCCACAACAATTCACCTCCTTGTTGAATTCACTCCCTCTATTTAATAAAATTCACTCCCTCTACTTGATAGAATTCACACGCCATAATAACAGAATTAACAGAATTCACCCCCTTGTCGGTCGGATTTCACACCCCTAAAAATAGAATTCACCCCTCTATTTGACAGAATTTACACACCCTAAAAAAAAATTCACTATGTTATTCACATGCCCAAAAAAAAAATATTCACACTATACAAATATACAAAATAAAAAATTCACAAAAACAGAATTCACCACGTTGTTGAATTCACTCCCTTGTTTAATTCACTCCATCTATTTGATAGAATTCACAACCCCTGTTCACCACAATCAATATAAACCATTCTAAAATAAAACAGCAAAATCCACAAATACGTAATACCAAAAATAACCAAATCAATAAACCCTCAATCAATTCAACTCAATACAATTCAACTAAATTCAAATTAAAACTTATTTCTCAATATCCACTAAAATCAAAGCCTGTTATGAAATCCTGCTAGTGTTTAATTGATAGCCTCCTTACATCTCCTCCTGTTATGAGATCCTCTCTTTCCACACCTAGTACATTAATGGGTCTGACCTTCTCCCCAAAAGATCGTATCCTCTTCTTCTTATTTCTCCCTGGTGGCCTTCTAGAAACATGAGGTAATATCACAGCATCACCGGTAACTTCAGGTTTCCACAGCGTAGGAACAGGCATAATAGGTCTAGAATATGCCTCCCGATAACATTCCACGTGGAAGTAACATTCAACACATGCGTTCAGTGACTTCCCGCTCTTTTTAATTGCACAAATTGCATGCGCACAAGGTACACCATTCAATTGGCATTGTGTACAAGTGCAACTATGCCTCCCAATATCCTCCTTGACAGATGGATTGCATAAAAATTCAAGCACATCTGGTGAAGAAAATTTTACTTCCCAAGCCTTGGACTCCTGAAAAGCAATTGCCAAAGCTTCATCCATTGTGGGACAAAGCACCTGACGCCACTTCAGTGCAGTTTGTTTCCTACAACACATCTGTTCCATAAGCTTGATCCGTGCTCGATCAACCAGTTGTGTGATTGGTAAGTGCCTCTCCTTCTCTATCCAAGAATTGAAGCACTCAGTCAAATTAGACCACATCTCTCCATAGTGCTGTCCCGGGAAAAAAGCATTAGCCCAATGTTCGTAAGGCAAATCAGCTAGGAAATTCGTAATCCTTGCTTCCCCACCTGCTTTCTTCAACCTAGCCATTTCTTCATTAAACTTCATCTCATTCAGTGCATAAGCACATCAACTGAACAGACCAACCACGCGCTCTTTATACTTGTTCCTTCCACCTGTCAATCGACCACGAAGTGTGTTCTTCAAATGGTAAAGACAATACCCATGAAATCCTGAAGGGAAAACCCTTGGAACTGCAGCTTTTATTCCAGCATTCCTGTCAGAAACAAAGACAATGCTTCTCATATCTCCACCCAAAATACCTCACAACTTCTTCATAAACCACAACCAATTCTCATTGCTCTCCGAATTAGCCACACCAATACACAATGGAAACAGTCTTGAAAAAAATGTGTATTGGTACAACAATTAATAACTCTCACACAAAATGTTCAAAAATAATTACAATTCATAACTCACACATAATTTACAATTCAAAAATAATTCACCACACAAAAATACTTTACAAAATTGTACCTTTATCACCATCCTTCGCATTCGCAGAAAGCAATGATCCTTTGAAGTTTCCCTTCAAAAATGTGCTGTCAACAAACAAAAGGGGCCTCAAATGTTTAAAACCAGAAATACATGCACTGAACGCGACAAACAACCTTTGAAATCGATTCGTCTCAATGTCTACCTCTATTTCAAACACACTTTCAGGATCAGAATTCCTAACAGCCTCACGATACCACCGTAATTCATCAAAGGATGCATCATAATTCCCAAAGGCTTCAGACCTCCCCTTCTCAACACCCTTCCAAACTCGTTTATATGGAACATCCACCCCACACAAACCCTTCAGTGAACTTACTACATCGATCGGACGTTTTTGCGATGTGGTTCGAATATCAGCACTCATTAATCTTCCAATCATATTGGACGAAGCCCGCGAATGCTTTGTGGTAAGGACAGAAACACCACACGAGTGGATATCATCAAAACTACATATATAAAAATAACAGCTGACCTTGTCCAACCTCGCATGCACTCTCCACTTACAATTTGCATCCTTACAAAATGCAGTCACCCTATCCTTTTCATTCTTTGCAAAACTATACTCAAAACCATAAAATATTGCAAACTTTGCCAATTTATCACGAAACTCAACTGCACCGCCCTCAAACTTCTGATTAACTTCTTTGATATAATGACGCCAACCGTCAGACAGTAATGCACGATCCCGATGCTAACAAAATGTGGGTAGTAAATCTCTTTCTTTCTCAACATCCAACCTCCATTCTGAATGAATCACACCTTTCCCTTTCGAACTGCTGCAACTTCCAACATCAGTACACAAACCATCACTGCTTCTCCTACTTCCACTAACTCCACTAGCCACAACATCACCCAAACAACTAACACCTGGCCCTTTCCCTTTTGAACTGGTGAAAATACTACCATAACTGCCACTACTACCACCAAAAAGTCCAACAGACCCAACATCAATAGTCAAACAACTAACAGCTGACCCTTTCCCTTTTGAACTGGTGAAAATACTACCATAACTGCCACTACTACCACCACAAAGTCCAACAGACCCAACATCAGTAGTCAAACAATTACTCTCACAACAATCTACTCCAATAGTCACAGCATCACTCTCAAAACAACCATTACTACCACCAGAATTTACAACTGTGACGTCAATTACTTCAACACCATAACAACCAGCTAAAGGAAACATTACCTCCAAATCATCATCATTCTCCAAAACACAGCCATCATAATCCCACAGATTATAAAAAAAGCCTCACTAAATCGAATCTCAACCCATTGAACTTGAAGCATAATTTGTAGACCAAATCCATATACGACGTGAAAGACCGACAACACTTTATCGGAACAGTATGCAACCCGCATTCACACATCAAGATGACTGAATTCTTGGAAATCACACCCTATCACAACAAAAAAAAATGGAAAAAAAATTGAACACACGAAACTCATAAATCACAAAAACTACACAATTCATGAACCAAAAATAGCAATTCACACCCCCTCCCATGCACATACTCCCCACCATAACACACAATCCAAAATTAAAACAACAATTCACACCAACTGCATGACACAATTCACACCAAATGGGAAATGTTAAAACATATTACAAACTAGCTTGTAACACAATTCACAACACTATAAAGAACAATTCACATCACCTATTATCCACAACTCGCACCAACTGTTTACTCATTCTGGCTTAAATTCACACCAAACGGTAATTATAATACATAATACACAACTACCATCCCCTATAACACACAATTCATAAGACTATAAAGAGAACATCAAATAATCCAGCTTAACTTCAAACCAGAACTCATACCGACTATTAACAAAAACTCATTGTAACTTAAATTAACACCGTTAACCAAATCTCATTCTTCTTTCCCTTAAATTCTAACAAGAAAGCCAAATAATCAAAAAAACAATCACCATTGCTTACAATATACTGATTCGGCATCACGATTATTATAATTTAGTCACCATTGCTTACGACTGTAAAATATTCTGTTCGATCACCGTTACAATCACCTTCGATCAACTCCTCTCGCTGCAATCCTGCAATCCTCTCTCCTCATTGCTAGGCATCCTCGTTGCAATCATGCAATCCTCTCTTCTCGTAAGTGATCGACTCATGCGCCGATCAAGTTATAAACGAAGGAAAAGACGCAAACAATTAAAACGATAGGAAAAGGGGTAAAATTGTAAAACAACCCCTAGAAAGGGGCTGCACGGAATACAAATTACAAAAGGGCGTTCGGAAGGAGCCCCAACTAAAAAACAGGGCCGGCCGGTAATTTCCTGTAAAAAGTAGAATGTACCCATAAACTATCGATAGGCCCAAACAGAAGCCCGTATAGTAAATGGCCTTTAGATGGATTTATAGGGTATATACTAAAGCTGATGAGTACAAATAACAAGCTGATCTCTTTCTCTATCTCTATCTATGGTAAATAAAAAGGGGACCGAATCCAAAGTTGAAGGTTTAAAATTTCATTATTAGTTCTAAATATGCCTATTACCTAAGCATGTTTAATTTGTACACCTCCATGTCAATGTTTATTGACTTCTGTTGTATCTAAGAAAAATCAAACTTAGGAGTTAGTACATAAACAGAATCTGCATCGATCGCTCACTTTTTTATGTACCTACTTAATTATCAGTTATCAAAGATTTGGCATTGCGCGTATGATTTTCATACAAACGCATCTGAACGGGAAGCTGCTGTTGAATCTTTTCGTGTTGGACCATCAAAAAAGTCCTCAGAATATGTTCAGCCAATGTTATCTTTTGTACCCTGTTCCTCCTTTTATATTAGCAGCAATGCAAGTTCTGATCAAGGTACGTACAAGTGGAGCACATGATACTGAAGGAAGCAACTATAACCAAGAAGATATGACTCCTAAATGTGGGAAGGCACCATATATTTCTTGATGTTCAATAAGATGTGTTTCCATTTGAGAAGGCAGATGGACTCCGAACCACTTCGGTTCAATTTGGACCACTTGTGGGCCCTTTTTTGGTCCACAACCATGATCAAAACCATTCATTGAATCACTTTTTGAAGTTCGTTGAGAACATTGACCAAGCCAAAAATTACGTTGATCGGATATCGTTTGATATGACATTGAAATACATTTATATTTGGATTATTGTGTCAAATGAATTGCAATCCAGTGTTGCACACTTTTTTTTTTCTTTCCAAAACTTATCTTCTGTTCTCATCCAAATTATCATCTAAAAGGAGGGTACAAAACTGAGTATCGTCATTAAGCTATACATTGATATTCCAAAAAAATATTCTACAATTTGATATTTTCCAAACTACATATAAGCCACAAATTCAAGCACAATAAAAAGCCATCAAATAATTTGACATGCATGCGGAGCAGTACACATCCAACGATGACTTCTTTTTTGTTTCACTGGAACTTCCTTGAACAAATTCCAACAATAGAGGCTTAATTAGCTCCATACCTGATCAATAACTTAAAACCGAAATATATATACTATAAAATACGACATAATATCAACGCTTTAACACAAATTAGTCGAACGAACCTAATCAAGAAGTAGGTGAAACGTTAATCTAGTGAGACCTTAATTAGTTCCGGTCCTCTATTACACAAACAGCAGATGACATCATTCCGACAACCAAATTCACCGTTCAAACAATCGATAACTATAAATTACTCCCTCCATTCCACTTTGTTGTGCCCTTATTCATTTTTGGGATGTCCCAAAATGATGTGCTTGTTTCAAAACTTTCTAATTTTGGATGTCCATATTTCCATATCAGCCCCTCATTTCGATCTCCCTTCCAAATTCAAAATTTGAACTTGATTTGGAAGGGAAGTGGACCAAATTAATGATATGACAAGAAAGTTGATAAAAAATCATAACTTACAAAGGGGTAGAATGGTAAAATTGACACAAAGTCAATGTAATCATGATATTTCTTTAAATTACGTGAAAGTCAAAATAGACACAACAAATTAGGACGGAGGAAGTACAATATTAAAAAAGCTATAACGAAATTCACCAAATAGTACAACGTCGTCTATGGGAATATGAAAATTGTTGGAATATGAAGAAAAACACTTCGGATATTTACGTACAGAGCCAGAATAAAATTGTTATCGTCGAATATGTAAACTACCCAACCACTATGATCAATATCATATATAAATTCTCATTACGATGGTATATCATCTCGCCATTTTTATTTAAGATGGACTGCCCGCAGTGCCGATTCCGATATTTAGATTGCCCAAGCCCGACCTCAAGTTTGGTTGCCCTCTTAATTTTAAGTCATAAAAACAAAACAAAAAAAATCAAAAAAGTAATCTTTTCTTTCTATTCACTTTGCAAGGAAAAGAGGTCTCTCGAGCCTTGTTTATCTATCTTGAGCCCTCTGTCAAGAACTAAGAGCGGAAAGAGCATAAGCATCAATGCATAGGATAATCTAACGTTCCAACTATGTTTTGCGCTAGCGCATGTTATATTGTGCTTTTAACTTGAATTACATCAAAAGTGGCTAAGTAGAAATTTTTGTTTTCTTGCGTTACATATATAGGTTAGAAATCAAACCCACTAGTGATTTTACCATTGAATATTTCCGTTGCTTGACTTTCTATTAAAAGATCCAGAATTTTATTTTTGAAACCTCACTCGGTTCTTGTCATTACAGTGCTTTATGATTAGTACAATCCTATTTTTTTTTTTAAAAAAGAAGAAGAAAGAAACATCATACTACTAGAAAATTGACCTATATTGATATGCAAAAATTATTACTAAACTATTTAGTGATAGAAAATTATAGCAATTGATTTTGGCACTCAAAATATTGATAACCGCATTCTAATATTTGAACACTAAAAGATAAATATTGGAGTGTGGTTATCAAAAAGTGGAGTGCCAATATCAATTACCAAAATTATTGTCACAAAAATATCATTACAAAAGTGTAGCTAAAGAAATTTAATAACAAACAGAAAATTATTACTATAGTCTTAGGCTCGGTGTGGACTCATAGAAAGAAGTTTTAAAAAAAATTAAAATTTTCCTTCCCTTGTTTGGTTCTTTAAAAAAAAGTTGAGAAAATTTTCAATCTTTATTCAACTCCTTCCAAGTTTTCTCTAATTTCCTTTTCAATTATTTATAGGGAGGCGTTAATGCCGCGAGACTTTTTTTTAATGCCACGAAAATTCAGCTGTAATAACCATTGTACCCTTGAAAGGGAGTGAACCAAGAAAACCTCACTCTTCTCTCTCTCCTCCATAATGCGTCAACCACTTCTCTCAACAGAGGCAAAAATCAGCCCACTTTCTCCCCCCTTTCACCCACTTGTTTCTCTCTCTCTCTCTCTCTCTCTCTCTCTCTCTCTCTCTCTCACAAACTCAGGGAAGGGAACACAGAGTTTTCAAGTCGACAGTGGGAAGATATATGATTTCCGGCATACTCTTAAAATTTTTGCAAGGAAAAGTTTACAACACACACTCATTAAAATGGCGTACCATAGGCACTTATTTTATGGTTCATTCATAACATTTTAGCATGTTTCGTTACTTTGTTCTATAATTTATAACTTTTCAGCAGTACGATTCGTAACACTTTCATTATGATTCATAACATTTTTGTGTATCTCGTAACCTTTATACGATTCGTAACTTTTTAGCAATACGATTCGTAACTTTTTAGCAATTCAATTCGTAATATTTTCTTTATAATTCATAACATTTTGAGGTACATATGATACATATTCAAATAAAGAGTGTGCATTGAAGTCTATCCCTTTTTGCAATTAACCTACTTATTGTTACTCCATCCTCCCTGAATTAACCTACAAAAGAGAAATTTCCTCTAATCCTAATGGAAACACAGAAGTAATCGATATGGATTGTGCTTCATACCTAGATCAGCGGCATATAACTGTGGTCACTGCTAAATTTAGTTGTATGGAGAGGTTGGGTCCAACTCTGGTAATGGTTTTTTCCGAAACTAGAAGAGAAGATTTGAACGAGGGGCTTATCAAAAAAAAATAAAAATTGAATGAGGAGGTGAAAGATGAGAATAGGAAATAGAGAGAGTAGTAGATCTCTGAGAGAGAGGGGTTTTAAGGCCGAGGGCAACTTTGTCACAGTTTATGACTTGTCGTGGCTTTAAGAAATCGCCTCGTGACATTAACGCCACCCTTGGTATTCTTTCTCTAGGTTCCAAATAGAGCCTTCGTTTAAGTGAGAAGGAACCTATTCAACTCTCAACTCTTGTGCGTAGCATTGGAATTTTTCTTTTTAATCTTACCTTCTCACTTAAACTAACATGCCAAAGCATCCTTTTTGCAAATAACCCTACGTATCCTAAAATCATGCTGTTGACCAGCTGCCCCAAAGTGCCCTTTGTGCTATTTGTTCGTCAAAGTTTTTATATATATTATATATCATTGATTTTTTTTTTGGTTGCCCTAACCCGGGGGGTTGCCCAAGCCCGAAGGCTTGCTGGGCTTACCCCGGGGCCGGCCCTGAAGTCTGCCTGTCAAGCCTCTGGCCTATTTTGGTTGTGCCTCTTTTGCTTGCAAATCATAACACGACAATGTTACAATTATTCGATATTTGTAGGACACTACGTGATGGTGCCGAACTCCAATCACAACTATCTATTCATGCATAAAGTGCATTAGGCCTGCGTGAATATGTTTGTGTGGAGGGAGTCGGGCATGCTCGGCAAGCAGTGTCCCAAGACTACTGGTTTGCCACTCTAACAAACATTAATAAGTCTATGTACCTCCACCCGCTTAACGTTCATTGCTCTTCCGACCTCTTAATCTTACCGTCCAAAAGTGTTTTGGAGATACCTGAAAAGATTTTCTTAAAATCTGGACCATTGATTGCAAAGATGAATAATGAATATTGAGCGATGAATGTTAAAGAGGTGAGGATAGTATTGCTGACAAACAAAACAGAAAGAAGATGATGATGATGATATACAGGAGAAGTGAGAAAAAGTGATGGAAATAATTGCTTAACGACATCCAATATGCAATTATGTATGACTATTGTGTCGCACATGACTGACTGTCCAAAGCTGTTTCGTTTCTTTGTTCTTTTTTTCTGAAGTTTTTCTCAAAGATTACTCTGATTTGAGATGCCAGCTCACTAGTAGCTAGCGGAGCCAAGGTATAGATTCGGTAGCGTTGTTTAACAGGAGTTCACTATTCTTATTGTATATTTTCAATGTAAATATGAATAGAAATATTGTTTAACTGGTTTTTTTTTTTTTGAAACAAAATACAGACTTATTCAATTCTCATGTGGTCGTTAAATAATAGTCATTGAGTTTTTCTTTTCCTGATATGAACGATTTATCTTTAACTAGCTATTTTTCATTAGTTGGGTGAAAAATCAAGTGTAGAGTAAAATAAAACTCCTTGTCCAAACCATTTATCTTTAAGATGCCCTATCGCCATCAGTATTCAATTATTTGTATGAGTTTATGACTCATTGGCGCGCACTATGACTGTCCAAAGTTGTTTTGTTCTTTTTTACCTCAATAGTGACTTGATTTGAGATGCCAACCATGACCAATTGGTCACTCACTTTGTCGATTTTTTCTTTTCCTCGGCTAAAGTTGGTATTGTTACACTAGTTAAGCCTGTAAATGAACCGAGAAGCTCGCAAGCTCGAGCATGATTTTTCACTCGTTCGATAAAAGGTCGGCTCATCAAGGGAGACTTTTTTTTTTATAGGCAACACAAGTTTTATTAACAACACTTGACAAATGGTACATCAAGTGAGGGAGAGGGGGAGAGGGGAATCCAACCAAGGGTTAGAAGAAAAGAAAATAAAATGACGGGTCAAAGCCCGCCAACACCCAAAGGGCTAGGCCCCAAAAATAAATCTAGAATCCACCTGGGCCTAGCTCGAAAAGAGCCAAAAAAAACCCAACGCCCAGATCACTTCCAATCACCAGCAGAAAACAAACAATCGCCGCCGCCGCCGCAGATCACATCCTTCACCAACCCAACCCAAGCCACCACCAACAACCACCTGAACCCCAGCCCCTCAACGCCTGCCGCCTCAAACCCAGCCGCCTCCAACCATTAAGGGAGACTTGGCTCAATTAAAGAGACTTGTTTATTAAATGACTAAACTCTGCTTGTTAAGACTCCAGCCGAGCTCGAGCTCAAATTTTTGGCTTATTTAGTAAATGAGCAGAGCTCAAGCTAGGGCGAAAGCTCGGCTCATCTCGTTTACAAATTTGCATTAACACCTTAGTGGACCAAAAATGGCTCGACCTCAAAATTTTTGCTTGTTTTGTAAATGAGTCAAGCTCCAGCTCGAGCTAAGAAAAGCTCAGCTTGGCTCATTTACAAACTTACATTAACACATCAGAGACATGTTGAATTATAAATATGAAACGTCGACCATACCTCCTTAGACAAACAGTGAAGAAATCTATGCAGGGATTTTCAGTCCCCCACAACGCGAGAGCGCCACAAATTAAACAAGCACAAAGAAAAGATAAAGAACACAGAATTTAACCTAGTTCGGTCTTTATACATACTTCATAGACAAAAAAGAATTCCACTATATATATTGATTAAGTACAATAAGATAGAAAAATATTAATCCCAAACCCACGATCACAATTTTTTTTTTATCTCTCCCTAACTCTCTCACAATATATTTTTTCTCTCTTGCTCTCTCTAATTCTCTATATCTCTCGTACCAAAACAAGGCACACAGATATTCAGACTCTAACAGCCGTTGAGAAAGAAACAAAAGATATTGGCCATTTAATTTGGTAGCTTCTGTGATTCTCCTTTCTAAAAAATTAGAATTGGTCTTCAAGCTTGACCAAGATTCCTTGTTTATGGATGGAAACTACTTCCCGATTTCCATGCCAATAACAATTCCTTGCTAACTGTCCAATATCACGTTGATACTTAATACTCCCTCCGTCCCTTTTTTAGAGTCTGGTATTCCATTTTGGACTGTCCCTTAATAAGAGCATCTCCAATAGGCTAAGCAAAGGAGTCTTTTCAGCAAAATGACTAGCCAAAGCCCAAAAACCCCTTCCCAGCAGACTAGCTCCAGGCTCGGGGATTTGGTTTTGTGCTACAGTACCTCGTTTGCCCTGGCGTGGCACTGTAGCTCTCGTCTTTGGGCGATTTCTTCTCCCGCTCACTTTCCCTCGCTTTCTCTGATGACTCATCTCCATTGTCCCGCCCAACAGTTCTCGGTTTCCCTCCTTTTCTCATCTCTATTTCAACAAGCAAATTCATTGTTGGGTTTGCTAAGATTCCCATTCTCTCTGCTGGACTTATCCGTTGTTTTTCATCCTCCTAACATCAAGACAAGGTATGCTTCTCCCTCTTTCAAAATTACAAGTTCTACATGTGATTCTGGTTCAGATTATGTATTGTTTTCAACCATATCAATTTGGGTATGAAATTGGAGAAGATTAGGTCTCAATGGTATAAAGTCTCAGAACAATCCTTCAGGTTGTTTGGTTTGTATATTAGCTGTTTGATAAAATGCCCCATTGAGCATAACTACTGCTCACGTTTCGTAGGCATAATGGTATCATACTACTACCCTGTAGCCTGTAGGTAATTGATATCAGCCATGTAGCAAGCTGGAGAAACAAAAACTAGGGACTTGCCGATTGATATCTAGGTAATTGATAGAGCTAGCAGGGTCAAGCAACCAAGGTAGAAGCAAAAGATTATCTGCCATTGTGGTTTGTAAATTCCTGACTTCACTTTCAAGGATCGTTTCTTAGAAGGTGAAAAAACAAAAATACTACCTCACATAATGACAGTGAAGATTGCAGAATCATTTATAGTTTCAATAAGAAATCTGACGGTAACATACCTTCAGATTTAATGACTCTTAAGGCACACGAAATGCATTCCAAATGCTGCAGTACATTGCCCAATTGTCCAATGGGAATAAGGACTGAACCTCCAGCCTTCACAGAATCTATGATGCAGGAGGATATAAAAGCTAATTTCTCCATCTCTTCGAAACTATCATCTGTGTTGAGCAACGACTCGGTAATCATATGTTGGGTATCACTGCCATCACTGTACAAGTAGTTTGAAGGAAAAACACTGTATCAAAATCTTAACATTTTTACTCAGCAAGCTTAAATACGATCACACTTGATACATGGTCAAAAGTGCAGAAAGTGACAGTACCTTATAGATGATAAATTGTTCGCAGCAGTCATAACACCATTCTCCTTGTCCTATTACTTCCATTGGCTAGGAAAGAATGGTCAGCTTCGTTGATACCTTCTTGTTCTTGTAGGGATGGATGCGCGGAAAAATGCATATTTCACAAATCTCTTAGAAGATGGTTTGATCTTAGAAGATGAACTCTCAATGGAGCCTCAAGATGAAGTTGGATTTACTTATGCAAATCAAAATGCAGAAGAGTTCACCCAAGCATCTCAAATCTCAGCTCAAATGGGATCCATTTCTAAGAAACCGCAACGCGGTGGCAACTTCACCGATGAAGAAGACAAATTGCTTGTATCGGCATATCTGAATATAAGCTTGGATGCCGTGCAAGGGAATGACCAGAAACGTAAAACATATTGGAGAAGAGTGTGGGATTATTTCCACGAGCACAAGTCTTTCGTTTCTGAGCGTAATGAGAACTCTCTAATGAACAGGTGGTCAGCGATTCAACTTTCTGTTAACAAGTTCTGTGGATGCTATGCTCAAATAGAATTGAGGCATCAAAGTGGTGTGACCGAGGAAGACAAGGTATTGAGCTTCAATATTAACCATTACAGCAGCTCATTGCTTCATAGTTTTAACATCTGATGTAATTTTTTTATTATGTTTTTAGGTCTCTGAAGCAAAAACTTACTACAAGTCACTCGATACCTCAAAAAGTAGCTCCAAAAATAGCTCAAAAAATAGCTCATTTCAGTTTGAACACTGTTGGAAACAGTTGAGGTACCAACCAAAGTGGTTGGAGGACTTTGAGAGGAAAAAACCAAAGAAGAACAAAACTTGGACAGTACCTTCTCCTTCTACTCCAGAGTTGGTAGATCTTGGAGAAGGTGATGCCACCTTTGTGGACTTGGAGAGACCTCCGGGTAATAAAGGTGAGAAGGAGCGATTGAAAAAAAGAAAGAAAGCTGAAATTTCCAGTTCTCCTCTTGCAGGAATACTAACTGATATCAAGGAAGAACAAAAAAAAGCAAGTGACAAGAAAATGGACATTATCCAACAACTACATGTTCAAGAGCAAGAGAGACACCAACTTGAGAAAGAGAAACTTCGTCAAGGGGAAGAGAAAATCTCTATTAAGAAAAAAATGCTTCGTGTGGAAGAGATGAAAGAGGAGGAGAGAATAATGTTGGTGGATACAAGTGCCTTGCCTCATGTGCAACAAGAGTACTATCAAAGCCGACAGAGGGAGATCCTTCAACAACGCGAAAAAAGGATTTAGAATTGTTAGTAGTTGAACTTTTTTGGATATCTACATGTTTTGGCGGGGTTGAACTAGTTTGCCTCGATGATTCCTGGTTTTTGTTATAGTTTTGTCATCAAGAATGTAGATGATTGTTGGTTTTTGTTGCCTTGACGATTGCTGGTTTTTGCTAGCTAAGTTTGTTAGTAATCGAAGGGTCAAACTTTGTAAGCCTTTTGATGGCGAAATTTACATCTGATGAATATTTGTGCATGGCTGATTCTCATATGCTAAATTCTATTATCAATATTTGTTTCTTGCTGCAAAGTTTGGGTCTGAATTCAGTCATGGATTGAGGTTTGGTGTAATTGTTATTGCTGCCATTATGAAATCTGCCTTCATATTCCCAGGGGATCATGCCAAAGGGGAATTGGAACTACACCAGGTTGCAGCTGCCTTTGTTTGGCAGCCCTCATTTTCTTGTTCCCTCCACTAAAATCAAATATAGTTTTTTTTTGGGTAACATTGAGAGAAGCCCCGAGATACATTTGTGTACCCATCTACAAAAGGGATATAGCACTATTCCAACAAATGGGAGCAGACCAGAGTATGAACAGCATCCATAGGACTCTGTGATACACATGAACAAACATGTATGACAAATCCATGGCAGAACTACCACCAATTAGGCAATCTTTTGGCTGCTGCAAAGGACGGCAGCAAAACAGCAAAAAAAACAAACTTCAAGTGCTATTGATCACAATTGAAGCAACAAGCATGTGACCATTGTTGCGATCTTCAACCTGAACAGGTTTAGAATCAGAACAAGCTGCCACAACAATAGTAGAGAGCTGCCATACCAGTAGCAACAGAGACAGCAGCAACATAAAAAAAACAGAAGACTAGAGCAAGGATTGTAGTATGAAAGAAGACATTTATGAAAAAAATAAGATGTTTGGTGGTTATAACGTAACAGATGTCTAGGAAAAAAATGGCACAAGTCTTCGAATTACATAAATGAGAATTACATGATTGCATAAATGGGATTACATTCATAAATGGGATTAGATACTTGCATAAATGAAATTTACTACTACAAATTCCTACGACTGGCTATGTCGCTCCCATAAGTGCTCGACGAGGTCTAATTGAATTTGGGAGTGAGTTTCTCTACTTCGAATAGCATGTTGGCGTCGAATGAACTCCATAAGTTCCATAGTATGCTCATGCGATACTGGTTCGGGGGGAGGTCCATCATTCCTTTTATATTCATAGTCTTGCGCATTGTCTTCTCGTTCGTCCTCAATGATCATGTTATGCAATATTATGCATGCCTTCATAATAACTTTAAGCATGCTCAATCTCCAAAAACGTGCAGGTTGACGTATAACTGCAAAACGAGCTTGAAGCACCCCAAATGCACACTCTACATCCTTCCTTGTTGACTCTTGGGCCGCTGCGAAAAACTTTTTCTTGTTTCCTTGCGGACACGGAATTGTTTTCACAAATGTAGACCATCGAGGATATATACCATCTACTAGATAATATCCCATTGTATAGTTATGACCATTGATTGAGTAATTGGCTGGAGGAGCACGTCCTTGGACCAATTCACTAAATACTGTTGATCTTTCTAGCACATTGATGTCATTATTAGATCCCGGTAATCCAAAATATGCATGCCATATCCATCGATCATATGACGCTATGGCTTCCAGAATAACTGTCGGTTCGCGAATATGGCCACTATACATTCCTTTCCATGCCGTTGGACAATTCTTCCATTTCCAATGCATACAATCAATGCTACCCAACATCCCAGGAAATCCACGCCATTCACCAACTGCTAGCAATCTAGCAATGTCATTGCTAGTGGGTGACCTTAAGTATTCACCAGAAAAAATCTCAATCACTGCATTGACAAATCTCTCTAGACTTTCTATTGCGGTGCTTTCTCCTATCCTCACAATCTCATCTAAAAAATCAGCCGATACCCCATAAGCAAGGATCCGAATTGCTGCCGTCATCTTTTGAAGCGAAGACAAATCGAGCATTCCAGCAGCATTTCTTCCTTGGACAAAGTATGGATCATGTGCTTCTATCGCAGCTTGAATACGGAGAAAAAGAGAACGGCTCATGCGAAACCTCCTTCGAAAATACTCAGGAGGAAAAACGGGTGGTTCGGCAAAATAGTCGCGAAAAATCCTTTCATGGCCAAGGATAGTTCCGCGATGAATATAATTGCGACCTTGAACAGAACCACGATGTCGAACTACTCCTCTCTCACTATTTAGTCTTTCTTCTTCCATAGCGACTACGGTAAGTAACTCCAAATTATCATCGTCCGAGTCATTGTGAAGAAGAAAATTTAGTAGAGGATTGCGAGGCATAAATAAGATAGACGGAATGATGTTTCAAGAAAATTAAAACTGAGATTGGTGTGAAATTGAGGGGAAATAGAAGAAAGAATGAAGTTTGGAACAATAAAAGATGAAGGGAAATAGGAGAAACAGGGGAAATAAAACTGAGATCGGTGTGAAATAGGGGAAATAGGAGAAAAATAAAGGGAAGCTTTCCTGTTTATATCAATTCAAGGGAATAATAGAGCTGTTGCAGGTTTCCGTTTTTTTCCAGTTCAAATCCCCTTTTTTTGCAGGTTTCCGTTTTTTGCAGGTTTCCGTTTTTTTACAGTTTTTTGAATGGCCAATTGCTTAGGCTATTGGAAGCTTCATACTAAAAAGGGCTAGCTAAACTACCATTTGGGCCTTTTGGATAGTCTCTTTGCCTAGAATTGGATTGAGGCTATTGGAGATGCTCTAAGTGTCCATTTTGTAAAGTTAGTAGGTAAAAGTTGGTGCATTGTCTATTTTGTCCCTAAAAGTTGATTTCATTTTGAAAAGTTAGTGAGTAAAAGTGTAATGATGATGGGTAAGTAGGGAAAGTGGAGTAAAAAGTTGATGTGAAAGGTATAATGATGATATCTTTTTAATAAGTTGGAATTACGAAGCAGGACACTTAAAAAGGGACGGAGGGAGTACTAGATATTACCAAATCGTAGGAAAATTATTCAACTTGGGTCAAGCATACAAATTTAATTAAAAAACTTCGAAAATAGTTGACAACCTAAAACGCGGAGCTAGCATCTCAAGATGTAAAAAGCGTATTGAATTGCCATATAGGTAGGTGCCTGTAATTGGTGCACGTACAAAGTTAACCATCTTCTTTCATTTTATAAGTGAATTCATTTTGGTGAAAGTCGATTAATTTTATTAAAAAGTCTACAGGAAATCGAGCATGTGAATCCATATGCATCGAATGATTCCAGATGCAGTTATGTCTTGAGTTAAATATGTTTTAAAGTTGTGTGAAGCATTTAGTAAAATACAACTATTTATTTTTATTCGTCGAAAGAACTGTTCTTGTCAAAAAAGACAAAAATTGAGAATTAAAGTACATTTTTGGGCTTTATCTTGGATACTTTTAAAAATATTTGAGTAGAAGTCATGATTTTTTACGTTTCCAATTCATTTTGAGGAGACGAATCGAAAAATCAAAAAAATAGGCTCAAAACTAACCAAAGCGAAAAAAATTGAATAAAGACAAAACAATAAAATCCAAAAAAATGCAAAAAGTGCTTTGCGGAACGCCATTATCCCACATTAACCTGCTATTGTAACAAGGATTGTGATTTTGGCACTCCAAAAATTGATGGAGAGGTTCCAAAATCGAACAGCATTGATATACAAAACGACATCGTTTTGGAGCCCCTCTATCAATTTTTGGAGTGCTAAAATCAATTTCGTTGTAAGAACTAACTAAAAATTGATATCACATACAAAGACTGGTTGACGTACACACACAACAAACACAAAATATATGGGTGTGCACGAGCATCACCGACGCTTATGAATTTGGTTTCTCATCATCATCATCTCCTCCTCCTCCTCCTCCTCCTCCTCCTCCTCTCTCTCTCTCTCTCTCTCTCTCTCTCTCCGGTAAAAAGATATTTCCAGATTACAATTCCATGCTCCTATCTTTGTCTTAGTTCTGAGAACCCAACTCCAGTGACAAGTACGCCAAATTCTGGTGAGAAGTTGCAAATCCATACTCCTTAAATTTTCTCTCCCTCTGTACGCAGAAATTTTTAAGTTTGATCTGCAAATGTTTTGGAACTTTCTAGTTTTGATTTTGAGATATTGTTAAGCCCAAGAAGGAGTGCAAGTTTGTTCACCTCACAAAATAACGAGGGTGCAATACCGATGGGTGGAAATGTGTACGAACCACGGGATCATGAGGTTAGTTTGTGGTAGTCGACCCATACTTTTTCCACCGGTCACAATTCGAACTCAGGAAGTTAGGCCTGGTGGTTAAGTCCTAGAGCTTCAGTATTTGCTCACTCGTAGAGTCTCAAATTCGAAATATCTAAGATATTATTAGCCTTTAATTTGGGGCTACTCGAGAGTTTGACCGGTTACTTTTAGGGGCCCGGGTTAATCATGCACACATAATTATAATTTCTTTGAGATATTTTTAGTGCTGGAAATATTATCGAACATTTGTTTTGTGTGATCTTTGTTGCGACAGGAACATGTAATACTTACCAAGCACCCACATATAACTAGAATACATGCATTCACTAAAAAAGATTACTACAATTATACCAACGATTGGAACCCTCGGAAAAATTGCACAACGCCGTCCACTGAATTCCTGAGGGTATTCCTTTCTATTTTTGTCTGGTCTCAGAATTTTTTATTTTTTTGGTCGGGCTAACTTGGAAATATGAAATAATCAAAGATTTTCATACTAACCCCTCGCTGGCAAAAAAAAAGAGTGCAAATTTACTATGGGTTTTGCCTCTAAAATGTGAGCCATTGTTTTCTTCTCTCTCTCTCCACGATAGTAGGGAGATCTGCAATTCCATGATCCTATATTTTTCCCAGAGATCCCAACTCCTCTAACAAGTACGCCGAATTAATTCTGGAGAGAAGTTGCAAATCCATATATACTCCTAATTCAATTTTCTCTCTTTTTTCTCTCTATCTCTATATGCGGAAAATACCATTTGTGAAAATATCATCACTCTTTTTTGTCTAACCAAGTTATTATCACTAATTTTGCTCACGTGGTATTTTCGCTCATGATACCATTTTTTCTCAAATGATAATTTTTTCGAGACTGATGTACGTTCTACTTCTAATACCTCGAATATAGATTGTGGAAAAAGGATCTAAAGACTTCTACTTTCTAGGTGGGTCGTTGCGTATATCATAAAAGCAGGAGATGATACTAACGTAGATGTCTTCGAAATTTGAATATAGATTCGATTGTAGATGGGTCTAAAATCGTTTGATGCGTGTGAATCCACAAAATTAATACTCGTGAAATAGTTACCCATAAAACGATCTAGGGTATATTTGTGTTTGAATTTTGTATTTGAACATAAGTTTTTCCAAGCTTTTTCAATAACTGGAGGGGACACGGCCTACTCAAATGTGTGTGCATCATTTGACATATGTCTTTGCCTTCTCTTGCTCTCGGAGCTTGGAATAATATCTGTAGTTTCGATTAGCTAGATTAATAATTGTTGGCAATTTGAAAATTTTTTTTGTTAAATATTTCACTCAAAGGAATTGGATCCATGAACCGTCTGGGTTGGGCCTTTTATGGGCTGTTCCCGTGTCCCACTTTTATGAGGTGTTCCATCATTTGCCTTGTTTGAATGACATTTTCAAAAAAAAAAAAAATCCAACTCAAAAAATCACTCATTATCTATGCTTTCAATCATTACTCTTATTTTTCTCTCTAATTATTATTTTCATTTCTCTCTATCTCTCTCCACTGATTACCCAAAAACTAAACTAATTTTTTTTTTAAAACACCATCTAAACAAGGCAGAAATAGTTTGTTTTTGGGTAAATTACATTAAAAAAAAATCCATCAACTTCTTTAAAGGTTAAAACTCAACGATTAAGGCCCGTAAACTATATGAATACTAGATGTCATAGATGACATCAATGGAAAATCACAACTTATCCTCTTGCCAACAATCATGAGCTCAACGTGTTTTTTTCACGTTAACATTCACTCTTAACCTTCCTAAAAGCACCTCATCGGAAACCAAATCCAGTGATTTCTACCCTCAAACAGAAGCTATTCCAAACCCAAACACCTCCTATCCTGCGATCGCCAGCATTCCCATGACTAATCTTAACAATAGGTTCTAATTTTGGGAATTAGCCTTAGATGAAGAGAAAAGAGTACTTTTGTCATAATTAAGATCTTGTTTATCATATCATGTTGTGCTCACATGACAAGTTTCGTCTAAAATCTTCTCATTTTGCTAATGGAAGAAGTTTATTTTCGTCAAATGGATACTTTGAGCGGGTTAAGTGTTGATTTTTACACATTGAATAGATTAACTGAAAATCATTGATCCTTTACGGTGGTTTAATGTAATTTACCCTTATCTTTTGACTTTGTCAAGGACATTAGCAATAGTAAAATAAAGTTACGGCAACAATGATTTAAATGCGAACCACATTTATGTTGAAAAAAAAAGAATAGATTATCATAGCGGGGATCAATTTTGGTTTTATCTCAAGATACATGCGTTACCATTTGATTTACTCACACACACCGCTTGTTTCGGGTGTATCGTACGTCTCTTACAATATTTTATGGCTAATTTTATGAATTTTTGTGGCAGTTCACAATTTGAATATTTATAGCTCAATGTATGAATTTTGTGGTTTGTGTTATAAGATTTTTGTGGTCAAAGTAGGAAAATCTATATGAACTTTGTTCCCTTGTGTCTATCATAGATTATATTTGAACCTTAAAAAGGTTCTCTGTAGCTTCATTTTGTCTCAACAACCACTTTAAAAAGTTGAAATAAGTACAAAATGCCCTGATTTACAAAATAAATTCTAAAGAGTTACACGCAATTGTTGGCCATCACCCCTAGACGGCTTTGAACCCTCTCAAACTCACCACTGCATGCCATCCGACCTTGAGAATCCGCTTTCTAAAAGAAGGGTGTGGAAATCATATAACTCTTCAAGATAAATATAATTCTGTCACCTTGGGTTATTAAAACAAGCTGGGTGTGGAAATTACTAATCTCCTGTATCAATACTTGTACTTTGGCTTACTATGTAAATAGGATGGCAAGTTTTCGTTGTATACCATACTAAGAACAATCATTGTTATCTAAGTGTTGTTATATTCGGATTTCAAAATGAACTAATCTGACTTAATATTCAGGTTCTCCCTGTAGTGCAACATTTGGGCTTCTTCATCCCTCTCTATAATTGAAGTACTACTTCACTACTGGAAGGAAAAAGTTGAGGTCATCTGATTTTTGGCGTTTGGATCGAGAGTTCTTCAATTATCTCTCATGGCTGAAGGTAATTTTACATATTTTATGTATTATGTTTGCATGTTTCTTAATCTATATAGTCAATGCATGCATATAGTTTCTAAGATCAAAAGTCCAACCATTAAGTTGAAAATTACTCACATACTCAATTCATTGCCCATTGCTTGCTAGGACTGTAAAAGTCATACTGATTTCCATGGTTATATGCAGGGCCGGCCCCGGGGTAAGCCCTGCAACCCCGTCAGCTAGGGCAACCCAAACAAAAAAAAAAATCCATGTAAATATAAATACGTATATATTTTTATTTGGATGCAAACACAACATGTAGAATTGTGCTGGTTTATAGGTTATTTGGGCATTCTTAAGTTCCCTCATATTTATGTGTGCTCAGGTTCAATTCCTGTGCCCAACACTAAGATTTCATTTTTTCGTCTTTTCCTTTAAACTCTCTCTCTCTCTCTCTCTCTCTCTCTCTCTCTCTCTCTCTCTCTCTCTCTCTCTCTCTCTCTCTCTCTGCAGTGCACCTACTTTATGATCTCTTTTTTTTTTATGTCAAGAAGTGAAAGGGCATTTGTTGTTGGTGTGCATTCTTTATTTTGAGAGATATACATCACTAATTAGGATGTGTTCCACTCACTAAAATAAATATTTATTTTTTGAATTAAATGTGATGTATTATGAGACAATGACCTGTCTCGTAAAACAAAAATTAAGAACCTTAACGGCATGGCAAACTCCTCCAAAAATAAAAAATAAAAAAAATAACTACTTGCATTCACATTCACATAGTGATGTATGCAAATATGAAAAATATGCATGCATATGTATATAATGTTTACACATAACTTAACCATTTTTTAAGTCAGGTTTGTATTTTTTCAAGTTGGTCCATAATATTTCGTTTTTCAATTTATCATTAAATATAGAAGAATGATCAAAATAAAAAATAAATAAATAATGAAAGATAAAATAAATAGAAATCCATCAATTTTTTTAATCGAATCATGCTAAATCATAAAGCACTATAACCCAAATTTCATTTTAATTTTAATTTTTTGATAGAATTCAAACTAAAAGCACATTGTGACCTTGATTTTTTTGCCTTGTATTTTTTATTAATTTTTTATGACTTAATAATAAGCGGGCAACCAAGCTTGAGGTTAGGCTTGGGCAACCCAAACGTTGAGGCCGACACTGGTTATATGCAATAGTAACTGAACTGGCAAACAAAAAACTTAGCTTAAAATCGAAGAAAATCTTGCCAAGTTTTGCAGATCGACCTTCCTTAACACTCGAAGAGAAAGTTTTGAAGTCAATCACATGGCCACTAAGGGCTGTAAATGAGCTGAATTATTTTGGCCACCAAGGGCTGAATTTGGAGGCCACAAGGGGCTCATTATAGAGGCCACAAAGGGCAATTTTAGAGACCGAAAACACCTCAGTACATGGTCCAAGAGGGCATAATGAAAGGTTCTAAAGCCACAAATACCACAAAATACAGACGTAGATGATTGGAACACTTATATAGTACTTTTCTTTTACAAATCCCTGACTGGGACTTGGAAAACCTTGGTGTCTCACAAACGTCCGAAACTTGCAAGCAAATAGCTGTTGATCTGGGTCTCAAATCTTTAGGCTCACCTTAGCTTTTTTGCCCAGGACTTTTTAGACTAATTATTCATAATTCTGTTAGCTTCATTGTAATTTGGGAATAATTCGTCTCCAAAAAGATAAATCAGAAAACTATAAAATATGACGATTTAAAAAATAATAATAAAACTTTATGACTAAAAGAACGGAATCTTCTGGATACAATCCACAGAACAAAAGACATTTCTTTTCCTGAATATTCTTTAACTGGTCATAGCTTACCTTTAGTACCTTGAACACATTTTCATTCAAGTCTTCAATGACTGATGTAGCAGGTGACCTTAATTTTCTTAAGAAATTCCTCCATACATTCACATTTTCCTCTTTCCGTAGTGCACCACAAACGACTTTCAACGCTAGTGGCAAGCCACCACATTCTTTAACAATATATTGGGCATACGGCTTGATGGTTGAAAGTGTTGCAACGTGACCCACTCCAGAGGAAAACATCTCCCATGCTTCTTCATTTGCCAAAACTGAAACGGGCAATTCAGCATCAGCTCCCATCTTCCGGCAAACTTCCATTTTTCTGGTTGTCAAAACAACTTTGCAACCATTTTGTTGATTGGCATTGGGGAACCCTACAACCCTTAAATCCACCTCATCCCAAACATCGTCTAAAAGCAAAAGGTACTTCTTTCCTTCAAGTTTTCGCAATAATTTGGTTGCAACTGTATCATTAGACTCGTTAGCATCAATTTTTATTTTAAAGAATTGTTGTAAGGTCCATTATAGAATTTTGTAACATATCCAATCCACCTCATATTTCCAAAACATTTCTAGTCTAGCCCATTACTTTTTTTAAAGTCTCAAGTCCACTTCATTTTTTGACAAGACAAAATTGTCCCTTCATTAAACTTTACACTACCACCACCACTACCGCCGCCGCCGCCGCCACCACCACCACCATCTCCACCATCACCCCACCACAACCACCCCACCACCACCACCACCACAGCCACTAACACGTCCCAAGACCACCTCAACCATCACACCGCCACCACCACAACGCTGCAACCTCCACCATAATTACCACCACCACGCTGCCACCACAACCATAACCACCACTACCACCACGATGCAACCACCACCACCACCATGCCCCCACCACCACCAACCACCAAAACGCCACCCCCACCACCACCTCAACCACTATGTCGCCGCCGCCGCCGCAACCTCCACCGCAATTACCACCACCACCTCCACCTCCACCACGATGCCGCCACCATCGCTCCACCACCTCCACCACAACCAATAAACCACCCCCACCGCCACCACAATGCCGCCCTAACCACCATCTACACCACCACCACCACTCCATCACCACCACCACCACCGCCACCACTCCACCACCACCGCCGCCACCACCACCACCACAACCATGCCCCCAACCCCACCACCACGACGCCACCACCCCCACCATGCCCCCAACCCCACCACCACCACCATGCGCTCACCACCCCCTCAACCACCACGCTGCCACCACCACAAGATTGTCGCAACCTCCACTATAATTACCACCACCTCCACCACAACCCCACCCCCACCACCCCCACCACCATCTCCATCACCACCACCACCACCACCACCACGACGATGCCACCACTACCCCTACCACCTCAACCGCCACCATGCCCCCACCACCACCACCATCACCATGCCGCTACCACCACCACAATGACGTCACCACCTCCACCGCCTCTACCACCACCATAACGGTGCCACCACCACCACTCCACCACCACCGCCACGCCCCCACCACCATATCTACCACCACCACGGCTCCACCACTCCCACCACCTCTATCACCATCACGCCCCCGACACCACCTCAACCATCACGTCGCCGCCGCCGCCGCCACCACCACAATGATGCAACCTCCACCACAACCACCACCACCACCCCGCCCCGACCACCACCACCACCTCCACCACCACGCCACCACCACAATGACCAATTGCACTATACATACTTTTCATTATATATTTAGACTGCAAATTATTAAATGAACACTAACGCCTATGACAATTTAGACTGCAAATTTGCACTTTTAGACTGTAAATTTGTTAATTAAACACCAACGCCAGAGAAAATTTAGACTGCAAATTTGAATTTTAAACTGCAAATAAAGGCACTTTCGTAAACTTTGCGGTCTAAAAGTGTAAATTTACAGTCTACACAAAAATTTAAACTGCAAATTATTAAATGAAAACAAAAGCCAATGAGAATTTAGACTGTAAATTTTCACTTTTAGACTACAAATTTGTTAAATGAACACCAATCCCAGAAAAATTTAGATTGCCAATAAACGCACTTTCATAAACTTTGCAGTCTAAAAATTTAAACTGCAAATTATTTAACGAACACTAACGCTAATGACACAAAAATTTAGACTGCAAATTATTAAACAAGCACTGACGCTAATGAGAATTTAGACTGCAAATTTACTCTTTTTAGATTGCAAATTTGTTGATTGAACACCAATGCCAAAAAAAATTTAGACTGCAAATTTATACTTTTAGACTGCAAATAAAGGCACTTTCATAAACTTTGCAGTCTAAAAGTGCAAATTTGCAGTCTACACATAAATTTTGATTGCAAATTATTAAATGAGCACTAGCGCCAATGAGAGTTTAGACTGCAAAGAGAAAATTTAGACTGCAAGTTTGCACTTTTAGAATACAAATAAGGGCACTTTCGTAAACTTTGTAATCTAAATGTGTAAATTTGCAGTCTACACAAAAATTTAGACTGCAAATTATTATATGAACGTAACGCCAATGAGAATTTAGACTGCAAATTTTCACTTTTAGATTACTAATTTGTTAAATGAACACCATTGCCAGAAATAATTTAAACTGCAAATAAAGGCACTTTCGTAAACTTTGCAATCTAAAAGTGCAAATTTGCAGTCTAGACAAAAATTTAGACTGCAAATTATTAATTGAACACTAACGCCAATGAAAATTTAGACTGCAAATTTGTCCTTTTAGACCGCAAATTTGTTAATTGAACACTAATGCCTGAGAAAATTTAGACTGCAAATTTATAATACTTTTAGATTGCAAATAAATACACTTTCATAAACTTTGCAATCTGAAAGTGCAAATTTGTAGTCTAAACACAAATTTAGACTTCAAATTATTGAATAAACACTAACACCAATGAAAATTTAAACTGCAAATTTACACTTTTAGACTGCAAATTATTTTCTTAAAACACTAACGCCAATGAGACATCAGAAAAGAAAGTGTGACCTAGAAGGAAGGTGAATTACCACAGAAGAAGTGGTGGTGGTGGAGTTATGATGGCGGCGTGGTGGTGGTGGTGGTGGTGTTGGTGATGGTGGAGTAGTGGTGGTGGTGGTGGCGGCGGCATGGTGGTGGTGGAGTGGTGGTGGTTGTGGTGGCGGCGTGGTGGTTATGATGGAATGGTGGTGGTGGTGGTTGTGGTGATCGCTTGGTGGTGGTGGTAATTGTGGTGGAGGTGGCGGTGTTGTGGTAGTGGTGGTGGTTGTGACGGCGTGGTGGTGGAGTGATAGCGGTGGCGATGGTGGTGGTAATTGTGGTGGAAGTGGCGGCGTTGTGGTGATGGTGGTTGTTGTGGCGGCGTGGTGGTGGAATGATAGCGGTGGTGATGGTGGTGGTGGCAGCTTGGTGGTGGTGGT
The DNA here is from genome assembly GCA_014282245.1 of Rhododendron simsii. Lineage (NCBI taxonomy): Eukaryota > Viridiplantae > Streptophyta > Magnoliopsida > Ericales > Ericaceae > Rhododendron > Rhododendron simsii. The sequence goes on from CM024964.1 coordinate 3,573,565, forward strand.
AATTGCGGTGGAAGTGGCGGCATTATGGTGGTGGTCGTGGCGGCAGCGTGGTGGTGGTGGTAGCGGCAGCGGATTGGTAGTGGAGATGGTGGTGGGGGTGTAGTGGTGGTGGGGGCGTAGTGGTGGTGGAGGTGGTGTTGGTGGTGGTGGTGGTGATGGAGTGGTGGTGGTGGTGGTGATGGAGGTGGTGGTGGGGGCGTCGTGGTGGTGGTGGTGGAGGCGGTGGAGGCGGCGACGTGGTGGTGGTCATTATGGTGGTGGTGGTTATGTGGTTGTAATAAGATCGAAAAAAATGAAAAAATGTATTTTTTGTAGTAGCCAAACAAGGCCCTTGTTTCTTTTATATAGGTTATTTTCGTCATTGAAATTTTTAGTGGACTAGAGGTGTTAGAAACTTTAGAAGTGGATTGGGTGGGTTAGAAACATGCTATAATGGCCTTATCAAAAATTCTCCCTTTTTATTTTTAACCGATTCCCAACCTCATTTTGTAGCTTTCTAATGCTCCAAGAGTTTGAGACAGTCACCCATATGACAAAATCAAAAGATGTTTCGGCTTCATGTGATTGGTTCAAGAGGTCCAAAATAGTAGTCTTACCTACTCCTCCCATTCCCCAAATGCCAATCTTTTGAGTGTTTTCATCTCGAAGTTTATTCAGTACCCTGTCTAGTGTATGATGCGCAGAACTTGACAGTGTTGAAGGGAGTTCTAGCCTCCTCTCAACTCTAGCTGGTGGTGAATCAATGAGAAATCCATTTTCAAACTTTTTTTCTATGAGTAGGTCAATCTTGGTGATCATATTTACCACTCGCTTACCAAGCTTTATACGCTCCCAAATGTCTGGACATAATCCCCAAACACATTTCTTCTCAACATTGAACTCTTGTTCTAAGGTTGCAACCTTGTTCTCCATTTCTGCCACCTCGTTTCTCCAATTAACACATTCCTGAGTTGGAGTTCTTTGCAGACGGAATCTTTCAATTTCGGCAACAATGTCATCTTTCTTGGAACGTAATTCCGATACTTTCTTGCAAAGTGCTTCCCAATTGTTTGTCAATTTTCTGGCGTAATTGATGCATGTAGCAATTGGAACCCAAATGCACTTCCCAATCTCCCAGGCAGGTGGGATGGAAGCTGCAGCAACTGACAAATGCAGTATAATTAGTTGACAAAATAGAAGTTTGATTGAGATGTTAGGTTTTTAATGCCAAGCAATGTTTGGGGGAAGTTGTCGTGTTTACTCGGAGCTTGTTTGTTTGGTGGTATTTCACATCCCCCGGATCCCTCTTTTGCGAAAATAAGATTAATTTTTATTTTTTAAATGAAGACAAAATTGAAAATGCATTCCATAGTACTAACCAAAACAAATACTCCTATCAGATTAGTTTTTTTTCTCTACTATTCCTATTCCCGAAGGGACGTTGGTGATAAGTTTGTGAGGTGTGAGACAATAGAGAGGATGAGAATTGAAAGTGCGGTGCCAAGCCAGCTAATTATTTTGGCGATTCAATGGGTGGTTGGATGTATAAATCTATGTGTTCGCTTGTGAAAAAAAAAGTGGGAAGATTGGGAATGCCAACAACTTTTGGGGCACCTTCACCCCATGCGTAAGCTTGTGAAACAGCTGTGAGAGAGGTTGTAAGTCTGAGGTGCGTACAATCTAGTCCGGGACACCTTGAATTACCCAAAAAAAAAAAAGGAGTGGGAAAAGAAGAGAGAGAGTGAGGGGTAACGTGGGCTGGGGCTACCGAAAAAGAAAAGGAAAATAGTGCTCCGCTATAAGTTTAACTTAAAAAAGTTTTGACAGTTTTTTAATCAGGTGAAAAAGAAGAAGGAGGTTATAATACAAAGACATTTAACTAAGGTTATGATTTTCGAATTTTCTAATAGTTCCTCTACTTTGCATAAAATCACAATTTTGTCCCTCCGGCGAGGAGAAATGGCAATTTGCCTTTGAAATCCGTATGTTCTAATCATAGGACGCAATTGCGAGGGACTATAGCTACAGTAGATGGTTAAATTTGACATGATTAGTACTAGAGAGACGAAATGTAAATTTTATTCAAATTAAATGGACTATTTCTAAGAAATTTATCATTTTTCTGTTTAAGCCCTTCCTATGTAAAAAGATAAAGCTGAAGATTTTCAGGGGATTCTAATTAAACGATAGACCAAAAATGGTCTATCATTCATGTGCTTCATTTCATTTACTTTTTGTTTAATTTAATTCTAAACACGATCGTTAGAATTCCAGTTTGCTACAAAGATCAAGAGTCACAAATACTTCACTTCTTTAGTTAAGGATAATAACGAAAAATGAAAAATTCTAATCAAGTCGCCTTAAGAGCGGACTGACAACTAGGGATTTCAAATGAACATCGAACTCGTGTTCACTCATTAAAAAGCTCATTTGAAATTCATTTGTTACATAAACAACCCAAGCTTGAATAATTTAATTGGACAATGCTAACCTCGGCCCTTAGGGCAGAGGATAATAGATCAAATGTGTATTGATATCTGCGAAAATTTTATTGATGTTTGTGGAAGTATATTAGTATACGTGAGATATTTTTGTATTATTCTTCGGAGGTTTACAAGACCGAATTTAATTTGAAACTCATTAAGGTTCCATTTTGTTTAACTTTATTTATCTTTTTTGTTTTATGTGTTTTATCAGTCTTTTCTAAACTTTTGTTATATTTGTGTTTTTTTTTTTTATTAATTATCCGTATCGATGAGAGAAGTTTATATAAATACTAAAACATTAGGACCAAAAGCCAAAAAAAAAAAAAATCACTAAAGACAAAAACAATCCTAAACAGTTGTCTTTTTAGTCTAAAGTGCCGTCTTATTTAAACTTTTTTCAACATCGATCTATAATTTAATAGTTTTCTGATTTCTATCGTCGAGATGAATTAATTCCAAAAATTACAACGGAGCTAAACAAAAAGTTATGAAAATAAAATATACTAAAAAAAGTCCTACACCAAAAAGTTAAGAATGGAGCCTAAGATTTGAGACGCAGATCAAACAAGCTATTGGTTGACAAGTTTGATTTATTGTGAGACCCCAAGGTCCCAAAGTCCCAAATCAGGGAGTTGGGAAAAAGAAAGTAATTTATAAGGAATTCCAATCATCTACGTACTATAATTTTTTTGAGGTATATTGTGGCCCTAAGAAGCCGTTCATTATGCCCCCAATGGGGCCATATAATAGATGGTGTTTTGCGGTCTCTAAAATTGTCCTTTGTGGCCTCTATAATGATGCCCCTATAATGAGGCCCTTACGGCTTCCAAATTCAGCCCTTGGTGGCCAAAATAATTGTGATCATTTACTGCCCTTAGTGGCCATGAGATTTCAAAACTTTCTCTTGGAGTGCTGAGAAAGGTCGATCTGCAAAACTTGGCAACATTTTCTTCTATTTTAAGCTAAGTTTTCTGTTCGCGAATTCAGATACTATTGCATAAAACCATGGAAATCAGTATGACATCTAGAGTCCTTGCATCATAGTATAGCAAGCAATGGGCAATGAATTGAATATGTGAGTAATTTTCATGTGCGATGGCCTTCTTTAATGGTTGGACTTTTGATCTTAGACATGCATTGACTATATAGATTAAGAAACATACAAACATAATACATAAAATATGTAAAATTACCTTCAGCCATGAGAGATAATTGAAGAACTCTCGATTGAGACGCCAAAAATCAGATGATCCCCAACTTTTTCTTTCCAGTAGTAAAGTAATTTACTTATAGAGAGAGATGGAGAAGCACAAACGTTGCACTACAGGGAGAACCTGAATATTATTAACAGATTACTACATTTTGAAATCCGAGTTTAATAATAGATAACAATGACTATTCTTAGTATGGTATAAAGGTGGTCAGTAATTTCCACACCCAGCACGTTTTAATCAACCCAAGGTGATAGAATTATATTTATCTTGAAGCGCTCTCTGATTTCCGTACCCTCCTTTTAGAAAGCCGATTCTCAAGGTCGGATGGCAGTGGTGAGTTTGAGAGAGTTTGAAGCCGGCCGTCTAGTGGTGATGGCCAACAATTGCGTGTAATGCTTTAGAGTTCATTGTAAATCGGGGTATTTCGTACTTCAACTTTTTAAAGTGTCTGTTGAGACAAATTGAGGCTACGGGGAACCTTTTTAAGGTTCAAATATAATCTGCAATAGACACAAGGGAATAAAAGTTCATATGAATTTTCATATTTTGACCACAAAAATCTTATAACACGAACCACAAAATTCATGTTGTGAACGGCCAAAATTGATCCCCGTTATGACAATCTATTCTTTTCTTCAAGATAAATGTGGTTCACAGTAAAATCAGTGTTACCGATCAACTTTATTTTAGTATTGCTAATGTCCTTGACAATCTCAAAAGATGAAGGGTAAATTACTTAATTATGTATTTTTTTTCCTTCTAAAATTGAATGATGAGCTGCTCAAGTTATAATCATATGCTGAACTGATTGTATCAAAGCTGGAATCTTGTTTCGTGGTATCGAAGACGTGGTGTGTGAATATGTTTTACTACCAAACAAGTGTAGGATTATGTTGTTTATGTGGAAGCCCAAGTAGTTTAATGGCGGTACTAATAAAAAGGCATTGATAGAGAGTGATATCTGAAATCTATACTCATATTCTAAATGCTTAGATTTGCTTCGATGGCTCTCTTCATTCTTATACCCGTACTCGAGAAATGTTGTTGTATGTGCGTGTATCAATATCATGGTGTTAGGATTCTTTTCTTCCCTTGATGTAAGTTTGTATCAATATCATGAGTCTTATTATTGTGTTTTATTCTTTCCAGAGATATTGAAGTATCTGGCATCTTGTTAAGGACTATATATGAAGAAGTTGGATTTTTGTTGTAGATTCTATCGTAATCTAATTTTTTCGCTGTTGAACTTTCCTATTATTTTGCACTCTAGGGCTTGATTATGATATGTTTGATGCTATGTACACTTTTTGTGGTACGATTTTTTGTTATTTCGTACCATGCGAATTCGGATACCGTTTGCTAAGTATTTGGTGAACACCCTTTATTTATGGAAGTTAAGAATGAATCGTTCTTGAATTTCAATACTTGATTACAGTAATGCGAATTCGGATACCGTTTGCTAAGTATTTGGTGAACACCCTTTATTTATGGAAGTTAAGAATGAATCGTTCTTGAATTTCAATACTTGATTACAGTAGATTGGTGAATAAATGTTACTCAATTTAATTTACTGTGAATTACCACAAAAAAAAATCTAACCAGATTTTGGAATTAGTTTTAAAATTTGTAATATTATATTTTTCGACTAAATACTTAGTTGGTAAAAGACGCCAACTATTTAGTTGCTAATTTTTTTCACATTTTCCGACTAAATAATTAGTTGGAAATTTATGTGTTTCGGTAATTTATCAAATATTTTCCGACTAAATAATTAGTCGGAAATTTATTAAATATTTCTCGACTAAATAATTAGTCGGTAATTTATCAAATGTTTTGGTAATTAATCAAATATTTCCCGATTAAATAATTAGTCGGTAATTTATAAAATATTTCCCGACTAAATCATTAGTCGGTAATTTATTAAATATTTGCCGACTAAATATTTTGTCGACAATAATTAAAATTAGCCGACTAAATAATTAGTCGGGGAAACCCAACATATGTCGACTAAATTTCTTTTAGTCGGCGATTACCTTTGCCGACCGCGATTCCCGACTAAATTGCCGACCAAATTTTTAGTCGGGAAAGCCAATTGCCGACTAAAAAATCCTACCTTTTGCCGACTAAATTGTTAGTCGGGAATGGTGTAATTTCTTGTAGTGACTTCAGACAACCGTAAAGAATATCAAAGATTTTCAATTAATCTAATTAATGTCTAAAAATCGACACTTAACCTGCTCAAAGTATCCATCTGACGAAAATAAACTCCTTCCATTAGCAAAACGTGAAGATTTTGGACAAAACTTGTCATGTGAACAAGATGTGGTGTGATAAACAAGAGCTTATGAAAAAAATTACCTTTCCTCTTCATGTAAGGCTAATTCCCAAAATTAGAAGAGTTTTTTTTTTTCTTTTATCCCCTAAACTATACAAATTTTCTCTACTTCGTCCCTAAACAATTAATTTGGCGATTTCATCCCCTCAATTATCTTTCCGTTACCTATGTGATCCAATTAATAACAGCCGTCACGATTTGGACGGAAAAGAGCCTCAAGTGCCAACCACATGCAACCCCAACCCAGAAGCCAGGGGTAAAATTGTCAATCCAGGTCTTCTCTCCCATTGGCGCCAGCTTTACACTGTTTCTCTCCAAATGTGAAATATACACCCATTATTTCCTCTAAAAAAATTTGACTGCTTCCATTGGGGCCTGTTATTAGGTGTGCTTCCTCTCCAATTCTCTCTCCGTATACACGTTTTATCTGAGTTTTTGTCCCACTTTGATGATTTTGGAGTTGGGTTTTCTTTCGATTGAGTATTTTGGGTACCACTTTCAGATAAGGGATCTTGGGTATCCCAAACAATCTTTTCCCATCTGGGTTTCCCCCAGATTTTGGGGCTTGAAAAATCTAAGGTAAACAAAAGATCATCTTGATATCTGTGATTTTATTGCAATTTGTAGATTTGGATTCCTATAGATAGAATCAAGAATCACTTTTGATTCAGGACATTTCTCATCTTATGGTTAAAGAAGCAATACAGAGAATGGTAGCTGGAAATGAACTGTTCTACCCCATTATATACAAAAAGATGTGGGAAAAAACAGAGTACACCAGCCCGCCGCCCCGATTTTTTGCGCATGCAGTTACAAACAAACTTAAACCCCCACACTAATGCACTGCTATGCACGATCGGGAAAAAAAAAATTTGTTCTTTGGAGTCTGTACTTACAGTTGGGGATAACACTACCCCGTGCCTCAACTCATCCATCCCGATTTACCCAAAAAAAACTCATCCATCCCGAATTACAGCACTACTACGCTTTCCAACCGAGGATGTTGCGCCAAAAACCCTTGCCTTCCTACCCTTTGATTTTTGTTCCAGATCAAACCCTCAGTGGGGATCGCACTGTATCAGATGAGAGAGGAAGTGAAGTAGCGTATAGAGAGAGAGAGAGAGAGAGAGAGAGAGAGAGAGAGAGAGAGAGAGAGAGAGAGAGAGAGAGAGAGAGAGAGAGGTGTGGGAAAAAATGACGCAACAGGAGGGGAAATACTTCATTGGACCTAGAATGTCTAATTTGCCCCTCTCAATTGGGCTGGGATCACACGTGACTATCACATGAGCTTCTTTTCTATCCAAATGTAGGGAACTGTTATCAATTGGATCACATAAGTAACGGAGAGATAGTTGAGGGAATAAAATCGTCAAATTAATAGTTCAGGGATGAAGTAGAGAAAACTTGCATAGTTTAGGGGATAAAAGAAAAAAAAACTCAAATTAGAACCTATTGTTGAGATTAGTCATGGGGATGCAAGCGATCGCAGGATAGGAGGGTTTGGAATAGCTTCTGTTTGAGTGTAGTAATCACTGGATTTGGTTTTCGATGAGGTACTTTTAGGGAGGTTAAGAGTGAAGGTTAACGTGAAAAAAACACGTTGGGCTCATGATTGTTGGCAAGAGGGTAAGTTGTGATTTTCCATTGATGTCATCTCTAACCCTAGTATTCGTATAGTTTGAGGGCTTTAACTGTTGAGTTTTAAACTTTCAAGAAGTTAAATAAAAATGGGTCATAATTGTTTTTCGGGGGGGTGTGTGGTTTGTTTTCCTCGAATTGCAAACGCACATTAGGCCGTGTCCCCTCCACTTGCTGAAAAAGCTTCAAAAACTTATGTCACAAATACAAAATTCAAACACAAATATACCCAAAATCATTTTATGTGTCAATTTCACGTGTATTTTGTGGATTCACATGTTTCAAACGATTTTAGACCATCTACGATCGAATCTATATTCGAATTTCAAACACATCTATGTTAGTATCATTTCTCACTTACATAATATATGTGCAGCGACTCACTTAGAAAGTAAGTCTTTAGATCCTTTTTCCATAATCTATATTTGTGGTATTAGAAGTAGAACGTTCATCAGTCTTTGTTCTCCGTTGAAATCTAACGAAGAAATTATCGGTTGAGCAAAAATGGATCATGAGCGAGTGAAGATACTGCGTGAGCAAAATTAGTGATAATAACTTGGTTGGACAAAAGAGAGTGAAGGTTCTATTTTCACAAACTGTATTTTCCGCGCATAGAGATAAAGAGAAAAAATGAAAGAAATTGAATTAGGAGTGTGTGTATGTGTGTCTATATATATATATATATGGATTTGCAACTTCTCACCAGAATTAATTCGGCGTGCTTGTCAGCGAAGTTGGGATCTCAGAACTAGGACAAAGATAGGAGCATGGAATTCTAATCCCACCAAATTATAGCGGGGAGAGAGAGAGAGAGAGAGGAGAGAGAGAGAGGGAGAGAACAATGGCTCACATTTTAGAGGCAAAGCCATATAAATTATACTAGTGACGTAGAAAATTTTCGAGGCCACACACTTGTCAATTACTAATAGTCAACTTGCACTCTTTTAATTTTCCATAGTTTATACATCAATGGGGTTAGTATCTTGAAAACTGGAAGTTGGAGAGAGAAAGTATAATAAAATTGTGAGCACGCAAAACGGACGTGTAGAGATTAGGACATTGATCTATGCTTTAAATTGGTTGGTGCACGTAAACTTGATTTAATCAATTCGTAAGGCTTTGTTTGTCGTTTATCTTCCCAAAATGTATAATTTATAAAAGACTTTTGTTAATGTGTGCCTTAGAGCGGGCGAAAGTTTAAAGATCATTAAACAAGAACAACTGAACCCACTACTATAGAAATAGTGTTAAGTAGTTAATGAAAAGAAAAAAACTTGTTCTACAAAAACCACAATGCCCTTTTTTTTTCCAATTCCCTGCTTTTGGTTCTGTTCCCTTTATTTTTCTAGTCTTTTGAAGTCCTATGAGTTCTTTATTAATTACCGTAAACCAATAAAAAGGATACTTAGCTTTTTACCTTTTCTTTTTAGTTTTATAATTTTTTTAAAAATTATATATAGTTTGTATTATCGCACACATAGCAGCCGGAGAAAATTTACAAACAGAATAATTTTACTAATTTACATCTTAGTACTGTTGGAACTCAATTGATTCGAATGGAAGAACAAATAGTTCATATTTGTGAAGACCTTAATTAGAAATCTCAAACCCAAGGTTAAAGAGCAGGAATCTAAAACCCATCCTACTAATATTAGGCCCCATATATCAATCACAGGATTTAATTTAAGGGAAAAAAATCGAAATGGTCCCTGTAGTTAAATGTTTGTGTCAACTTGGTCCCTGTAGTTGTAATTGGCTTGATTTATACTCTGTACTTTCCATTTTGTTCCAACTTGGTCCAATTGCTAACTGCCGTTAGTCCGCCGTTAGTTCCTTTAAATAAAGACAAAAATAAACTAATAAAGACAAAACTAAACCAATAAGCCAATTTTTTTGTTTTTATTCAAAAAAATTAGATTTTGATAGTAATTTTTTACTTTTTAGGCTTCTCTCGTCATGACGAAGTAATAATCCCGAAAAAATTGATAAACAAATAACAAATACGAAAAAAATTGAATAAGGACAAAAAAATGAGCCACTTGACTTATTTAGCCTAACAACCCCTGAGTTTATGTAATATTCTGATTTTTGGATATTGTTCTTTATCATGTTGTGAATTTTGAATCTATATCATGTTGTAACTTTTGAACATGGTTCAATATGCATTTTCAGTGCTATGCAGAAAAATAAGGCATCTCACTATTTGTCCACAAGTTAAACAGGTAGATAATACCAGTGGTTATGTTGCCTCATGGCTGATTATAAAAATGATGAATTAGAGGGCAAGTTTTTGCAGAAAACTATAGCCAAATTTCTTCTCAGGTGTCTCCTTATCAATGGAGAATGGAAGAATGAGATGTGTTTCGATTCAGAGGTATATTAGGTAGGCCTGTGGAAAAAACCCGTTGACCCGTGGACCCAACTTGACCCGAAGGGTCCCGGGCGGGGTCAAATATGTGCTTCGGATGGATATGGGTTTATTTTCTGTTAAAAATCAGATTTTTGTTTAGGGTCCGGGTTGGTGCGTTTCTTATTCGACCTGACCAATTTATAAAGATTAATTCGATTTTTAGTCGAACCTGACGGAAAGAATCGGTATCGTGGACGGTTCTTACCCCTTTTCGGTTCAGTTTGCCGGCCTAAAACATTTGTTACCCGCCATGTCGGGTTCCGGTTCGGGTTCAAGGGTCAAACCCGACCGCTCGACCCGTGCACACCCGTAATAGTAGGGCAAGAGGGGAATGAGAGAATTACGGTTTTAACCCCCAAAAAAGGGGCCATTTGATTTTGTTGTTAAAAGAACTAACGGCAGACTAACGACGTTTAGTAATTGGACCAAGTTGGAACAAAATGGAAAGTACAGAGTGTAAATTGAGCCAATTACAACTACAGGGACTAAGTTGACACAAACATTTAACTCTAGGGACCATTTCAGTTTTTTTCCCTTAATTTAAAGAATCCGAATAAAAATTCTGAATAACTAGATGAATTGGGAAAGAGACTTAAAGGTCTCTCTCTAAATGTTATTTCTGAGGATTTAGAACCAGAAATTGATAATCAGGAAGTTGCAGTAATGGAAGCTTCTTTCCTTCAATCCCAACCTGATACTATATATCAATAGAATCCAGTACCCTGCCCAGAGATTTCCTTACGCAGAAGCTGATAGATATATCAAAGAATATACAATATAGATCTTATTTGAAAGATTTCGATGAGATCTATCAAATCCTGCAAAAAAATCGAAAAATTCTTTTTGTAAGCCTGTTAGTTTTAAACTTAAAAATAGGTCCTTATTTTTTAAGTACTTATTTGAGAATCTAAAATGGTCCCTTAGTTTTTCTCCCTAGACCATATGGTAAGAAAATGCCAATTTTTTTTTATTGTCATAACAATTGTGGTTATGTTTATAAATTGTAGTGTTTTACACATGAGGGAGAGGGAGAGAGAGTCAAGGAGCCTGCTAAGCCCTTTTTTATTTTATTAATTGATTTAATAAATGAGTGGTCCGGATTATTCACTTTTAAATTAAAATCTAAGGGTTTAAAATCATGGTACGTACGGTACACCCGCCAAATAAAAGATGTGTATCATAGGACTACCCATTCCAGCTTCTCCGTGGTCCACTTTTGGATTGAATAGGATAGTTTGTGCAATCATAACCACTCAAAATAATTTTATTGGTCCAGATGTCTTGACCTATTCTTACTGCCTCACCCATGAAAAAGGTATGTTAGCACTACAAATCTTTTACAAACTCGGCTCGCTAATTGTTGAGATAGATAACAGAGTACGACTACTTCCTCCAGTTGAAATCCAGACTACAAAAAAGTCGAGTCTGTTTGGCAAATCAATACAGACCAGAAGATTATTATCTAAAAATTACTTTTACAATTATCACAAAAAATAGTTTGACCTACGGGCTAAATTACTAGCTCCGCTATTGCAATCAAGCACTTATCGATATCTAATTAATCTGATTTTGTTTGAAAAGCAATTAATCTGATTTTTGAATGGATAATTTACACACTGTGACTCATGAAAAACTCAATCATCAAAAATAAGACTGTATATGTTCGATTTCTCTTCACATGAGAGGATCTTAATTCACGACATACAAATTTTTACTAGTATTGACAAATATTTTCTTTTTTTTTTGGTCAAACGAAAACTCTAGTGTTGACAATATCGTGAACCTGCTTGCGCTCACTTACTGGCTCACCCTCTCACGTTATGTGACCAGAAAAAGGGGGCCATATAAGCTTAGATATTCAATTTGTTTCTTGAATGAATCAATTATCAAAAAAATAAGCTCAGATATTCACTGAAGCGTATGAATTACTCCAAGCTTCCAAAGAAAGTGATTAGCGATTGGTTCACGCTTGAGAGTCACGTCATGGCTTCCAATATGGTTACGACGAATTCAATGGACAATATAAAAATGGTCACTATCCATGTCTCAAATTGGTAAATAAGATTAAGTGAGTAATATTTACTACTATAGACATTTTAACGTCTATCAATTATTGTAATTAAAAGAATTATGAAAGTAAAATAGTTTGACAAAAAAAAAAATTATAACAAAGTTTATTTACTAAATAAACCCTTAGGGTGGATTCAACAAAGTACTTATTTTTTGAATTAAAGATAATGTATTATGAGAGAATGATTTGTCTCATAAAACATAAAATAAGTATTTAAAAAATAAGAATCTTAACAAACACTACAACACGAAACGCCTATAGCGAGGATTCAGTTTCCTCGCTAAAGCATCGAATTTCCTCGCAAAATGTATTAGCGAGGAAAAATTTCCTCGCTAGTTTTCCTCGCTAAAACCTTGTCGCAAAAGGTATTTGCGAGGAAAAAAAAATTTCCTCGCCTATTCTGACGAATTAGAGAGGAATTTTTTTCCTCGCTAATGTTTTTCCTCACAAATACCATTCGTTAATTCTGTCAATTTGTTGCAAAAGGCGACGAACTGTTTCCTCGCTAGTTGTTGTTTTGGCGACAAATTTGTTTCCTTGCTAAAAAAATTGGCATCCCAAAAAGGAAATCAATTTCTCCTCATTCACTTGCCGCCCCCATCATTTGAACCTTGTACCTCTGGGTCTGAAGAGGTAAGTTGCGCGCCCCACCTACCAACTGCACCACGTTAACTTTCTGGTAAAATTAGTGAACTTTTAGGCATATATCATTGTGTTATCATGTCTTTTATCTCTCCAAACTACTTTCTTCAATATTAATTATGGTCTTTCGACATTTTCTACTCTTATAGTGTCTGAACTTTATTTGAACAAATTTAATTTTTTGCTAGCACAATAATTTTTTTTTGATATTTTTAATTTGTTAATTTTAACCTACAGTATCCTATATGGAACTTGGGGAGGGGATGAGGCTTACGAAGATCGAACCCTGCCCCATGTGCATTGGAATATATAAGGGAGGACAATTGCATTACACTCCACATGCATAATTTTTTGGTTGAAACATGTTATATTGGTATATGGCAGCAACTTTTGAAAGACTAATAATATGTGTTGTTATTCTAATTTTTTGATGGGATTATCCTACCTTTTATGGAATGAGATTTTTGTCGTTATAACCTCGAGATATGTTTTAATATCACATTATGAATGACAAGAGGCATCACTGTACGTAGTTGTTTAAAAGTGAGTTTGACCTTCTTCTTTTTTGCCAAATACAAAGAGTATTATAGATTTGTAGTAATTTTTAAAGTTTTTTTTTATCATCTCTATAACAATATGAAAAAATTGTAAATATTTAGATAAGATTATCCTAAAAGCACTAAAGACAATACGTTTTAAAAAAAAATTATTTTTAACAAAATTATTTTTTAAAATTTTCAATCTATATATCACTCACTCACACACACAATATGTATATGTATATATGAAAATATGAATGATACTTACAAAATTGCATTTGAAATTAATGTTTAACATATTTATCTAGTTATTAAGGAATGCCATTAGAATCACTTAAGTTGGATTGAATACAAATCAACTAACGTACGGTTTACAAAAAAGAATTCTTTACGGCATCAATGCACAATAGATATGAAATTGTGTATTCTTTGTGAAATAGTTTATTCCTAGATAGCAGTAATGTAGATGTTTTGAAAATAGATTTGTGTTGATCTAACTTGGAGATATTTTCAATACGAAATCACTTCAATATGTTTTTAACTTTATTTTTTTGTTGAGTTTTTATTACTATGGGATAAATCATCGATACCTACACTTTAAGATACTCAACTACTATGGGATAACATTTTCTTAGCATGCCTTTTAAAAAAAATTATTCAAACAATAAATATTATGACAATTTGAATAATGGACATTGTTAACAATTAATTTAAGTTGGAAAAAAGGGAATGCATAGAATTAGTGAGAAACATATCTTTCATTGCTAATAAGAATAAGAAAAGTTATAAAACAAATTTTTCTGGTTTATCACTCTTTTATTTCAAAAAATTTGATAATGGTATTGAACTATGTAGTTGATTATGTCTTTATCATCATGATATTACAAATACATATGAACATAATTAATAATGACATATATATCAAAAATTAATGAGTCCTAAAAAATGTGGCGAAATATTTACTTGTCAAATATAACCTTTTGGCGAGGAAATTTGTTTTTCCTCGCTAGAAAATACCTTTTGGCAAGGAAATGTGTTTTTCCTCGCTAGAAAAGGTCTTTTGGCGAGGAAACAGATTTCCTCGCTAGAAAAGGCGACGAAATTCAATTTCCTCGCAGATAATGTACTTTTAGCGACAAAATACATTTTCCTCGCCATATTTCCTCGCCAAAACCCTTTCGTGTTGTAGTGAAAATAGGGCGTAACTTTTAATAGTAGAGGTCACATAAAAAAATAAAAAAGAAAAAGTAATAGGAGGAGGCTTAAGCAAATAAAAGAAAAGATATTCTTTAGAAGGAAAAAAAATGCCCCACCCCCGGAGGAGATGGAAAAAGTAATAGTTGGAGGTAGGGGTGTAAACGAGCCGAGCTAAGCCGAATATTGGCATGTTCGAGCTCGGCTCGATCAGAATTCGTCTGGCTCGAGCTCGGCTCGATAAGCATGTACAAAGCTCGGCTCGGCTCGTTAGTATTCGGTTTGGAATAAACGAGCCGGCTCGGCTCGAATTCGAGCTCGAATTCGTCAACTTTTCAGCCTTAATATTAAAAAATTGGCTAAACGAGTCAAGTCGAATTGAATATTGGCATGATCGAGCCGAGCCGAGCCGAACCTATATATTTTGAGCCGAACAAACCTGTTCGCGAATCTATATATTGGCATATTCGAACCGAGCCGAGCCGAACCTATATATTTCGAGCCGAGACGAACCTGTTCGAGCCGAGCTCTGCTAGGTTCAAGCTCGGCTCGTTTATCGAACGAGCCGCAAAATCGAGCTCGAGCTCGAGCTTGGCTCGTTTATCCTTCGAACCGAGCCGAACCAAACCCTTACCGAACCGAACCGAGCCGAACTCATGAGCTGCTCAGCTCATTTACAGCCTAGGAGGCTTAACCGAAAAAAAGAAAGATATTCTATAGGAAAAAAAAAACCCCCAACCCCCCGACCCGAGGAGATAAAAAAGACAAAGGGGAATCGAGGAATTGTGCCATGAGAAGCACTCGAACCTACGCAAATGCTATGGAAAGCCATAACTTTTCCACTAGGCTAAAGAAACTAAATCATAATAAGGCGCTAACTTAAATATTTATTACATTCTCAGTGGTTAATTTTTTCTCTTTTGGTTATCCGGTCGTTGGGAGTTGTCCAAACCTGGAGACTTGTTGGACTTATCCAGGGCCGACCTGAATCTCTCAAACACAAGAGGAAAACCCTTGTGGGCATTAAAACTTTGTCCATTCATCTATTACAGTTTCTCCAAAATTACTATGGATGTAATCGAGGATGAAAGCTAATCTAGACACTCAAAAATATTTTTCAAAAGAGGTGACCGCGGAAAACGCAAAAACAAAATTGGCGGTGGTCATACTTCTCAGATTTTTTTCCGAAGATGCTTGTCAGCCCCTTTCTCAAAAAAAAAAAAAAAAAATACAGATGCTTGTGAGGGAACACACGCGCTGTGATCGCGAGTGTGGAAAGCAAGTGGCGACATGAGTGAGGTAGACGCAATTTCGCCAGTATGATACTGCACTTCATTGGCTGATCCCAAAAGAAAATCCCGTTCCAGTTCTAAAAAAAAAAACTTTTAGAAAAAAAAAACGTAATTTTAAGCTTAAAAATTATGTATTTATACAAACAATTCTTTTACCAATATAGATCTCATTGAGATCTTTTAAACTGTGTAAAAAAAATTTAATTTTTAATTTTATTATATTTAAACTTGAAATTACCTCTTTTTTTAAAAAAAAATATTTAAAAAAAAAACGGAACGACCCATACTGCACTTCATTGCTAATAACCGTAGTAATCCGTTCCGGGACCATTAAAAAGCCCTTATTTTTTAAGAAGGCAATTTCAAGTTAAAAAATTATGAGCTTATTGAAATTTAAAAATATACAATATAAATTTTGTTTAAAAGATCTCGATGAGATCTTTTATACGATGAAAAAAAAAAGATCTAATCTCACCAGGTTATAGTGGAGGGAGAGGGAGAGGGAGAGGGAGAGGGAGATAAGATAAGAAAACAATGGTTCACATTTTAGAGGTAAACCCATATACTGTAAATTATACTAGTGACGGAGAAAATTTTAGAGGCCACACACTAGTCTAGTCAATTACTAGTCAACTCGCACTCTTTTTTTAAATTTTTTGCCATAATTTATACGGAAATTAGTATGGTGTTAATAGCTTGAAAATTGAAAGTTGGAGAGAGAAAGTATAATAAAATTGTGAGCACGCAAAACGGACGTGTATAGATTAGGACATTGATCTATTCTTTAAATTGGTTGGTGCACGTAAACTTGGTTTAATCAATTCGTAAGGCTTGGTTTGTCGTTTATCTTACCAACTAGGTACATCGCGACGTGCAATGCACGTCCGTCATGCCCGTTGAAAAAACCAATTTGGGAAAGCACGTATTGTAAACCTAAGGATAACATTTACACACAGATAACGTCATTAATGGCAAAAACCAAATAGGGTTGAGCAGAAAAAGAATGTAGATAATTACATTTACAGCACATATATTTCCAAGCCTCAGCTGCAACAGCCTCCATGACACGTTTGTCATACCCGTTGAAGAGAGCAATTTTGAATATTTCTAAAATCGTTGCAGTAGTTGGGGATGGTTTGAATCTGCTCCTTCTCGGTGGTTAGGTCTCAATTGGAGCAATTCCCTTCATTGCCTTGTCACCTGCTTTTCGACTTCCACACAGTCTTCTGCTTGCAAGTTTAATATCTACAAAATATAAATATGTATAAAAGCAAGTATATATGCAAATCAATGTTAGTGTGTGGGGCTGTCCAAAGTTCCTTCAATGGCTAGAATACAAGAAAAACAATCCTATGAACTTGATACTCAAATCATGCGGAAAGTTGTCCAACTCCTTGGCTTAACATATTGAACGGAAAAGGTAACAAATTTTTACAAGAACTCATGAAGCCAATCATCACACTGAAAGAGGCTGCAGAAGAACAAGATAAAAGTGGAAACTAAGAAGATGATAAAAGAGGTCAGAAAAGAAGTATAGTATTGTATGCTAGCAGCATAGTGGTTCAGCATTAAGATTTTCCAATCAGTGGCGTAGTTTAGTCAGGTAAGGAATGCCTTGGCAAGACTATCAGCAAAATCCAATCCTTCAAGCATAATGAAATTCTTCACTGTAACATGGTCATGGTAATGTAGCAGCCATGCCATCCATGTGATGGCAGTAGATTTTACTTGATAGCATGGAAGGATAGCAAAATAGCAGAATCATGATCAGCATTTTTCCAATCAGCGGTGTAGTTTACTCCAAACAATGCTGTAGCATATAGTGACAGCAGAATATATATAGTGACAGCAGAATATAGCTGCAACTTCAAAATATTTTCCGCATTAACTTTGTGTTGGAAAAATTGGTTGCAATAAGATCCGTCATATGCAGTAGTGAGCAATAAAGTGTAGGAGTAGCAGCAGAGAAACAGATGCACCTCACTGGAACTAAGACTGTCTAATGGCTGCAGACACCACCCTAAAGGATACGAGACACAACAACAGCCATCCAAGATACCCCCAACTAACCAAAACCAACTACCCAAGATGTTGCCAAGAAACAATGAACAGGTTTAACCCCCAGAGTGTCATTTGTTTTTTATGCAAAAAGCAATTCTTAACTTTAAAGTGTCCTCATCTTTCAAAAGGACCAGAGAACTCTCATTATTATGAAGTTTCTGGCTCTTACAGTTTCCTCTAAGCAAAAAAATTTTGAGTTTCAGATATTATAGAAAGTAGCATAGAGTTTAGCTGATTACATGCATATTTTATATTGCACATGATATTTACAGATGGCAAGGTAGTGTCATTCTAGGAAGCACTCAAAAACAAACCTCGTGCATATAAAAGAATAGTCAGTAAAGGGCAATCAACACAAGTGCTGTTATTACCTTCAATATGAGTTGCCCTTGTCAAAGAACTCGACCATCAAATGGAACTCAACCCAGAATCGGGTACCTCTATCAATTGAGACAAACTACAATTCCATGGTGGCAGATTTGTTTTCCATTCGGGCTTTTTTCTTTTCCTTCTTCTTTGTGAGAGATTCTGAGATTCTGGTGAGAGGGGGAGTGTCAATTCGAGCTTGTTTTGGTTCAGGAGCAGGGGTGTGGGAAGCAGTTAAACTGCCGTGTGTGTGGGTGAGTGAGAGAGAGATGAGTGGGGAACGTGGGTGAGTCTTCCACTGGAAGTGGAAATGCCGTGTGTAGTGTCATGGGCGGGAAAAATTAGAGGTTCGAAGTTCATCTCATTCCTTGCTTTCTCTTGCTCTCAATCTCAGCCCTCGAGCGAAAAGTGCTAGTCAATCCGAACCATCCATTAAGCACCCAATAGATGTAGGCCCATAATTCAACAAAAAAAAAAACAATCACTCTTGACATACTTCAACCATTCCATACATTGAACTAAGAAAGTAGAAACTGTGAGATAGAGAGTGAAAGGGTAACACATTTTCCTTTTTCCTCAATAAGCAATGTGAAATCACAATTCAACGATCATAGGTTTGATGTGGCCATGGGGTGGCAATCAAACTACTGAAATGGTTACTACTAAAACTTGCTAAGCAATGTGAAACAACAATTCAACTCTCAAAGTCATCAGTATTTAAGAGAACGGAAAACTGAATAAACACAAAGTAAGAAAATACCAAAGTCCTTGGGGACACAAAAATGAACCACCCCAAGTAGTATTTAGGGGGAACACTGAATCAAATAAGAGAGCAATTTGAAAAAAGAATAATTCATATCCTCCAATACTACTAATACTCATTTGCGTTGTTACTCAAATCATGCGGAAAGTTGTCCAATTCCTTTGCTTAACATATTGAACAGAAAAGGTAACAAATTTTTACAAGAATTCAAGAAGCCAATCATCAAACTGAAATGTTATTGCTGTCTAATGTCTAATGCAAAAAATATATATCATCAGGACACCCTAAAACTGTAGAACATGATTTTTTTTTTTGTCTTCTAGACATAATTTTTGACATCTAAACAACTATTATGACATAGAAAGTAAAAATATATTAAGGTGGAACACAGAAACCAGTTAATTCATGAAAACCCATAGTTTCTGCACTTTCAAGTTAAGTTCTAGCTATTTCCACCAAATCTAACTACATAATATCTTAACCCAAGTTATGATGGTTTAATTATAGATCATAAAAAATCAAACCACTGAAACGAAGAATTGGAACACAATCTACTATCAAACTGGCAGGTAGAGTACGTAACATCTTACCAAGAGAAGCTCCTTCAATTCTTCTTCTCCACTTCTAACCCCCTTCACCAACCATAGAACCAACTTTACCTCTCTGCAAAATCAACACCAACAATCACAATCCGAATACCCAGAGAAATTAGCACTAACAAACGCATGCAAAGCGGGAAAATCAGATATACAGAAACAAAATTCAAACAAAACCCTAGATCGACAACCAGAAAGGATTAACACCCACAGAAAATCTGTATACCTTATGCAATTTTTGTAAGTCAGGTTCTCACAAATCGAAACCCACTCTCACAAATTACTACGAAACCCAACAATCAGCCAATCGAAACCCACACCGAGTAAGAACTTACCTAGCGAGCGATGTTTACGATTTTAGACGACGATATTTGTCCGAGCCGCAATAACTGGACTTACCCTCTCCGTCGACCACTGATGCCGTGAAATAATTTTGGTAAGAAGCTGGGGTGGATGGTGTGGTGTGCGAGAGTGTGACGCTATGCGGGAGTAAAGGAGAAGAACAGAGGCCAGAACAACGACAATCTTGCCAAAGTTGAGATCTGCTATTTCCATTCCCGAAAGCTCTCGAACTCAACGTTCCTGATCTTCTCCGACTCAAGGAGCACCGGTGTGATGGCGTTGATGATTTCATTCCTCAGAGAGAGAGAGAGAGAGAGAGAGAGAGGGCGGGGAAGAAGAAGCAGAAGAAGAAGAAATAATGGCGTGGAGTGGGGAGGGAGATAAATCGGTGGGAGGGGGTAAAAATCGGTGAGGGAGAGAAGGGATAAAAATTAAAGTTCAAGGGGATTTCTCCCTCCTGGTCTTGGTAAAGCCACGTATCCAGATTTAGGAAATACGAAATGACAAAATTACCCAACTGATTAACACTACATGTCTTCCAATTGAAGGGCAAAATTGTCCAAATTAGCCAAAAATTGGCAAGCGATGGAATTGCCCAAACTGGTTCTTCTTTAGTAGAGGTAGGATAGGAAATGTATAATTTATAAAAGGCTTTTGTTAATTTGTGCTTTAGGGCTGGTGAAGGTTTAAAGGTCATTATTAAACAAGAACAACTAAACCCATTACTATAGAAAATAGTGTTAAAAGTAGTTAATGAAAAGAAAAAACTTGCTCTACAAAGACCACAATGCCCCTTTACTTTTCAATTCCCTGCTTTTGGTTATGTTCCCTTTTGTTTCCTAGTCTTTTGAAGTCCTATGAGTTCTTTATTAATTACCGTAAACCAATAAAAATGGCTACATAGCTTTTTACCTTTTCTTTTTAGTTTTATAATTTTTTTTAAAGTTGTACTATATAGTTACTAATACTGCACACATAAGCCGAATGACTTATTTTTTTGTTTTTATTCAAATTTTTTTTTGTATTTGTTAGTTTTTGGTCAATTTTTTGAAAATTATTGCTTCGTCATGACAAGGAGAAATATAAAAAGTAAAAATGCACCAACTCTTGTTGAAGCCGAGCGGTTTGAGCTCAGCCTATCATAGGATCCAATTGTAGAGATTCTACATCGTCATATCACGAGATGATGCAACAAACTTTACCGTGGGATCTCATTAGGTCCGTGTCCATATACTATAATCTCTTTGTTTTTTTTAACAGCAAAGAGAAATTTATTAATCTTGGAATAAGCATTACAAAGACTAAAAAGAACAAGAATTAAAAACTGCATCACAATCTTCCTCAAACATCCTAACTAGGTTGGCACATAAGAATTCGGACAATCATATACCAATCCAAGACCCAAAGAAGACAAGGGAGATGGCGAGAAACCAACTCGAGAGAAAACGAAAGAAGAAAAATACAAAGAAAGGAAAAAACAAAGAACAATTATCCCGCGGCAACAAGCTGAAAACACATTTTCTTGAGTAGTACAATAATGATTTCCCCTGAGATAGTTAACTCCAGAAGCCTTCAGTTGGCCAGACACATCAGTTGCATTAAAAGAACTCCAGAACAACTACATTGGATAGACCGAACAGCAGCAGCGATAGAATCCATATTTAGCTCCAAAAAAACAGCATTACAGAACCAGTGTTGATTGATGCATTACCAGCAGCATAGGTAACATCAATCACCTTAGACAGAAACCCAATTATATCATAGACCATCCCCCACAACCAGGCCATCAGAATTCCCCACGCCCAAGCCTCCACCAAAGCACCCACCAGAATAATGACACTCGATCCCACCTAACACACACACACACACACAACACACACAGATGCCCAAACTCACACACGCACACACTCGTTACAGAGAGGCAATGATGCTGTCCAGTCTGAAGGGGAAGTCTTCTGTAGTGTAAGAAGTGGATCCCCAGCTTGTTCGTGCCCAGAATATGATTTTAAGCTTGATCAATTCAAGAATATCATTCCAATCCAGAGCCTCATTATCAAATAAAGCCGCATTTCTTTTTAACCACAAAGTCCAGAAGACGGCAAAGGGAATACAATCCCAAATCATTTTCAGCTTTGGCTTAAGTTTCCTATCAAACCACCATGTTAGAAGGGCTAACAAAGTTGGAGGAACCACCCATTGGATACCAATCCAAGCCAGTAATCTTGTCCAAATGGACCAGACAGGACTGCAAAGCAGAAGAAAGTGATCCATTGTTTCGATGTGTTCATCGCAGAATTTACGTAGAGCTCCATCAACTGAATGAATTATTCCCAGCCTGTGCAAGTAATCACCCGTCTTTACTCTTCCCTTTACCACAAGCCAACCAAAGCATTTATTGTTATGAGGAGCAATGTTCTTCCAAATGAATTTGTAAATAGGATCAGTTATACTCTCATTGTCTCCACGGAGGCTGTAAATTGATTTAACAGAGAACAACTTGGATGAACAACCCCTCCACTCAATTTGATCTGCCCTGTTTGCTGTAGTTGTAAACTTGTAATGCCACAGTTAAACAGTAAATGCTTAAGAGTCTGGACTCTGGAGTTGTTCTACTTCCCTGTCAAATAGTCTTCTCCTGAATTGAGAAGCTTCCTCAATAGGCAAGGAGTTATTGCCAACAACTAACTCTAGTGGCACAGATTTGTTGCGTGCAAACACTGAAAAGACTTGGAAAAGTATTGGCTAAACAGGTTTCATTTAGCCAAATGTCATTCCAGAAGGATATCTTTTTGCCATCACCCACCTTTAAACTTATGTTGTTCATGAATTTTGAGAAAAATTGAGGCTCCTAGTGTTGGATAGAGCTAATGTCCTTCCAAATAGGTGAGGTTTTCCTATTGATTTCCATCTTGGGTAACCAGCTATCTTCCTCCAACTTGTATTTTGCGATAATAATTTTTCTCCATAAGGCATCTTTTTCCTTTCCAAACCTCCACCACCATTTCATGTGAAGAGAGTTGTTCATCTATTTGATCCTTCTGATACCCACACCCCCATATTCTTTAGGCTTAGCAATTGTTTCCCGGTTAACAAGATGCAATTTCCATTTTTACCACAGACGGGCATTTTGAAAATTGACATATAGTAAAGAGGGAGAGTGCTTACAGATGATTTGATCATGGTTATTTTGCCCCCAAAGGTGATGTGTCTCCATCTCCAAGAAGTTAATCTTATTTTCATTTTGACCAGAACAGGTTTCCAAGTAGATTTGAGTCTTGGACTCACTCCCAAGGGCATTCCAAGATACTTGATGGGTAGGGATTGATTTCTGCATCTAAAGTAGATTTGCAATACTGTCTAACGTTGATTTTTCCACACCAATGCCACAAACCACAGTCTTGTGATAGTTGATTCTGAGACCAGCCATTGTTTCAAATCCTCTTAGCAATCTTCTCATTAACATAATCTGTTCCATTTTGGCCTGGCAAAAAATAAGAGTGTCATCTGCAAAATGAAGATGAGTGAGTTTGAGATCACCAAGCCCAATGTCAAGTCCATTTAATAGACCTTGGTTTACAGCATCTTTGAATTGCCAGTTTAGACTGTGGTGGGCCGAACCGAGATGGGCCCAAGGCAGAGCCCAGGAGAGTGAGGCAGGCGGAGCCAAAGTTTTGGCTCCCTCGGCTAGCCTTGTTTGCAAGGGGTGGGCGTGAGCCCAACTTAATTACGAAAGCCAAATGGAGTTGGGCCGGACCGAGGGTCCGACCAACAGTATGCAGCCCAGTGGGCTGACCCTACGCCTGAGCCTTCGGGTTGGTCTTACTGGGTCAGGCCACCCAGGCGGTTTGCCCCACGGAGCGGCCACGTGGAGGATCTTTCTAGGAAGACCTGGAACGTCTAGGAAGGAAGGCAGTTATTAGTGACGTCGTAAGCATATGCCATACATTATGGTCACCCTAGCTTGGAGAGCAAGTACGTTCGTCTATATAAGGGGTGGGATAAACCCGTACGCAAGCCTACGTCTAAGAAATACTCTCTCTCTCTCTCCTGTTTACTGACTTGTTCATCGGAGGGGCGAGAGGCGGCCAACCGCCTCACTCTTTGGTGCAAGCACGCGGCGGAGCATTTGGAATTCTTCTGTAGGGCTTCCATTTACAGGCACTAAACCCCAAGCCGATGACAGACAAGCCTTGATCCATTGTATCCACAGCAGTGGATAACCCATGAGTTCTATCAAGTTGAAGAGATAATTCCAGTTAAGATTATCAAAGGCTTTCTCAAAATCCAATTTAATGATTATCCCTTCCTTTTTACTTCTTTTCCAGCCATCGATGATCTCATTTGCTATCAGTATTCCATCTTGAATGTTTTTCCCTCCAGTGAATGCTGATTGAACTTCACCAACCACCAAAGGAATAGTGGTTTTTATTCTAGATGCAAGTACTTTGGAGAGAATTTTGTACATGGAGCCTATCAGACTTATGGGTCTGAATTCATTTAGGCTAATTGGGTTGACAACTTTGGGAATCAGAGCAATGAAAGAAGAGTTGAAACCTTTTGGCAATCTGGCATTCTTGTGAAAATCTCTGAAAAAACTCATTATGTCCCCTTTCATGAATTTCCATCCTTTTTTGATGCTTAAAAGATTAAACCCATCTGGTGCTGGGGCTTTGTTACCATCACCAGACTTTATTGCTTCCCACACTTCCTGAATCTCAAATTCTGCCACCAAACTCTGTGCCAATTCAGGACAAATTTCATTACCAATTCTTTCCAAAAAGGAAGGTCTGATGTCCAAAAGATTCCTGGTAGAGCTTCTTGAAATGATTGAAATCTGCTTGTTTAATCAAAGCGGGATCCAAAATAGTTTCATCTAAAACAGTGATGGAATTGAGGCAGTTCCTACGCTGTCTTGAAGAAGCCATTATATATATGGAAGAATTTGGTGTTAATATCCCCCTTAAGATACCAGTTTACTCTGGATTTTTGATGCCACATTCTCTCCACAACTCTCCCTAACCTCCCCATATCTGATTTTAGTTCTCTCCTTTTTTGCTTGTCCTCCTCTGATATGGATCCATTTTCACCTTTTGAAGTTTATGTTGCAAGTTTCCAAAGTCCTCAGTGTGCCATTTCTTAAGAGCTTCCTTCATGTCCCTAAGTTTCCTGGCGAGTTTGAAGGTAGACCATCCAATAGCCTTGTTTTCCACCCAAGCTTTTTTCCATAACTTCAATGGTGTGGATAGTGGATCAAATTGAGCGCATTTTCTCTCTCATGGGAATCTGGAATGATTGACTGTAGACAGAGAAAGTAAATTGGAGACCACGAGGAGAAGAAGCAGCAGCAGTAGACTGCCTTTATTTGTTTAGATTTTTTCTTCTTTTCTCCTTAACAAGCTTTCATTTCCATCTCCATTTCTCTCTCCTCTCTCTGCTCTGCTATATTTTCCCTTCTTTCTCTTGTAATAACTCTCTTAATCGTTTTTCGGTTGGTTTTTATTTTTTTCACTTTCTGGTTCAACTCTATAACTTTAAATTTGCAAGGGTGGTCTCCAAGTGGTTTTTAGAAAATATGTTAAAATGAAGTACCTTGTTTCTTAATGAGATTTTTTAATTAAAATAATAAAAAAAACAGAACATCTTGTGCACCCACCATTTTTGGTATTTGGAGGGGCGATATGATTAATGGATAGGAACTTTTGACTTCTAATGGATTAAGCATAATTAGAACTTTTGAAATCACGAATTTGTGAATGCTAAGTGTCTTGCTATTGAATTAACAAATATAAGTGTGTACTCCCAAGACATCAGAGAACTCAAACAGTTAGTATCGTTGGCTTTGACAAACTGCGAATCCAGTCACATTCAACACGTTAGGGCTTATATATCTTGAGGATTTGAAATGTTTCTTCTTTTTGTGCGATTTGTTGAAGCGAAAAATGTTAGATGAGAAAATTTTCAAACAAGATTTTATTTGGGAACATGTATTTTATAGCCTACACTCTCCCTTTTTATGCGTGATGAAGATGTCCACACTTTTTTTTTATCCATAACACGGGGACAATGAGGAGGAAGGATTATGTGGTAGGCCGAGCGAGAGTGCTTGCGCCGTGCGTAAATGAGCCGCGCCATTTACTATCCTCAGAGCCCGATCCGTTCCTGCTATTTTGGTACGAGGTTCGGCCGTGCCGACGGTATTTCATCAGCACACGTCCTTCTCTCTGTTGATTGGGATGGTTCCGTCGGGACCGTTAGTCGTCGGCTCCACGCTCGGTGTTGAACGAACGTGGGCCATGCCTCCAGCTCACCCACGTGGTAGTAACGGTTTCGGTTGTGACGACGGACGTGACGTCGTCCTAATGATTGCCATGAATGGCGTGAGGGCACGTGAAGGTGCCAGCTCGTTACCCAGACGGTTACAGAAACCCTAATATGACGTAGGGGTGAGGTCAGCCGACACGTGTCATGCATCGGTGCAGCCTTGGAAGCCAAGCTAGGAAGTGGTTATAAATATGCCTTCATGCCTCCTTGAGGAAGGTACACACACTATTCATTCGAAAACCCTGGCTGTTGGCTCTTCTCCTCTTAGAAGCAATACTGATCCTTGCACCGGAGGGCCATTCCGGAGGACCTCCGGTGTGGTCTTTAGTCGTGCTTCATTTTGCAGGACGAAGAGCTGGATCTGGACCAATTTGCGAACCAACCGGATCGGAGTCCCCACAATTTGGTGAACCCGACGTGAATCCCTCTTTTTGTACGCGGCGGCTCCTCCGTGTTTCCTCCTCTCCATATTTTCTTTGAACCTTCATTAACACCCCTTCACCGCCAAAATGGGCGGCCCACCACCTCCTTTCCACCCCCCTCCGCTACTCCATTCCGAAACTGGAGTAAGTACCGTTTCCCCCTCCCATCCTCCCGACTTCACGCCTCCAAAAGCTAGCACCTCCATTCCACGTCCAGAAGGCCTAAGTGACGATGCTCTGGCTTATGTCCAAATGTTGGAACAGCAGCAAGAGCAAACGAACGCGGATGTTGCTATTCTCAAAATGGAGATGGCCCGACTCAAGGCAGCTAACCGTCCAGCCGCCTCCCATTCTGACTCTCAGGGACGTCGCCGACGGCGAGACCTGCCTCCACCTCCTCCCCTTGGTGAAAATGATAACCCACGTCGTATCTCCGTCCACGATCGTCTGGATCCACCCCTCACGGCCAATCGGGTCGAAGGCGCCGCTCGCTTTGGGCAGCAGCGTCCTTCGATCCACAAACGCCTAGGTGGTGGAATCAGCTTGGGCGGAACGGATGGAAGACGAGAAGGCAGTACCCATACCGTATACTCCAGCTCAACGGCTGGGGACGAATACTCCCAGGGTTCCCAGAGCTATGATACAGTTGAGCTCCTGGACAATCCCCAAGCACTGGTTCCCTACGAATCGGGACGGCGAAAAAGCCGAACGTCTCGTAGGAACGGGAAGGACCCTATAGGGTACGCCGCTGAACCCGAAGAAGCTCCCAACAAAAAGGGCACCGACAGACGCTCCACCGATTCTCGAAGCACACAGCAGCTACCTCGAGAAAGAAGTATAAGCGTAGTTGTTCGGCAAAACAACGATCCATGCCGCCGCAGGGTCTATCGTACCGAACGACAGCCTGAGAACGCCCAACGGCAGTCGCCTGAAACGGGTAGACGCGACTCAGGTAGGCGTCGGTACGAGGATACGACAGATAAGGATGGGGATCATCGCCTTTCCAAGCGACACCGCAACGACCGCGATGGACGTCCTCCAAGGCCGACGCATGAGTACCAGTTGAGAAAGTTGACCGAATCTCCATTCTCTGCCAAAATTCAGGTGACACTGCCGAAGGTCGGTATGTACCTCCCAAAATTTCAGAAGTTTGACCCGAGCACGACGGAGGCCTATACGCTCCTCATCAGCTACCGCAGTACCATTTCCTGCGTGACCGATGACGACGCTATTATGTGTAAGGCCTTTCCTTCCAGCTTGGGCCGCCTCGGTTGACTATGGTTCAATCAACTGGAAGCAGGGTCCATCCACAGCTTTAAAGAACTTGAGCGCGCCTTTAACTACCGTTTCATTACAAGTAACAAGCAAGCAAAGGAAGAGGATGCCCTGGCACAGATGAAGAAGCGACCCGGCGAAACGCTTCGGAAGTACGCCGAGCGTTACTGGCAGCTTTTCAATGAAATACCGGGTGTGGATCAATATTGGGCCGCTAGGAACTTCAAAAACGGGCTGGAGACTGGGAGTAAGATTCTGGACGAACTCGCGATACGGGCACCCCACGGAATGAACGAGCTCATGCGGACGGTCGAGCAGTTTTGCTCTTACGAAGAATTCTTGGCTGAACGAGAGCTGCAGGGCGGACAGTCATCTACTATCTCTCCGAGCCTTCACGTCCCTACACCGCAGTTGGCTGTTCCGAAGCCGGCAGTCCCGTCACAGCCGAAGAAGCAAGTGAATACCGTTAAGGTTGCAAACAAGAAGGCTCCAAAGGCTCACGACTACGTTGCCGAGACAACGGTTTTCAAAGAGCCGATCTATTTCCTCCTTCGAACTCTGGAGCGGGAACCCTTCTTTGTCTGGCCGAATCCCCCCAAGTTGAACACCGAGGACGACAATGACAACAGTCGGAAACGGTGTTCGTACCACAATGAGCTCGGTCACTACACGACTGCTTGCGCCCCTTATAAGGCGCTGCTGGAGAACTTAGCAGCCCAGGGGCTTCTCGACGATCACATTGATTGGACAAAAACGCCGAGGCGACAACAAAACGCTGGCGGCCAAAACCCAATTCCTCGGCCCGTCGGAGTAATCAATGTAATTCACGGGCCAGCAACCAAGGGAGTCATCCAAAAGATTCGGCAGGAACTAGACGTCGCCAAAAGCTCTCCCCAAATTTTCTCTGTCAGTAATGCCCCCAAGCGACTGAAGACACTTGAACGCCCTTGGTCAATCACGTTCACGGAACGAGACCTCCAGCGCGTCCAACAACCTCATAACGACGCCCTTGTAGTCACGATCCAGATCTCAACCCATTTGGTTAAACGGGTACTTATAGATCAAGGAAGCTCGGACGAAGTAATGTATTTACCGCTATTCAAGGAGCTTAATCTTCCAGAGTCTTCCCTCATTCCAGTCGAGGTCCCACTAATCGGCTTCAGTGGAACACCAGTTTGGCCCATCGGTAAAATTAGCCTTCCTGTAGTTACAGGCTCGGTTTGCTCAACCATGGAATTCGTGGTCGTTGACACCCCAAGCCCGTACAACGCCATACTTGGACGCAATTGGCTCCATACCATCAAAGCCGTCGCTTCAACCTTCCATCAGGTGGTACGTTACATCGGAGCTGATGGCCGCCAGGAAGACCTTCTGGGTGATCAGTTGCAGGCCAAACAGTGTTTCGTGTCTGCCGTCGGCAAAGCACCGAGCCCATCCCGTGTTCATTGGGTTGAGGTTCCAGACAAACCCGTCCTTGAAGACGTTGGCTGCCCCGCCGAACAAAAGTCCATCGAAGATCTCGAAAAAATTCTAATTAACGACGATTCGTCGCGGTACTTCTTACTCGGCTCCGAGCTGCCCGCGGACGAACGAAGGGAAACCTTCGACTTTTTGCGAAAGCACATCGAAGTCTTTGCATGGTCGCCATATGACATGCCAGGCATCGATCCACAAATCATTCAGCACTCCCTCAACGTTTCAAAGTCTGCGAAACCGGTGATTCAAAGGCCCAGAAGATCCGCCGCTTTCCATGCCGACGCAGTTAACGAAGAGGTTGATAGACTACTTGAAGCCGGGGCCATCAAAGAAGTTCAGTACCCAACATGGCTCGCAAACCCCGTGGTGGTAAAGAAGAAGAATGGCAAGTTACGCGTCTGCGTCGACTATACCAACCTCAACGATGCCTGCCCGAAGGATTGTCTTCCACTGCCAAAGATAGACCAGTTAGTGGATGCAACGGCGGGCCATGCTCGGCTCAGCTTCTTAGATGCTTACCGGGGCTACCACCAGATAGCTATGAACCCTGAGGATATGGAAAAGACGTCCTTCATTACTGCCCGGGGCCTTTTTTGTTATCTCGTGATGCCATTCGGCCTTAAGAACGCTGGGGCTACATTCCAGCGAATGATTTACATTCTGTTTGGCCTTCTCATAGGGGAGATCATGGAAGCGTATATCGACGATATGGTTGTCAAAAGTCTCAAAGCAGAAAATCACCTCTCCCACCTTGCCGAAGTGTTTGGGATATTGAAAAAGTACAAGCTGCGCCTCAATGCCGAAAAGTGTGCGTTCGGCGTTAGCTCAGGAAAATTCCTCGGCTACTTGGTGACCAGGAGGGGCATCGAGGCGGACCCCAACCAGATCGCTGCCATCCAGCAGCTGAAAGCCCCATCCACACCTAGGGAGATCCAAAAGCTGACTGAAATGGCCGCGGCCCTCAACCGGTTTATCAGCCGCTCATCGGACAAATGCCATGTGTTCTTCCAAACCCTTAAGAAGCAAAGCCGACAAAGCTTCAAGTGGACCCCGGATTGCGACACGGCCCTCGCCGAACTAAAAAATTATCTGGGCTCCTCCCCACTTCTTGTCAAACCCCATTCCTTTGAGATGCTGTATCTTTACCTCGCCGTCTCACCACATGCAGTCAGTTCGGCTTTAGTACGGCGTGAAGGGGCCGACGACCAACCCATTTACTTTACCAGCCGAACACTGCTGCCTACACAGACACGGTATCTCCCATTGGAAAAACTACTCCTCGCTTTGGTCACTGCTGCTCGGAAACTCCTCCCATACTTCCAAGAGCATCCCATCACCGTTCTCACCGAATTCCCTTTAAAGAACCTTCTTCGTAAGGCCGACCTTTCCAGTCGAGTCTCCCAATGGGCCGTCGAACTCGCCAATTTTGACATCAACTTCGAACCTCGGACTGCCATCAAAGCCCAGGTCTTGGCCGACTTCATTGCCGAGTTCACCCCCGGTAATCCAGACGAAGAAGCTCTTGTCCGGCCTGAGTACGGAATGTTAGAGCAACATGAGGCTCGCAACACATGGAATCTATTCAGCGGCGACGTTTGGAAGTTGCACGTCGATGGGGCTTCGAATAGCAACGGTTCTGGAGCTGGTGTCGTTCTCGTCACCCCCTGCGGCATGATTCACGAAAGTGCTATTACACTTACTTTCCCAGCAACAAACAACGAGGCCGAGTACGAGGCTCTACTAGCAGGGCTACGAACCGCCGCTCGCTTACAGGTAGAGGACCTGCATGTCTTTTGCGATTCCCAACTCATCGTAAACCAGGTGACAGGGGACTATGAAGCTCGGGATCCCAGAATGCTCAAGTATCAAGCTACCGCTCTGGACCTAATTCGGAAATTCAAAGGATTCGAGATCGAGCAGATCAGCAGGGAGAAAAACGCTCATGCCGACGCTTTAGCAAGTCTCGCTTCGGCAAGCAAGGCCTCGGATTATCGAACGATTAACCTGGGCGAAATATCTGAACCCAGCTTTAATGAACCCGACGCGGTGCTCAGCATAACCCTCGGTCCCAGCTGGATGGACGAGATAGTCTCTTTTCTGAAAACCGACACACTCCCTTCGGACAAAAAAGAGGCCCATCGTGTCCGCAGTAAGGCGGCATTCTACTGGCTTTCAGATAGTGGCCAACTTTACCGACGCAGTTTCACAGGTCCATATCTTCGAGTCGTTCACCCGGCCAAAGTCTCTTCTGTTCTAACCGAACTTCATTCCGGTAGCTGTGGGTGTCACTCAGGCGGCCGATCGCTTTGCCAACGCGCCTTAAGTCAAGGCTACTTTTGGAAAGGTATGAAGAAGGATTGTGAAGAAATCGTTCGGAAATGTAAGCCTTGCCAACTTTTCTCTCCAATACCAAGGCAGCCCGCTCAGAACCTCACACCAATTACCAGACCTTGGCCCTTTGCCCAATGGGGCCTAGATATCGTCGGTAAACTCCCAACAGCCCCTGGGGGTTTTAAGTTCTTGATCACAGCCACAGACTATTTCTCGAAATGGGTGGAAGCCGAACCTCTTGTCACTACAACAGAGGCAGACGTTCGACGTTTTGTTTGGAGGAACATTGTGACCCGATTTGGCGTTCCCTACGCGATCGTATCCGACAACGGTTCTCAGTTCGTCGGTAAGGAGCTTACCGGTCTTTGTGCTGAATTTGGTATCCGTTTCTTCAACTCTACTCCGTCCTATCCTCAGGGGAACGGTCAGGCTGAAGCCTCAAACAAGACAGTATGCGCCGGCATCAAGCGCCGACTTGACTCCAAAAGAGGACGATGGGCCGAAGAATTACCTCGCGTCCTCTGGGCTTATCGTTCCACTCCACGTCGCTCCACTGGCCAAACCCCCTTCGCCATGGCCTTCGGAATGGAGGCAGTCATCCCTCTGGAATCCAGATTCCCAACACTTCGTACTGAGACCTTTGATCCACAAACTAATGATGAGGCCGTAGCTACGGAGCTCGTCTTAGCTGAAGAAAAGAGGGACGACACCCAGCTCAAACTTGCCAATTACCAGCAAGAGGTCGCTCGGGGTTACAACCGAAATGTTCAGCTGAAAAGGTTCAGAGTGGACGATTGGGTATGGAGGAAGGTGGTCCGAGCTAATCAGGGACAAATTCAGGAAATGGGGGCCCCTACAGGATTGTCAAAGAACTAGGAAATGGATCTTACAAGCTGGAGGACAAAGACGGTCGGCAAATTGAAAACCCTTGGAATGCTCTGAACCTTAGGAAAGCCTACCTCTGAAATCGTCTGCCTTGGTTTTTAGATGGATACTTCAGCCATCATTTCTTAGCAACATCTTGTGTTCCTCAACTTATTACTTAATGAGAAATTTCTCCTATTGTTGTTCACTTCTCCCACTTACGTATTCATCCTTTCACGCTCAACGTTCAGATAACCACGCATATGTTCGGATTCATAATCCACAAACAAACAATGGCCCCGAGCGACTTGATGTTCGGCCATTTCAAAGATCAACAAACTTATCCGTTTGTTCTTGGTTCGGCAACGTTCACATTTTTGACTTGAACAAATTTGCCACTTGCAGCATTTACTTAGCATTATTACCTTGCCATGAGACTGGCATTTGAGCCAAGCCTTATGACAAGGCAGGGGCTATTAAGAGTAAATAACATGGAAACACGCCAAAGTTTTTGACCTTTGGCAAGTCAGTCCAAATATTTCTAAGGCATAAGGAAATGTTTAACTCGTTCAAAAGACAACACAACAGAAAAACTGTCTACAGCAAACCACAAGAAAACTTAAAGCAGACAGAAAGGTTAAAGGTCTTCTTCTACGGCAACCGATCGACCACCTTCGGCGCCTGCGGGTCTTTCCTAACTTCGGTCAAATCTTCGTTTGCTCTTCAACGGCATCCTTCTCCATTGTCCCTTCAAGGCCAACCTGAGCTCCAGCAACGGACGCACCAGTGATCTCCTCATCATCTTCCTCAGGAGGCAAGGGTTGGCATTCTTCCTCCGTATAAGGGAGATCCAGGTCAGGAACCGTCGGCTCAGGAAGCTGCTTGAGGAAGCCGGACTCAAGTTGTATGGCCATCACCCCAGCCATAGCGTCGGCACCAGCTGCGTATCCAAGCTTATAAAAATCAGGAAGCCGAACTTCGAGTTCGTCATTCACCATCTTATGGGCTATCTGGGTGTACTCCAAAGCGGCTCGTTTAATGCCAGCCTCATAGCCCGTGGCGTCGGCAACCCTCAGCTTCTCCCCCTCCTCCTCTTTGGCCTTCTTCAAATTTTCCACGGCAGCAGCAGCGGCTTCTTTTGCGTCGGCTAATTCGCGCTCCAGCCTCTCTACGTTTGCTTCTGATTCCTTGAGCTGGTTCTCCAAAATCCTGCTCTTGGCCCGGTAAGAGTCACGGTCAGAACGGTACCACTCTCGCTCTGAGGAAACCTTGCTCGCTTTATCGTAAGCCTTCAGTGCAGCTTGGCCAGCCTGATGAAAACACAAAGGTTAGAAGCCAAAGACGAACCAAAACATAACAAAGTACTAAAGGTCAAATTGAGATACGAACCTGCACAAGATGTGAGCACATTTCTCCGAGCCCTGGAAGAAGATCGGTAGGAACCTGATCGTAATCCCTCGGCAAAGCCAACCCCCTGAGAAGGGTGACTGCCAGATTTGGTTCTTCCTTCACCGAGTCGTTCAGCAGCAACACTCTCCCATCGGGCATAGTGTACGACGGGCTGAACTGTCGAAGGACAGCCGCTTCAGTCTCCGGATCGGTGAGGTCTATGTGAGGCCCGGCTGGGACTTCCACCTCCTTCTCCTTCGATTGAGAAGCATGAACCTTCTCGGCAGGCGATTGCTGGACTGAGCCGGCTAAAAGAGCGTCGGCGTCGGTCTTCTGTCTCTTCTCTCTCTGCTGCCCTTGGTCTCCCGTGGGATCTCTAGTCCGAGTGGGGTTGGCTGTTTTGGTTGGGATCACAGGCCTCGGGATATTTCGGCGAGACATCTCTTCGGCGGAGTGTTCAACGAATTTAAGAGGAGTGGGGATCTCTTCGGCGTTGAGCGGAGTGAGCCACTCCTCGGCAATATAACCAATCTTCGGCAGCCTCACCCCCCGCTGTCGCTTTTCCTGAAACCCTCCACCGTTTGGTCCCAATTTTCCCTTCTTCTTCTGAGCGATCGTTTCGCTCGGCTTGTCCTTCTTGGTCGTTTTGCTCGGCCCTCCTTCCTCGCTCTTCTTCCTTCCTCGGAGTACTCCCTTATATGACGGTTTGTATTCGAGGAGCGTTGGAGCGTGTCGACAGATCTCTGCGAGAAGTGTTTCGTTAGCCTTCTCGCGGGAGTTTGTGTTTAGCCCCTTTGAGATGGGTCCGAGCTCTGTAAAAAAGAAAAAGCAGTCGGTCTCTTCGCCGGTAAAGCAAAGTGGTAAGAAGGTTCGGCGTACCTATTGGCTCACGAGTCGTTTTTCTATCCTAGTGGCGGTCAGTACTATTCCTTTGGGTGATTAAACGTCAGGATTCCCCCCGAGGAAAATCATGCACAGATACTCGTCCTCTCTTAGTTTTCGTTCGGAAGAACCCTAAACCCGTATTGAGGCTGGGAGAAACTAGTGGGTTGCAGGGATGAACATCACTGTTCGTCCCCAGAACTTTGAGACACGTTTCTAACAAGAACTTTCCAAAAAACCCTATAAAGACATGGGAAAAGCAGAGAATGAGTGAAAACGATTACTTACTTGAAGGTTTTTGTTGTTGAATCGACGCTGCAGTTGTAGATCTTGGACAAAATCGAGAGCCGGGGCGAAGATTTTAGAGAGAGAAGCTCTGGAAGTAGAGAGAGAAACGTAAAGAACTTTCTCTCTCCTCATTCCTCGAAATTTATAGACCGCGTTGGGTTTCGAATTTCCCGCTCCATCATTTCATCGCCGAACCAGTGGCCAATGACGGGGCGACACGTAGCCCTCCGTTGTCAGAAGTCTCTTCGCCTGCCTGGGCATCCTTTCAACTGACATCCCAGCTCAGAATTTGACAGATGTCCCCCTATCGTTGGGACTCCTATCCGACCGTCTCTTCTCATATGATGAATCCTCGTCGGCTCGTTACTACTCGGCCTTATTTGAAGTCAATCCCTGCCGTGCAAAAAGCGTCGGCAGTAATTGAGGGGCTATTGTGGTAGGCCGAGCGAGAGTGCTTGCGCCGTGCGTAAATGAGTCGCGCCATTTACTATCCTCAGAGCCCGATCCGTTCCTGCTATTTTGGTACGAGGTTCGGCCATGACGGTTTTATCGCACACGTCCTTCCTCTGTTGATTGGGATGGTTCCGTCGGGACCGTTAGTCGTCGGTCCACCCGGTGTTGAACGAACGTGGGCCATGCCTCCAGCTCACCCACGTGGTAGTAACGGTTTCGGTTGTGACGACGGACGTGACGTCGTCCTAATGATTGCCATGAATGGCGTGAGGGCACGTGAAGGTGCCAGCTCGTTACCCAGACGGTTATAGAAACCCTAATATGACGTAGGGGTGAGGTCAGCCGACACGTGTCATGCATCGGTGCAGCCTTGGAAGCCAAGCTAGGAAGTGGTTATAAATATGCCTTCATGCCTCCTTGAGGAAGGTACACACACTATTCATTCGAAAACCCTAGCTGTTGGCTCTTCTCCTCTTAGAAGCAATACTGATCCTTGCACCGGAGGGCCATTCCGGAGGACCTCCGGTGTGGTCTTTAGTCGTGCTTCATTTTGCAGGACGAAGAGCTGGATCTGGACCAATTTGCGAACCAACCGGATCGGAGTCCCCACAGATTACAAGACGTTTGACCAGCGTCGTGACGTGGTTGTGCCTAATGGAAGCAACTCTTTGAGAGTGATCCCCACCTTGAGGGAGTGGTACTTGCTCTCACTTTACGGGCCCCTACTAGTCATACCCCATTGGCTCAGGCGCCTACTGCTTTTCCTACTCTTACTCATACTCTGTTTGCACCCGCTCCTACTGCTTTTCCGGAAAATGGTAACCCAGTCATTTGAAGCACCCGCATAAGCTAACGAAACCCCTCTGGTGGGTTTCCCTTGTCCCCTTCCAAGGGCTTCCTTATACCCGTGGATAAGTTATCCAAACAGTGAAAGGCCTAAAAAAAGAAGTGTGAATAACAAAAAAGGGAGCGTGAATATCAATTCCCTAAAACTATAGTTGAAGCTACTTTATTAACTAATTTTATAGTGTATTAAAATTTAAAGATGATACAAAAAGGCGTATTTGCCGTAGCTAATATCATACTTATCATACAACAAGGCTACAGATTCAACAAAATCTGATCAAGAAATGAACAATTTACACAAAATCTGTTCATGAAATGCACGTGTGTGCAGGGGCTAGATCATTTCTGTTAAGAAGTAGTCCATGGACTTGCGGCACCCAAGGGGATTCTCTTCCCAAATTTGTATTTCCTTTGCTAGATCACGGGCGTGGAACCTCCCCTATCCTATGTAGTCTCCTGGGTGAAATCCTATCCAATCCGTATGGATAATCCTAAGTAACTCACACACATCTCAAACAGACAGCGTATTTCACTATAATGGAGGAGATTACAAATCACTCACCAAACCCGAGTGTATACACAAACCCCTCTCAATTGCTACTCTCTCTGATGCTTATCAGATTACAAGGGTATTTATAGGGGAAGATGGCCGGTACAAATCAAGGAAGAGAATTCTCTCTTGGCTTGTTCTGCATTTATGGAAGAGATATCCACAAGTCTTCATTTGTCAAACTTGTGGGCTGAAGGAGATCTGAAGCTAATCTAAGAAGATTTCTCATCTGACTAAGATCCTCCCTTGTGAAACATGTAAGGATCTACTAATCTTCAACTGATTGTTTTTCCCAACAGAGGGCTTCGGATTTTGCGTCCTTGTAGCCCTTTGGGCATTTTATGATGATCAAAAAAAATAAAAAAGAGAGAGAGACTTCTTGACAAAATTCTGCTCTGAATTTGCAGGGGCCTTATACTGTGTTTGTGTTTGGATTTGAAATTTTTTTTGAAAAATAGTAATGGTAATAAGTGAAGAGAGATAAAGAGAGAAATATTGGAAGTATGGAGAATCTAGAGGAAATTTTTTGAAAAATATTTTTTGAGAAGGAAAGAGGACAAGGCATAAAGCAAAAAATAAAGATTGGGCACTTTTTGTTGAACTATTGTAAAGGGTACCATATAAGAGGCCCTTTAAAGTTTGAAATTTTTGAGGAGTCTAAAGCGGTCGCCACTTTGGCTTTAGCTCAGGACCAACTTTGACTTCTTTCACCCATTTTTTCCTTGTGGTTTATGTAATTGTTAGACTTAATTACATATCGCTCATCTAAGTCATCCAAGCTTAGTTAATAAAATCTAGAGGTTATTCCACTTATTACCAATTAGTTTTAGGTTAGAACCCTCTAAGAAATCTAACGTGGTATTAGAGTTAGGTCTTGGGCGGCCTTATCTCACGTGATCAAGTCTCAATTGCCAGAGTCAATTGCCTCACCTCATCAATTCTTACCTCCACGTGCATCCTGGCTGCAAGTGAGTGGTCGCCCAAGTCAAATTTCCTGGTTTCCTCAATTCGTACCTCCACGTGCATCTGGGCTGCACGTGAGGAGGAGTGTTAGACTTAATCCCACATCGCTCATTTAAGTCATACAAGCTTGGTTAATAAAATCTAGAGGTTACTTCACCTATTGCCAATTGCTTTTAGGCTGGAACCTTTCAAGAAATCTAACAATGTGGAGTAGAGCAAAAGGTGGAAAAATAGAAGGCATGTCGTATTACTTTCTGCTTTTGCTGTCGCAAAATTGGATGGAGTATATGAATGAGAACTGCATGCTAGTGAAGGATGCTACACAAGATTTTAAGCCGCGTTATCGAGAAAAGTAACGGTATCGACTGTACAACCAATAAAAAATGGTATCGAAGATCCAGGATCCCATTGCTACCCAGGCAGTGCTGCCTTGGTTTTCTATAATGTTGTATGATCTTGGTCCCAATGTACAGAGAGTCCATCTTGTACGATCTCATCGAGAGGCCTCATGGTGTCTTGCCTCACTCCGCCCCCGAGTTACCTGTTGATCTCAAGGACTACAACTATAGGACAATCACCATTATTCTAGTCGAAGTGAAGCTTTCTCCACCATCATTATCATGTGGCCGAGTCCGACCAAGAGAAAAACAAGAATAGTACTTCAAGTGCCATGGGAAATGTTGTTCGCGTTTACTTGCATGCTTTGGGGTATGATTTTTATGCACCAAAGAGTCTAATGTCTAGGTTAATGCAGATGGAGAAGAATCGCAGAAGTAGTGAAGGCACTCATTTGGGAAGGGCTATCCAAACTTCTTCCACATGCTTCAAATTTCTACATTTTGTGGACAAATTAAGCGAAGAAATAAATCCACAAATATGGATTGTTTGCTTGAAGTAAAGTACTACAGAATACAGATTAAGAAAAAAGTACCAAGGGAAAAGAACAAGCACAAGGATATCGTAGGGAAGAGGACATAGCTGGAACAATGCAAACATGGAAAAGCTGAAAATATAGCACAAATGTCAATTTTTTTTTTTTGGTAAATTAGTTTCCGGCTATTGGAAACCAAATGAACGCACAAGCAAGAGGGGCATATATACCTGTTGGAACATTGGGTGTGTATTTGTAAAACATTGAGTTTTTCACTAGTCCCACATTGCCTAGCCACAAGACTTCTCCCTACTTTAAATGAGTTTACACACAAATGAGTTTGTGAACAAGAAATCAAGGAGAGGTCTCGTGCGCTCAGGAAAATGGGCGGCAATTTGGAAAACTGATTCGGAAACCAGTTAACCGGGTGTGCGTCACGAGTTATTCGCGCAGGGGGGGGTGCAAATCCGGGATTTGAGCCTCGCGCACGTACTAGTAAAGCCCACGTTTTTGCTGAAGAAATTTTTGAAACACGTTTTTAACATTACAGAATTTTCAGAGTCAATCAAATCTTTTTCAAAATGGAAAACGGAAATTTCTTACTGGTTCGATTAAGAAA
This sequence comes from Rhododendron simsii, assembly GCA_014282245.1. NCBI lineage: Eukaryota > Viridiplantae > Streptophyta > Magnoliopsida > Ericales > Ericaceae > Rhododendron > Rhododendron simsii. The sequence goes on from CM024964.1 coordinate 3,613,043, forward strand.
AAAAACGTGTTAAAAACGTGTGCATAATCAGCGGGATTTGATTAGTGGCTGATTAAGGACTGATTTTCGGATTGATTATAAAACATGTGCTAAATCAAAGCAATTTGATCTGATTTGATTTTTGCTTCCAAAAATCAAGCCTGGCCTGCAACCTATAAATTCAGATTTCGGAATTGGTTTTAATACACAGAAAACAATCATCTCTCTTCTTCGCTAAAAACCTTTTCTGTTGAGTTCGAGCAATAGGTAGAATTGTGTTTTGTTTTCGGTTTTCTTCTGTGCAAAGAAGGCCGAGCAGAGGTGGTGAATTCTGGGCTGATTTATCCTGGAGACGGCGGGGCATTGACGAACTGCTTGCACAATCTGGGCAGAGCCGCGAAACGTCTTAAAGAAAGCGACCTAGTCCGCGACTCAACCCAGACATTGGTACTTTGAATTTTAATTGCAGAATCTCGAGGTAATCCGTTCTTGTTTTACAGCAGTTATTCCAACAATTTTAAGACGATACAAATCTGCCATGGATTCTGAAAACAAGATCTCTGTTACCACTACTGATATCAACAAACCTTTTCGCTTTGAGGGGCTGCATTTTAAACGTTGGAAGCAAAAGATGTTTTTCTTTTTGACTACTCAAAAACTTGCTGGCTGTTGTGATTCTGTGAAACCTGTTGCTGCTAACCCTCCTACTACTGAAAACACTAAGGCGATAGAAAATGGACCAATGATGATTTTTTGTGCAAGAACTTCATTCTGAATGCTTTGACTGATGACCTTTATGATTATTATTCCAATTTCAACACTGCTAAAGAACTTTGGGATGCCCTCCAGAAAAAGTATGATACCGAAGAGGCTGGGACTAAGAAATATGCTGTTAGTCGCTACTTGAAGTTTTCTATGATTGATGAAAAATCCGTGGTTTCCCAGGCACACGATTTACAGAAAATTGCACATGAAATTCTTTCTGAGGGCATGTCTATTTGTGAACAATTTCAGTTTGCTGTTCTTATTGATAAACTGCCTCCTAGTTGGAAAGACTTTAAAAAGGATCTCCGTCACAAGTCAAAAGATTTTTCAATGGAAAGCTTGATTGTTCGGCTCCGTATTGAGGAGGAGGCTCGGAAACAAGATCAGAAGGATGAGGTTCTCTTTGTTGCAAACAAAAAGAACCACAGTTCGGCTGCGCTCAAGCCGAAAGGAGGAATTGGGAAGCCAAATCAGAACCAAAACCGAAACGGAAGACAGAATCAGAACAAGAAGTTACCCCCTTCTGGAGGCCAGGCTCGAAACACGGACTCTGTCCAATTTGTGTGTTACAATTGTAACAAGCCTGGCCATATGGCAAGAAATTGCAAGAACCCCAGGCGTCGTGCTCCACAGGCGAACCTGGTGGATGGAGAACCACTAGTGGCTATGATATCAGAGGTTAATCTGATAAGTGGTTCAGAATGGTGGTGGATAGACACTGGCGCTTCTCGCCATGTCTGTTATGATCGCTCCTTGTTCAAAAAGTATTCTGAGGCTGATGATAAGAAAGTGTTGTTGGGAGACTCCCACACCACTAAGGTTCTTGGTACTGGTGAGGTTGATCTCAAGTTCACTTCTGGAAGGACTGTCACTCTGAAGGAAGTCCTGCACACTCCAGAAATGAGGAAGAATCTTGTATCCGGCTACCTCCTCAATAAGGCCGGATTTACCCAGACTATAGGAGCAGATCAGTATACTCTTACTAAAAATGGCATGTTTGTTGGAAAGGGTTATGCATCTGATGGCATGTTTAAACTTACTATTGATATGAATAAAAGTGCATCTTCTTCTTACATTGTTTGTTCTGTTAATATGTGGCATGCTAGACTTTGTCATGTTAACAAGAAACTGATTAAGAATATGAGCAACTTAGGTTTTATCCCTAATATTTCCTTAAATGATTTTGAAAAATGTGAATCATGTAGCAAGGCTAAGATCACAAAGAAACCTCATAAATCAACTTTTAAGGAAACCGAATTGCTAGATTTGATCCATTCTGATATGTGTGAATTAGATGGAGTTCTCACTAGAAATGCACATCGATACTTTATCACGTTCATAGATGATCATTCGAACTATACCTCTGTTTATTTGATGAAGCATAAGAGTGAAGCATTCGATATGTTTAAAATCTTTCTTAATGAGGTTGAAAACCAGTTTAATAGAAAGATTAAGAGACTCCGTAGTGATAGAGGCACTGAGTATGATTCGAATGAGTTCCTTGCTTTTTATAACTCTACTGGTATAATACATGAGAAAACTGCTCCATACTCACCTGAAATGAATGGAAAGGCTGAACGCAAGAATCGAACTTTGTGTGAACTTGTAGTTGCGATTATGCTTAGTTCAGGTGCAGTTTCACATTGGTGGGGTGAAATTTTATTGACTGTTTGTTATGTGCTGAATAGAATTCCTAATTCTAAGTCTTTGATTTCACCTTATGAATTGTGGAAAAACAAAAAGCCCAATGTGTCATATTTTAAAGTTTGGGGCTGTTTAGCATATGTTCGTATTCCTGACCCGAAAAGGTCAAAACTTGCGAGTAGAGCTTATGAATGCGTTTTTATTGGTTATGCTGTGAATAGTAAAGCATATAAATTCTTCGATATTAACAATAAGGTGATCGTAGAATCTATAGATGCTGATTTTTATGAAGAAAAGTTTCCTTTTAAATCCAGAAATAGTGGGGGCGTTGAATCTAGCAGTAGTGTGCCTAGATTAGAAGAACCTAGAAACGAGAACTCTAGGGACACTGAGATTGAACCAAGGAGGAGCAAGAGAGCTCGAATTGCTAAGGACTTTGGTCCCGACTTTGCATTCTCTTTAGAAGAGGACCCCACTACTGTTAATGAGGCTTTGACTTCCCCAGACTCTGATTTTTGGCAAGAAGCCATAAATGATGAAATGGACTCGTTGGAGTCCAATAGAACTTGGAAATTAGTAGACCTACCACAGGGCTGTAAAGCTATAGGTTGCAAATGGGTGCTTAAAAAGAAATTGAAACCTGATGGTTCTGTGGATAAATATAAAGCTAGACTCGTAACTAAGGGATATAGACAAAGGGAGAACATAGATTTTTTCGATACCTACTCTTCTGTGACAAGGATTACTTCTATCCGAGTCTTGATTGCCATAGCTGCTGTTCACAACTTAGTTGTACATCAAATGGATGTTAAAACTGCTTTCTTAAATGGAGACTTAGAAGAAGAGATTTATATGGATCAACCTGAGGGATTTGTTGTCCATGGTCAAGAACACAAGGTGTGTAGATTAGTTAAATCTCTTTATGGCCTTAAACAAGCTCCAAAGCAGTGGCATGAAAAATTTGACAGTCTAGTTGTTTCAAATGGTTTCAAAGTCAATGAGAGTGATAAATGCATATATTACAAGTCTGATAATCATGCATGCACCATTATCTGTTTGTATGTAGATGACCTTCTGATATTTGGTTCAAGCCTATCTGTTGTGAATGAAACCAAATTATTGCTTAGCCAAAATTTTGACATGAAGGATTTGGGTGAGGCTAGTGTAATCCTCGGAGTTAAAATTACTAAATCTGCAAATGGAATTTCTCTTGATCAATCACATTATATTGAAAAGATCTTGAAGAAATACAATTATTTTGACTGTAAACCTGCTTGCACTCCTTTTGATCCTAGTATTAAATTGTTTAAGAACACTGGAGACAGTGTTAGACAATCTGAGTATGCTAGCATTATTGGTAGTCTTCGTTATGCTTGTGATTGTACGAGACCAGATATTGCTTATGCAGTGGGGGTATTATGCAGGTTTACTAGCAGGCCAGGGATGGAGCATTGGTTTGCTATTGAGAGGCTCATGCGGTATCTGAAAAGAACCATGAACCTTGGATTACACTATCAGAAGTTTCCCGCTGTTCTAGAGGGATACAGTGATGCTGATTGGAACACCCTTTCAGATGATTCCAAAGCAACTAGTGGGTATGTGTTCAACATAGCAGGAGGTGCAGTCTCTTGGAAGTCCAAGAAACAAACAATTTTGGCGCAATCCACTATGGAGTCTGAGATGATAGCGCTAGCTGTGGCTAGTGAAGAGGCAGCTTGGTTGAGAAACCTTCTGTCAGAGATTCCCTTATGGGAAAAACCGATACCGGCCATACTAATCCATTGCGATAGTACCGCGGCTATTGCAAAAGTTCAGAATCGTTTTTACAATGATAAGAAACGACAAATACGTCGTAAGCACAGCACAATTAGAGAGTTGCTCACTAAAGGGGCTGTTAGAGTGGATTATGTACGGTCAGCTGAGAACCTGGCTGATCCTTTGACGAAAGGATTAGCTCGAGAGAAGGTGTGGGACACCTCGAAAGGGATGGGGCTAAAGCCCATTGAGAAATGAGTCACCTGTGATGGATACCCAACCTATAGACTGGAGATCCCAAGAAATAGGTTCAAAGGGATAAACGAGTCACATGGTGATATGGTAAGAATCATGCTATGAGGAGTTACACTCCAAGTCCATCCCTAAGAAGCATGACATCCTGTAGCGAAAGAGGTTGTGTTACTTTTAACACTTAATGAGTTCTATAGCTCTATGTGGAGTGGAGTACCTAGACTACAGGAGTACTCTTGATAGACTCACCTATATGAATGTTGAAGTGTGGCCGCTTCTTGGGAGAATTTGGGCAAATTCTCTAGGTCATTCATGAAACTGGGATACAAGCACATGGCCGTAAAGTGCTGGCTTTAAACATTACACATTAGTAGAGTTGTGTGTGTAGTGCTCTCAGACTTAGAGTTCAAGATCACAAGTCACTCTAGTTATTATCTGAAGCACTATCACTATGTAACGGTTCAAGTCGAAAGACACCTTTACTTATGCACAACTTTATACCTTTGCTCGAATATTTTGTTTTAAAAATACAAGTGGGGGATTGTTGGAACATTGGGTGTGTATTTGTAAAACATTGAGTTTTTCACTAGTCCCACATTGCCTAGCCACAAGACTTCTCCCTACTTTAAATGAGTTTACACACAAATGAGTTTGTGAACAAGAAATCAAGGAGAGGTCTCGTGCGCTCAGGAAAATGGGCGGCAATTTGGAAAACTGATTCGGAAACCAGTTAACCGGGTGTGCGTCACGAGTTATTCGCGCAGGGGGGGGTGCAAATCCGGGATTTGAGCCTCGCGCACGTACTAGTAAAGCCCACGTTTTTGCTGAAGAAATTTTTGAAACACGTTTTTAACATTACAGAATTTTCAGAGTCAATCAAATCTTTTTCAAAATGGAAAACGGAAATTTCTTACTGGTTCGATTAAGAAAAAAAACGTGTTAAAAACGTGTGCATAATCAGCGGGATTTGATTAGTGGCTGATTAAGGACTGATTTTCGGATTGATTATAAAACATGTGCTAAATCAAAGCAATTTGATCTGATTTGATTTTTGCTTCCAAAAATCAAGCCTGGCCTGCAACCTATAAATTCAGATTTCGGAATTGGTTTTAATACACAGAAAACAATCATCTCTCTTCTTCGCTAAAAACCTTTTCTGTTGAGTTCGAGCAATAGGTAGAATTGTGTTTTGTTTTCGGTTTTCTTCTGTGCAAAGAAGGCCGAGCAGAGGTGGTGAATTCTGGGCTGATTTATCCTGGAGACGGCGGGGCATTGACGAACTGCTTGCACAATCTGGGCAGAGCCGCGAAACGTCTTAAAGAAAGCGACCTAGTCCGCGACTCAACCCAGACATTGGTACTTTGAATTTTAATTGCAGAATCTCGAGGTAATCCGTTCTTGTTTTACAGCAGTTATTCCAACAATACCCCTACAAAAAGTTGATAATATGGTACAAATATGTTACAGTACATGAGATACTTATGAACCACTTGGACTCTTTTTCATAGTTGGAAGCCCATTCTCTGCATTGGAAGCCAGTAACCTTTTTCCAAATCAGCAATTGGCTTATTTCGTTGTCTATGAACCTCTTTACCCGACTCGGCCCTACAAGAAGAATAACAAAACAGTAAAAAAATAAGGACCGAACTTGAAAAATTTCAGTAATGACAAAAAATAAGCCAAAAATATTATTTGACTAATTTTTGTCTCAAAATAATGTTTTTTAGTTTATCGACATAACTGCTTACTTTTTCAAGTGAGAAGTTGTAATTTGGCGGCATGGTTGTCCCACTCTAGCGCATCCCACCACTCTTGATTATAGCTCTGAATTCCTTTCAAATTAGGAGCGCTATTAGTGTCAAAGGGGAGTTTCCTCAGCTTTGGAGTTCCATTCGATATTGTCACATCATCTAGTGATTGCCAACACGTGGGAACACCTTCAAAAAGGTTGACAAATTCAGGCAAATTATGGAGGTACAAAAACGACAATTTGGGTAGAGCCTGATATTCCACCTTTTCATCCTCTGGAATCATCCCCTTGAGTCCCATGCAATCTCCGACCCTCAAGTCTTTCAAGTTGGACATTTGTTGAAGCATGAATCCACTTGAGAACAGGTGCTCAATTAGTGGACAATCAAACACCATCAAGCTTGTTAGATTGGTAAAGCTGTTTACATTTAGTGGTGGTGGTGGTGATGATGATGATTGTCCCTCCTCCATCTCCAAACAAAGAATGGACTTCAAATTCGATAGTTCCATCAGAGACAATTCTTCTAAATTAGAAAAAGCACTCATTTCAAGCCCATTTCTATTGACTATTGTTTCGAGTGCAACACATTTTTCAATCCGGCAAAACCTTAACTCATCTGTGTTTTGCGTGCCCAATTCTGATAGAATTTTGAGTTTTCCATTCCCGCTTAATAGAAAGCCATTTGAACGGATAAGTACATCCTCTATGGCTAGGGGAAGGCTACTATCCCTTTCTTCTCCTCCTTCATAACCTAGAAACCTCTTATACTTCTTACTCCATTGAAGTAACCCACGATGACATTCGTATAATTGGTGTGGAGATTTCCCAGCAAAGAATACGAATTGCGTCAGTCTTCCCTCTTTCCATGGTATGCTATTTTGCAGGAAGTGTTGCAGATTACCTACTATGTGGAAGTCAAATAAAAGAGAAGAAAGTGAACCCAAGTTGCTCAGTTCTTTCGCAATAATTTCTGTACTCTCATCTCTTAGTCGACTTGTAAGTTCAATTACTTCAATATGAGGAATCCCACATATCATCCCAACAGGAATAATTAACTCTTCGCTTTTCATCCCACCAAGGAGAATTTCAAATTTAGATCGTCGGACATAAAGCACTTCTAGCTCCTTGAGGGCACTAATCTCTTTGGGGAGAGCTTCCAAATTTTCGCAATCTAAAAGGACCAATTCTCGAAGACCGTCCAATTTAGATATTGAAGTTGGCAACGATTTAATACGGGTGCGTGATAGATCCAACACTCGGAGGCTAGGCATGTTATTAAAGAAAGTTTCTGGAATCACCTCTAAATTACCGTTTCCTTGAAGCAACAAAGTCAAAAGCTCCGGGCAATCTGGCGATTCTGGCAAGCTGCGCAAGTCATGATTCATAAAGGATATTCGTGTTGCATTTTTCCAGTCCAATTCCTCTGGAATCTTCTCTGAAGAAATTCCAGCTCTTACCAAATGTGTGGGTTCCTCTCCTTGCAGGGAAGTCATTGCCAATACTAAGTCTCGAATAACATCGTGCATCTTCACAGAGTCATCTTCGACACATTTTTCCAATAAAGACGCATCTATAAGAGCTTGCAATATAGCTTCTCCCTTATCAAGTGCTTGTTCCAAAGTAAGTTTACTAGAAAAAATCCTCTCTGCTCTCCAATATCCTATCAATCTAGATTTTTCAATCTTGTCGTCTTCTGGATACAATCCACAGAACAAAAGACATTTCTTTTCTTCAGAATTTTTTAATTGGTCATAGCTTACCTTAAGTACCTTGAACACCTTGTCATTCAAGTCCTCAATGACAGACGTAGCAGGTGACCTTAATTCTCTTAAGAAATTCTTCCATACATACACATTTTCCTCCTTCCGTAGTGCACCGCATACGACTTTCAATGCTAGTGGCAAGCCATCACATTCTCTCACAATATCTTGGGCATATGTCTTGATGGTTGAAAGCATTGCAATGTGACCCACTCCAGAGGAAAACATCTCCCATGCTTCTTCGTTTGGCAAAACTAAAATGGATACTTCAGCATCAGTTTTCATCTTCCTACAAACTTCCTTTTTTCTGGTTGTCAAAACAACTTTGCAACCATTTTGTTGATTGGCATTGGGGAACCCTACAACACTTAAATCCACCTCATCCCAAACATCGTCTAAAAGCAAAAGGTACTTCTTGCCCTCTAGTCTCGTGAATAATTTACGTGCAACTCTATCATCAGACTCGTTAGCATTTATTTCTATTGATAACCGCATCCCAACTTCGTTTTGTAGATTTCGAATGTTCGGAGATTTTGAGACAGTTACCCATATGACCAAATCAAAAAATGTTTTGATGTCATGGTAATAATTGTTCAAGAGTTGCAAGACAACCGTCTTACCTACTCCCCCCATTCCCCAAATACCAATCTTTGCAGAGCTCTCATCTTGAAGTTTATCCAGTACCATGTCTCGTGTATCATATGCAGACTTTGTCAATTTCGAAGCGGGGTCTGGCGTCCTCTCAACTCTAGCTGGTGGTAAATCAACGAGAAATCCATTTTCAAACTTGGACTTTTCTATGATTAGGTCAATCTCAGTGATCTTATTTACCACTCGCTTACCAAGCTTTATACGCTCAAAATATCCCCAAACACATTTCTTCTCAACATTGAACTCTTGTTGTAAGGTTGCAACCGTGTTCTCCATTTCTGCCACATCGTTTCTCCAATTATCACATTCTTGGGTAGGAGTTCTCTGCAGACGGAATCTTTCAATTTCGGCAACAATGTCATCTTTCTTGGAACGTAATTCCGATGCTTTCTTGCAAAGTGCTTCCCAATTGTTTGTCAATTTTCTAGCGTAATTGATGCGTCTAGCAATTGGAACCCATAAGCACTTCCCAATCTCCCAGGTGGGTGTGATGGAAGTTGCAGCAACTGATGGACAAATGCAATATGATTAGTTGTCAAAATAGAAGTTTGATTGAGATGTTAGGTTTTTAAGGCCAAGCAATGTTTGTGGGAATTTAGCTTGTTTACTCGGAGCTTGTTTGTTTGGTGGTATTTCATATCCCTTCCATCGCGAAAATAAGTTTAATTTTTATTTTATAGATGAAGACAAAATTGAAAATTCATTCCATAGTACTAACGAAAACAAATACTCCTACCAGATTAGCCTTTTTCTCTTCTATTCCTACTCCCGAAGGCAAAGCCAGCTAATCATTTCGGCGATTCATTAGGCGGTTGGATGTACACATCAATGTGTTCGCTCGTGAAAAAGAGTGGGAAGAGTGGAAATGCCAACAACCCTTGGAACCACTTCATCCCTGCGCGTTAGTGTGAAATGGTTGTGGGAGAGGCTATAAGTCTGAAGTGCGCGCAAACTAACCCGGGATACCAAAAAAAAAAAATGTAGTGGGAAAAGAAGAGATAGGGTAGAGAGAGTGAGGGGTAACGTAGGCTAGGGCTACCGAAAAAGAAAATAGTTGATAGGCGCGTAAATGTTCACATAAACGCCTCCTTATTTATCATTGCTAAGTCTTTTTATTTTATTACTTGGTGTTTTAATGCTTAATTTGTGTGTTGTAAGTATTTGGAGGATTTGGTTAAAAAAGTGCGGAATTAAAATATTATACGGTGTTGGAAGCAAGTCCGTTTGAAGGTCATATGTTTAGCATGGAACTAATTAGGCCACGGGCTAATAGGTGGCAAAACAATTTTATTTAGTTTGCACATGTCTCGGTGGTTCCCGGTTCCAGAACCCATGGTTTTACTGGTTTTGACCAAAAAATTAGACCAAATAAAAGAAGGGCCTGACAAGGCAATTATTGGGCTGAAAATTAAAAGACAGAAATTTAGGGTAGCATTGAGAAGGTCGGCTACAGGAGGGAGTATATATTCTACAGAAGATATAAACGAGAGGGAGGCACGACTGTTTCGTGGGCATCACTTTTTACACAAAGAGGAGGAAACGAGGCTGCCGTCATGATTTCCCACGGACGGAAAAGAGAAGAACGGGGGCTGCCAAGCTTTTGGTTCTGAATATTTTCTACCAGCTTTAGACTTTCAGAGTTATTTTTTTTTTCAAGTTTTGTTCAATTACTCGCACTCCGATAACTAGTTTTAATTTCTGTTTTTAATAAAAGTTATTCTCTGGTATTTGATTAGTTAATATTTGTTGTTTATTTTTCATCTCGTATAATAGAAGTATGTTTCAAATTAGGGATTCTTTTGTTTCTTGCGTGTGAGTAGTTGTATAGGTAGGGTCGCGGGGTAATTAGCACACCGTGGCTAGTTCGAGCACTGCTCCTTTGATCAAACAATGAAAAAATAATTTTAGATTGGAAAATACTTCCCGCGGACGAACCCGGACATCGTCGGAGCCCATGTGAACCGGTGAATAGGGGTCCAAAACGCGTTCTTCGCTGCGCATGGGTATACGGCGACCATAGGGTCTCGCATCTCGCGGGGTATCTTGTTATATCTAGAATTAAACATTCTTAAGAACTCCAAATAGAGCAGGTTGATCCGAACTAGTTACAAGTGCTATGAGCCCTACGACTGTACCTCCTTTTAATTTCTTGAAAAAGTACAATCAATTTCTTGTTTTAGTTAATATCTCAATCAATCAACAAGGGGTGGCTACCTAAGAGCCCATTTAAATTATAACAACCCAAATTTTTAGTCAGCACACATCACCGTCTCTGTGGATTCGATTCCGAACTTACAGGATATTATGCTACGTCGGTCTCCGTCCTACGCTTGGGCAACCTATTAATTTACGACCAGGAATCCGTCAAGCAATAGTGCTCCACTTCTTAATTAATGATTATAAGATTAACACAAAAGTTATGCACAGTTTTTTAATCAGGTGAAAAAGAAGATAAGGAGGTTATAAAAATCAGGTCATTGAAAAAAACCGTTACAAAGACATTTAATTAAGGTTATGACTTTCAAATTTTCTAATAGTTCCTCTAATTTGCATGAAATCACAATCTTGTCCCTCCAAGGAGGAGAAACGGCAATTTGCCTATGAACTCCGTATGTTCCAATCCTAGGACGCAATTGCGAGGGACTATAAGCTATGGTGGGGGGTGGGTGGGTGGGTTTTGTGTGCTGTGCCCCCAGGTATAGCAGCGCCCCAAACAGGACCCGTTTCGATTTCACTCTGATGATCGAAAATGTTCATTGCATAGAGCTTGTTGAGTAGAACAAATGTACCAAAAATGAGCTCGATTGGATATCATTAAGCGCCTCTTCAGAACATTATTATCATAAAAAGAATGGATCCGAAACACTAGATAAAACCCACTGATTTTTGGTACATCAAGACAATAATGTCTCAAAGAAGCACTTAATGATATCCAATCGAGCTGATTTTTGGTACATTTGTTCAAAATTGTTTTGAAGCCCAATCTGCCAATTCCCAGTTACATATTAACTTCGATCAAATACATAAAGTGTCGTCTTAAATGAATTTTTTTCAATACCCTTTACATTTTTATACTTTTCCGATTCATCGAACGATTAACCCCAAAAGTTATGACAAAAAACTAAACAAAAAAACTACGAAAAGTAGAAAAATATCGGAAAAAATTATTATGGGCGAAAAAGTTTACAAAAACACAACCAAGGAGGCAACAGAATGTCGAAAATTTCTCTACCAGTGCTGAGGAAGGTCTGGAAAACTTGGCACCATTTTCTTCAAGATAAGTTTTCTATTTGCCAGTTCAGTTACTAACTTACTATCGCATATTACTAACATGGAAATGATCATTGATCAGTATGACTTCTATACGGTCCAAGCAGTATTGTATACTAAGCAATGGGAAACGAATTGAGTGCGTAGATTAACAAACATACACGCAGAATATATGAAATACGTAAAATTACCTTCTGCCATGAGAGATTATTGAAAAAACTCTCGAGACGCCAAAAATCAGATGATGCTTAACTTTTTCCTTGCTTGCACTAGTAAAGTAGTACTTCACTTATAGAGAGGGATGGAGAAGCACAAACGTTGCACTTACAGGGAGAACCTGTGTATTAGAAATTCAGATTAGTACATTTTGAAATTTTTAGCAGACTAATAAATGGAGTAGTAACAATGAGTTCTTTCTTTAGTATTGTGTACAACAAAAAAGCTGTCTTCTTTTAGAAAGCGGATTCTCAAGGTCGGATGGCAGTGGTGAGTTTGGGGTGGCAGATATGATGGTAGAGGGGGGACAAGGGTTCAAAGGCATCTTGTGGTGATGGCCGGCGAGTGCGTGTAACACCCGGCTCCTCTCCAATACCTCCTCTCTCCAGTTTGGAAATTTGTGGGCCCATCCCAAACTCACGACAATGACCGGAACTGTTTACATTGGAGATCTCGGGCAAAACTGCGATCACTCCGCAAAAGAAAGTTGATTGGATACCAGTTGAAACCTGATCGGCACACGTTTGGATTGAAAAAAAAAATTACTCAAGTGTTGCTTTTTCAAATTGGATTCTGACCCATTTGTGTGTGTTTTTTCATTTAAACGTGCCCCGGTTGATATCTGATCAGCATGCGTTTGGATTGAAAAAAAAAATTACACAAGTGTTGCTTTTTCAAATTGGATTCTGACCCATTTGTGTGTGTTTTTCCATTTAAACGTGCGCCGATCAGGTATCAACCGGTATTTGATCAACATGATTTTTGGTGTGGTCATACTTTTTGACGAGATTTACAATATCAACGATTCCAATCAATATTGTCAAAATTTCAAATCGGAGAGGAATGGGAGAGGAGGTACTTGAGAGGAGCCGGTTCCTTTAGAGTTTATCGAAAATCAGGATGTTTTGTATGTAATTCAACTTTTAAAGCAATTGTTGAGACAAAATGAGGTTATAATGAACCTTTTTTTAAGGTTCAAATATAATCTACGATAGACACAACGGAACAAAAGTTCATATGAATTTCATATTTTGACCACAAAAAATTTATATACATGTACGTGTTTCGTTCGGATTCACATGCATTAAATGATTTCAGATCCATGTATGACCAAATCTATCTCGTACATTTCTTTGTCTGGACCGTCTCCCGACTCTCCCGCTGATATGCACAACGACCCACTTAGAAAGAAATCTTTAGATCCCTTTTCCAGTTTTTTATTTTTATTTTTAAACGAGAATCCTACTTATGATTAAAAAAAAACAGAACGAAATTGCTATTTGTAGAACGTACATCCGTCTTAGTTCTCTGTGGAAATCTAATGGAAATTTATATCATTTGAGTAAAAATAGTATCTTGAGCGAAAATACCAATTGAGCAAATTAAAATCAGCGATAAGGAGTATACAGAAGCAACAAAATGTAACTTCAACGCCATTTTTAACACACTAGATTTCTCCCTTTCATTTTCAACTACATCAACTAAAACCATTTTGCGTTCAAAAAAAAAAACTAAAACCATTTACTGAAATAACAAAGATCACACAAAACACTTGTTTGATCATTTTTCTAACACGAACAATATCTCAATAAAATATTTTTTTTTAAACCAGGTGTCGAACTAACTTGCGGCACCTCGACTTATCTTGAGCTTCGAAATTAACAACCGGGTAAACCCTCCAATTATCCCAAAAGGACTAATAACAGATGACAGATGAGAGGTTTCGAACCTAACACTTAGAAAAAAGCAAATCCTTAAGTCCCGGCCGGGTGCATCAGGCCTAACCATATCTCTAAATCAAAACTATTAAGTTCGGAAACATCTACAGAAACTCAAAATTTTCAACATCTGTTCCACGTTTCCAAATTCAGAGAGAGAGAGAGAGAGAGAGAGAGAGTTTAAGAGCATGGATTTGCAAGTTCTCACCAGAATTCGGCGTACTTGCCACCGGAGTTCGGATCTCACCACTAGGACAGAGATAGGAGCATGGAATTCACAGTATCTTTTTACCGGAATTCGGGTGATCTCCCTACTATTGAATGGAGAGAGAGAGAGAGAGAGAGAGAGAGAGAGAGAGGAGGAGGAGGAGATTTGAAATTTCGTTAATGTTTGCTAGTGTTGTCAATTATTCTACCCCATAAGTGCTCCTACAGAAAGACTTTTCCAAACCTCTTTACTTGCAGATTTTTTTCCAAGACAAACCAAAGCAGAAGCCTCAATTGAACGATTTCATAACCATTCCAATACGTACAAATTAGACTTAATGAGGAATGACCCACCACAGAAAATTGATTTTGAAAAATAGTACTCCACCAAACGGGGCTTAATTCATTGTCAACAGCTAGCGATGTAGTGGGGCTCACTGCAATTGTATGACAGTGATAACTTTGTTGGGTTCAATGTATTGTGTAAAATCTTTTTCAATCATTTTTCTTCAGTTCCATCAGAGAAAAGGAAAATTCATATTATACTACTCTATTTTACTCGGATTTTTCATGCTTGCAACCCTTTGAAGACGCAGTCACCAGTGATCGGTGACCCAGTTTTTATAGGATTGCCATTTTTTTTTTACTAGAATCTCGCTAACCCCCGCTCAATGGGATGGTTTTTTCTTCTTTCGATAGCTCAGGTGTTCGAGTCAATTTACACGCACCTCGACTAATCTTGAATGTTGTAGGCAATAGTTATCGTAGTGGCCAAATGTTCGCAATTTCTTGCCTAGTCTTATCAGGCCTGGCCCATTGCATAAGATCCTCAAAAATTGGCCCAATTGAAAGTCTCCTACTATTTTCAAGTCAAAGGCCCAAATTAAATTAGAGAGAACTCATCCCATGAGAGAGAAATTAGCTGTTTAGAGAGAGAAAGAGAAATCCGCTAGAGAGAGAAAGAAATTCCCGATCCAGATCTGGGGAAGGGGGGCCTCTGCCTCTCTCACCCACCCTCCTCCCCCCCGCTCCCCATCCCTGCCCTCCTCACCTCTCCTCTCTCTCTTCGTCGTGTTCTCCATGACCTCCAGGTTTCAGGCGGCGGCTTGTTAGGGACGGCGAGGGTTCCTCAAGCCGGCTCCGCTGGCGGATGGTGGCTCCTCTGGACCGTTCCTCTTCCATTGTCTACTCCTGGTCTGACGACGAGTGTAATAAGGTGTGCGGTTGGTGCATGGGTTTTCGTTTTATTCTGCTTTTTTCAGTTTTTTCTTTTCTACCGGCGGGTTTCCCCCGTCCAATTTTGTACCAGTCTGGTCGTTCCAGATCTGGTGGGTGTTGGTGGTGGGCAAATAACCTGGCGCCTATTGAGGATTGGTTCGGTGTTGGTGGTTTTTTTGTGTCTCTGGATGTATGTTTTGGGGCTGGTGGGTTCGACGGTGTTGTTGGATTTGGTGGTGGTCCGGTGGTGTGTGTTTGGGCGGTGCAGCAGTTTCGGCTGGAAGTTTTCTGGTCTTTGGTCGCTGTGATCCGGTGGTGTTCGATTCTCATCCTGTTCTAGCCGGTGACCTTTGGGGTTTTGTCTATGAGACCCGTTAGCTTTTAGTTGATATATTATTGTTGTTTTGCCTTCAGATTTCGGCGAGGCTTAATTGTTTAGGGTTTGAGCTGTGGATCTCTTCAGATCCTCTGTTGCCTAGACCGAGATTGGTTCTTACGTACTGGCATTATCGCGGGGCCTGCTTAGGCAGTAGGTGCCTGAGATTGACGTTTAGGTTGCTTTAGTTCTTTTCTGTATCTGTTCTGGAATCTGTATGCCCGATACGCTTGTGATGAATGAATTGACAATTCAAAAAAAAAAAAAAGAGGCCCAAATTAGGGACTTCAGGAGAAGTTGAGGTCCAAAAGAGTCCCCAAATTCATATCCAATCAATCAATCGAGATCCAATCAATCAATCGAGCTTAATCTATGAAGCACACACTCTTAATGATTGCCGTATCTAGGTCGGGCAACACAAGAACACGCAATGTCAGGGACACGTATGAGTGGCATGTCCTTCGAGTTTTCAAACTTTTTATTGGGCGACAACTAGAGTCATACATGGGCACATGACAAGGTAATTCCAAAGTTTTTTCAGGGGATAGTATATTTCTAACTTTAACAACATTGGGCCAAAAGTGTAATAATGAAACATGCATGTATTGCGTATAGGCATACACCATCACTTAGTTATACAAATTTATGTTAATTTAAGACAAATTTGGTGTTGAGCCATAAATTTTTGACTATCACAAGAAATTATTGATGTGGTGGGAAATTTTGACTTGGAACAACAAAAAAGGGGACTTAAAAACTTTGCCTCCAATTTATAGCAAAAAAGAAAAATGCATGTGCAGCCAAGTACATATGCTGAAATGGGATGCGGCTCCGCTCCAGTAATGGGAGAGGAGCTTCTCGTCCGATTCTGTTTTTTTTTGGGTTTATATCGGACCCACGTCGATGATTGAAGTTGTACTTAGATCTCGTCGAGTTCATCAACCATGCAAAAATTTTTGTTGATCGAATGCAGTTAGATAATTAATCGGATCACATTAATCTTAGGAAAAATGTACTGAACACACTGGATTGAAACTACTTTTCCGGTTTTCCCACTTGTTTTCAAGATATATGTTTTCTGATCAGGTATCGAACGACATTCTATAAAAACCAATTTTTGCATGGTCAAGTATACTCGATGAGAGTTACATATTGTTGAAGCCCAGCATGGACCTGAAAAAGGCAGAATCGGATACGTTGATCAATCCATTATCCTGTAATTACCAAATAGGGAATCACATACAGAGCAAAGACTATACAGCAGTCGCATACAGACCGCTTTTGCGCTTGTCTCAGGTTCCGCAAAAAATGATCAGAACCGCTCATTTTATTCAAAATATTTTATTTAGAGTTCTTGTAAAAAACCATATCAATCTAATATCGGTAAAGGCGTTTACGAATCATCCAACTTTGATTCTAATTTTTCCCCGTTCCTTTTGGAATTAAGCTACCCCACTTGTAGCTTTGAGTTAACGTGGGAAAGTGAAGCTGCAGCTTCTCCACTGTTTGAGCTACTCCACCAAGGCTTCCCCAACACTGCAGCTTCTCCACTTAGAAGGAGATGATGGGCTCAAAGCCATTTGGATTTATGCCTTCAATTAATTTGTTCACAAAATGTAGAAATCTCAAGCATGTGGAAGAAGATTGGATTCACGATTTTCCATGGGCCCGCATAGGGTTTGGATCACATTCAATTTTTTTGTTGTCCATTGTGGTCCAGTTAGCGGTTGAGATTTACTGTGAGAAATTCAAGGGTCATCTTGCCACGTCTAAGGCCCCGTTCTAGAAACCTTTTAAAAAATAAGCAGCTTATTCACATTTTCAAACTAAAAAATAAAGTAAATGAAAAATAATTTTTCAATTTTTTTTGCATCATATAAAAGATCTCATTGAGATCTTTCAAATAAAATCCATATTGCATATTTTTAGATTTCAATAAGCCTATAATTTTTGAGCTTAAAATTGTATTCTTAAAAAATAAGAACTTATTTTTGGTTTCGGAACAGAGCCTAAGTCCCATTATGGCTCTCAAATGGCATCAGCAAGTTGCTAACGGAAAAAGTCTCATTTAACGTGAATTTTTTGTTGTTGAGAAAACCAGATGTTTGAGGGGCTCTCAAACGACATCGTATACTCTTTTGTGGGACCCATTTTGGGTCTCACAAAGATATTCAAATCTTAAGTTATTCTTAAAATATTTTTTATTGGTTCTTGCAAAAAATTAGCTCAATCCGATAGTCGTTGGACTTTTTCAACATTTGTATAGGCCCTACAAATTCTGAATCACCCTAAGAATTCTGAAACAACTCTTATCAATATCGGATTCAACTAATTATTTTCAAAAACCCATAAAAAATATTTTAAAAATAACTTTGCAGTTTGAATAATTTTGAACAAAACATTTTTTATAAGGACCCTAAACAGTAAATCTCGGCCACTAATTAGACGCAATGGACAATAAAATACTGGATGTGATCTCCCCCCCTTAAGGATAAAGCATCTCATCTGATCATAAAGAAACCGCTAATTTAATTCAGCGATTTTATTTGTTCCTTTTGGAATTAAACGAACAAATTACTTGTCTGAAACGAATCACCAATAGGGTTTTTTTTTTTTTTTGGTAAGTAAATCACCAATAGGTTATTACTCTTGGGTACTATCCAGGTATCTTTTAATGACGTTTTCGGAACCACTCAGCTGGTCTAGTTATTTCACAATAATTTAGTTTTGATCTAATTAATATGGTACTGTTGTTATATTAAAAGGTTATGAACCCCTCCCGACACCATTCTCTTTCCTTCTTTCTACATTTTGTGAAACAAATTAAGTGAAGAAATAAATCCACAACTATGGATTTTTTTTGCTTGAAGTACTGAAGTACCACAAATATGGATTTCATATGCGCTTATCGGGTTTGAGTTGGGATCCGGTCCGTTTGGATTCTCTACTATCTAGGGCGATTCGATGTCTGGTTTCTCCTATCTGGCGCTGCTTAGTCATGCCTGGTCTTGTTTCTGCTCAGCAGGGGTGGCCTTGGTGATGTAATGCATGCAAGCAGCTTAGATAGTTTCTGCAGCTCATTCTTGTAGCTTAGAATGTTCTTATTTGGCATGAAATCGGTATTGCATCTTTGCAGCTTTTGTTACCTGAAATAAGTAAGCTGCTGCAATATTTGTTCAATAAAAGATTAGAGGAGTGCACCACCTGAATACAGATTAAGAAAAAAAGAACCAAGGAAAGAGAACAAGCACAAGGATAGCATCAGCAAAAGGGACGAATGCATGAAGGCCTGGGAAGCAGAACAGAGGACATCTGCCTATAAATACCAGAGTTGAAGAAAGGTCCACCAATACAACTTATACAAGGTCCCCGACCAACAAGCCCACGGCTTGTGCAAGTATGGAAGCCTAAAGTTGATACATAAAAACATCCATCAAATGTCATTAGAAGTTAGATTGAGGCTTCCAGGCCTTGATACAAATATGGGCAGCAATCTTGCCCTCGCACGACTCAAGCCGATCTGGTTTTGATAGAAACAGTGGATTTCATATGCGCTTATACCGATTCTCTACTATCTAGGCCTTGACTCATTTGGCGATTTTGCCGGTCAGGGGTGCCTGTGACGAAGTCTAGATAGATACTTGTATTTTTTGACTAAAATGAATCAAAATACCAACAGATTAAGACAAGCATATCACAACGATTGGAACCATACAATTATAAAAATATGGAAAAGTAAGAAGAACTAAAATGTCAAAATCAACAAAAGACAAGCATCCAACATTGAAACTAAAATTAAAGTCAGCTGATCTATGAGAGGAGTCAAGAGTTCTGTACACCGACCTTAATTGTGGTACATGAGATACTTACGAAAAATTTGGCCTCGGCGAAAATTTGGCCTCGGCGGTGCATCTTTTTCATAGTTGGAAGCCCATACATACTCTCCATTGGAAGCCAATAATTTTTTCTAGATCAACAATTGACTTGTTTCGTTGTTGGTGAACCTCTTTTCCCGATTCAACCCTACAAGAAAAATCAAAACAGTAGAAAAATAAGGACCGAACTTGGAAAAATTCAGAAAAGAAAAAAAATAAACCAAAAATATTATTTGACTAATTTTTGTCTTAAAATAAACTTTTTTTTTTTTAGTTTATTGACATAACTTCTTACTTTCTCAATTTCTGGGCTACAACATAAGAAGTTGTAATTTGGCGGCATGGTTGTCCCACTCTAGTGCATCCCACCACTTTTGATTATAGCTCTGAATTCCTTTCAAATTAGGAGCGCTATTAGTGTCAAAGGGGAGTTTCCTCAGCTTCGGAGTATTCAATATTATCACTTCATCCAGTGATTGCCAACACGTGCGAACACCTTCAAAAAGGTTGACAAATTCAGGCAATTCATAGAGGTACAAATACGACAATTTGGGTATAGCCTCATATTCCACCTTTTCATCCTCTGGAATCATCCCCTTGAGTCCCCGGCAATTCAGGACAAGCAAGTCTTTCAAGTTGGACATTTGTTGAAGCATGAATCCACTTGAGAAGAGGTGCTCAATTAGTGGACAATCCCACAACTGCAATCTTGTTAGATTGGTAAAGCTGTTTACATTCAGAGGTGGTGGTGGTGGTGATGATGATTGTCCCTCCTCCATCTCCAAACAAAGAATGGACTTCAAATTCGATAGTTCGTCCAGACACAAAAATTCTAAATTAGAAAAAGCACTCATTTCAAGCCCATTTCTATTGACTATTGTTTCGAGTGCACCACATTTTCCAATATAGCAATATCTTAACTCATCTGTGTTTTGCATGCCCAAGTCTGATAGAACTTTGAGTTTTCCATGCCTCATTAATAGAAAGGCACTTGAACGGATAAGTACATTCTCTATGGCTTGGGGAAGGGCACTATCCCTTTCTTCTCCTCCTCCATCATAACCTAAAAACCTCTCATAGTACTTCTTACTCAATTGAAGTAACCAAGGATCATGTTCGTATAATCGGTGTGGACATTTCCCAGCAAAGAATATGAATTGCGTCAATCTTCTCTCTTTCCATGGAATGCTATTTTGCAAAAAGTGTTGCAGATTACCTAATTTGTGGAAGTCGAATACAAGAGAAGAAAGTGAACCCAAATTGCTCAAATCTTTCAAAATAATTTCTGTATGTTCATAGCTCAGTCGACTTGTAATTTCAATTACTTCAATATGAGGAATCCCACATATCATCCCAACAGGAATAATTAACTCTTCCCTTTTCGTCCCCCTACGGCCAATTTCCAATATAGATCGTCCGACATAAAGCACTTCCAGCTCCTTGAGTGCACTAATCTCTTTGGGGAGAGCCTCCAAATTTTCGCAATCTAAAAGGACTAGTTCTCGAAGACCGTCCAATTTAGATATTGAAGTTGGCAATGATTTAATACGGGTGCGTGACAGATCCAACACTCGGAGGCTAGGCATGTTATTAAAGAAAGTTTCTGGAATCACCTCTAAATTTTCATTTCCTTGAAGCAACAATGTCAGTAGCTTCGGGCAGTTTGGTGATTCTGGCAAGCTGCGCAAGTCACGATTCATAAAGGATATTCGTCTTGCATTTTTCCATTCTACCTCCTCTGGAATCATCTCTGAAGAAATTCCAGCTTGCACCAGATGTGTGGGTTCCTCTCCTTGTAGGGAAGTTATTGCCAACACCATGTCTCGAACAACATCGTGCATCTTCACAGAGTCATCTTTATCACATTTCTCCAACAAAGACGCATCTATAAGAGCTTGCAATATAGCTTCTCCCTTATCAAGGGCCTGTTCCAAAGTAAGTTTACTAGAAAAAATCCTCTCTGCTCTCCAATATCCTATCAATCTAGATTTTTCAATCATGTCAGCTTCTGGATACAATCCACAAAACAGAAGGCATTTCTTTTCTTCAATATTCTTTAATTGGTCATAGCTTACCTTCAGTACTTGGAATACTTTGTCATTCAAGTCCCCAATGACAGATGTGGCAGGTGACCTTAATTCTCTTAAGAAATTCTTCCATACATACACATTTTCCTCTTTCCGTAGTGCACCGCATACGACTTTCAACGCTAGTGGCAAGCCATCACATTCACTAACAATATCTTGGGCATATGTCTTGATGGTTGAAAGCGTCAAAATGTGGCCCACTCCAGAGGAAAACATCTCCCATGCTTCTTCGTTCGGCAAAACTGAAACGTGTACTTCAGCATCAGTTTCCATCTTTCGGCAAACTTCTTTTTTTCTGGTTGTCAAAACAACTTTGCAACCATTTTGTTGATTGGCATTGGGGAACCCTACAATACTTAAATCCACCTCATCCCAAACATCGTCTAAAAGCAAAAGGTATTTCTTGCCCTCAAGTCTCCTAAATAAAGTACATGCAACTCTATCATCAGACTCGTCAGCATTTATGTCTATTGATAACCGCATGCCAACTTCATTTTGTAGATTTCGAATGCTCGGAGATTTGGAGACAGTTACCCATATGACAAAATCAAAAAATGTTTTGATGTCATGGTAATAATTGTTCAATAGTTGCAAGACAGCCGTCTTACCTACTCCTCCCATTCCCCAAATACCAATCTTTGCAGTTCTCTCATCTCGAAGTTTATCCAGTACCATGTCCCGTGTATCATATGCAGACGTTGTCAATTTCGAAGCGGGGTCTGGCCTCCTTTCAACTCTAGCTGGTGGTAAATCAATGAGAAATTCATTTTCAAACTTCTTTTCTATGAGTAGGTCAATCTTAGTGATCATATTTACCATTCGCTTACCAAGCTTTATACGCTCAAAAATGTCTGAACATAATCCCCAAACACATTTTTTCTCAACATTCAACTCTTGTTGTAAGGTTGCAACCTTGTTCTCCATTTCTGCTACCTCATTTCTCCAATTATCACATTCCTTGGTTGGATTTCTTTGCAGACGGAATCTTTCAATTTTAGGATCAATGTCATCTTTCTTGGAACGTAATTCCGATGCTTTCTTGCAAAGTGCTTCCCAATTGTTCGTCAATTTTCTAGCATAATTGATGCGTCTAGCAATTGGAAACCATAAGCACTTCCCAATCTCCCAGGTAGCTGGGATGGAAGCTGCAGCAACTGCCAAATGCAACATGATTAATTGACAAAATTGAAGTTTGATTGAGATGTTAGGTTTTTAAGGCCAAGCAATGTTTGTGGGGATTTGGCTTGTTTACTCGGAGTTTGTTTATTTGGTGGTATTTCATATCCCCTCCTTTGTGAAAAATAAGATTAATTTTTATTTTTTGAATGAAGACAAAATTGAAAATGCATTCCATAGTACTAACAAAAACAAATACTCTAATTTTTTTCTCTACTATTCCTATTCCCGAAGGGACGTTGGAGATAAGCTTAATTTATTGCGGGGTTTAGAGTGCTTGTGAGGTGTGAGACAATAGAGAGGATGAGAATTTAAAGTTCGAGGCCAAGCCAGCTAATTATTTCGGCGATTGGTTGGAGGTATAAATCTGTGTATTCGCTTGTGAAAAAAGAGTGGGAATATATAGTGGGAATGCCAATAACTCTTGGGGCTACTTCATCCCTACGCGTAAGTGTGAGAAACGGTTGTGGGAGAGGCTGTAGGGATTAATCTAAGGTGCAAGCAAGTTGGCTCGAGACACATTGCATTACCAAAAAAAAATGGAGTGGGAAAAGAAGAGAGAGGACAAAGAGAGTGAGGGGTAACCGGGGTTGGGAGTCTTGGGACTACTGAAAAAGAGGAAGAAGATAAGGAGGTTATAAAAATCAAGAGAACCATTGGGGAAAATATATATATATATATATATATATATATACACACACACACACACACACACAAAGACATTTAACTAAGGTTATGACTTTCGGATTTTCCAATAGTTCCTCTAGTTTGCATGAAATCACCATCTTGTGCCTCCGGGATGAGAAATGGCAATTTGCCTACGAACTTCATATGTTCCAATCATAGGATGCAATTGTGAGGGACTATAAGCTATGTGGTTAAATTTGACACGCACGATTAGTACTAGGGGACAAAATGTAGATATCATTCAAACTAGAAGGATAATTTCTAAAATAATTACTCATTCCATCCATTTTTAAGTGTTCAGCTTCGTAATTCTAATTTATTAAAAAGACATCATCATTATACTTTTCACATCAACTTTTTTACATCTACTTACCCTCTATGGAAATATCATCATTGCATTTTTTACTCACTAACTTTTCAAAATTGAATAAACTTTTAGGGGCAAAATTAAAAATTCACAAACTTTTACTCACTATCTTTATAAATTGGACACTTATTAAGGGACATCTCAAAATAGAATACTGGATTTTAAAAAAGAAACTGAGGGAGTATCATTTTTCTATTTATGCCCTTCCTACGGAGAAATTTTTCACTGCCGGGTGGGCACCACGGGTCCCGTGCCTGGCACCATCTCGGCCGTCCAATGAAGTTTTGGACGGCCCAGATCTGTTCAGCTGTTTTAAAGTGTGAAATGACTGAAATACCCCTCGGCAGTCGAACAGATCTGGGCGGTCCTAAACTTCATTGGACGGCAGAGATTGGTGCCGGGCACGGGACACGTGGTGTCCACCCGGCACTGAAAATTTTCTCCTTCCTACGTGAAAAGATAAAGATGAAGATTTTCAGGGGGGATTTTGATTAAACGATGGACCAAAAATTGTCTATCATTCATGTGCTTCGTTTCATTTACTTCGCTTTAGTTTTTATTTTTTTAAATTTAAACACGATCTTTGGAATTCCAGTGTGCTTCAAATTTCAATGATCAAGACTCAAGAGCCACAAGTAGTACTACTTCATTTCTTTAGTTAACGATAGGAATGAAAAATAAAAAATTCTAATCAAGTCGCCTAGCTTAAGAGCAGACTCACAGCTAGGGTTTTGAAACGGACATCAAACTTGTGTTCACTCATTAAAAAACTCATTTAAAATTTATTTGTTACATAAACAATCCAAGCTTGAATAATAATATAATTGAAAAATGCTAACCTCGACCCTCAAGATGGAGAATAATAGATAAAAGTTGCATTAATATCGAGTTGGCTCAAGACTACTATTGCGATTTGGGCGAAATAGGTGATGAAACCCTAACTCCACCTCCTTCCCCGTAACGCCGGCTGGCCTCCCCTCACCCCCTCTTTTCCTATGAACTACTCCTTCCTACATCTATCCTCCCCGTACCCCTTACCGAATTCTCTTCACCACGCCTTTATTGCTCCCATCGGTCCCGAAACTCCTAATCGTCGCCGATTCACCATTTTGCCGCTCTCTGGTTACCATCTTCATCCAGATTCGTTGGCTGACTGATCCACCTCGTCGGTCCGTTGGCCTCCAGATCCGCTGATTGTTCTCTGGCCGTTCCGTTGGGCGTCTCCAATCTGTGGGTTTGGGTCGCTGGCAGCCTCCGTAGCTAGTGGGCTTGAGGAAGCAACGCAGCAGAGAGAAACAGCACAAAAGGTCAGTTCCATCTTTTTGAGGCTTCTGGTTTTGCACGGCTCTGTGGGTCTTCCGATCTTGTTTTGTTTCGGGGTTCGTTTAGTTCCGTTTGTTTATTCGGTGTTCTTCTCTGCTGGCTTTGATTTTGGTGTGCTTATGTCCATGGTATAATTTTGGGTGCCATTGGAAAAACTAAGAAGTGACGCAGGAGGTTGGATTCCTGTGTTGGGTAGATTCCTGTGTTGGGTAACAAACGTAAATTGGATGCTAAAGTGGGATATGAAAATCTCAACAGAGGAGGAAAAGGGGATGCTCAATGGGTTACTCTGTTTATTGATAACTTACCGGAAGACACAAGCCATGCGTGGCTGAAAAAATTCTTCACGAAATTTGGCATTGTTAGGGATGTTTTCATTCCAGAAAAAAGAAGCAAGGCGACAGGGAGAAGATTTGGTTTTGTTAGATATTTTTTGCAGTGTCTGCTGATGTAGCTATATCCAAAACTAACGGTCTTTGGATGGAGGACAGAAAGCTATTTGTTAAAATTGCGAGCTTCGATCAGAATGATAAGGAAAGGAATGTGAGATTGAACAAAGGGCCCTCCAAGGTTGTCACTGGATTGGAAAGCTTCAGAAAAGATCCCGGATTGATTGGGAATTCTAATATTCCGATCGCCGAATCCAGCAAAAGAGGGGAGTTGGTGGGTGGAAACTTCTCTTATGCCCAAATGCTGAAAGGCAACAACCAAGTTGGTTTGGGAAGTGGTGTCAAGTCAGTTTCTCTAAAGCTTAAGCCAACTGGTAATGATTGGCTCTTCAGGAGTGGGGTGGCCAAAGTCCATAAATTATGGAGGTTGAAGAGCTAATGAGGGAACTGGAAAGGAAAATATTCAGGAGTCTTTGGTTAGAAGCATGGGGGGAAGATATTGTCTGATTACTTTTAAAACTACTGAGGTTAGAGATGCCATGATCAAAGGTAATTGCTTGCAAAGGTGGTTTAGTGAAATTAAGCCTTGGAAAGGTGAAGTTGCAATGGCTGAAAGGTTTGTTTGGTTAAATTGCATAGGGATGCCGTTAAATGTCTGGAACTTGGATTCTTTTAGGAAGATTGGTGAAAAATGGGGTGCTTTCATGAACGTTGATGAATCCACTCTTCATTGTCTATCACTTACAAATGGGAGGGTTCTGGTTGCTACCGAGATCATGTCCACTATTGACGATTCTATTCAACTTGACACTTATGGTATTCTCTACAAAGTTAAGGTTAGGGAAGAACCTCTTGCGTTTGGTGTTGAGGTCCAAAGTAGGTCTGGTCAGAATATTAGTGTTGATAAAGAGGTCAGCGATGTATCTAAGAGTGATGACTCATTTTCAGGTTGTGAGCTCCCTCTGATGGAATCACACGTTAGTGAAACCAAGGGGTCATCTTCTGTTGTGGAGCTTAATGTTGTCCAAGAGAGTGGAACCCATTGTGAAAACTCTTTAGCAAGTGGTGGGGCTGACTCTAGGGTCATTGGGGATGACTTTAGTCCCAAGGTTGTGAATTCAGTGATGGGCGATTCTGGTAATTTGGTTTTGGACGATGGCGAAATTGCAGCTGAGAATACAACCCCATTATTGATTCAGGATCCAGTTTCGGATGTTGGGGTCTTTGACAAAGGATTTTGGAACCTCAAAAGTGGGGTTTTTTAAATCAAGCTGATTTGGAAATGGCAGAACTTAACCCGACCCATGTTAAATCTATTGATGTTATACAGTTAGTTGTGGACCTTGATCCAGCTGACAAAACTAAAGAAATGGAGAAAGGAAATTCGAAGCATAAGTCGACTGAGAAAATGTTGGGCATCCCTAAATCTAAGAAGAAAGTGGGAAGAAAAAAAAAAATGCGTTATGTTTAGATCTGCAATTGCTGCTGCGGCTTTATCCGCTTTTTCCAGAGACTAACAGGTTACATCTTGATGATGCAAAGGCTGTTGGGTCTATTGAGAAAATCTATGATGCAAAGGCTGTTGGGTCTATTGAGAAAATCTTGGGTGAAGATTATTTGGGTGATGATGAGGGAGTCTTAAGTAATCTCATGATTGATCATTAGTCATCTCAGGGGCACAGGTGGTTGGGTCTTGGGTGTGTTTGTCTCTTTTTTGGTTTTTTGGGCCGGGTTGGCTTCTTGCCATTCATGGGTGGTTATTTTCTCTTCTGGTTCTTAGTGGCATGGCATATGATTGTCGGAGTTCTCTTTGCTCTGTTTTGATGCCTCGTGCTATGGATCCTTTTAATCTTTGTAATCTGTTTTCAAAGATTAATAAATTTTCTTTGCTGTTCAAAAAAAAAGATATCCGTGAAAAGTATATTGATGTTTGTAAAAGTGTATTAATATTTGTGAGTTATTTGTATATTATCATATGACCTACGGAGGTTAACAAGACCGAATTTAATTTGAAACTCATTAAGGTTTCATTCTGTTTAACTTTATTTATTTTCGTTTTAAGTGTTTTGTTCGTTTTTTCTAAACTTTTGTTAGATTTGTGTTTTATTTATTAATCATCCGTCTTGACGAGAGGAGATTATATAAGTATTAAAACATTAGGACCAAAAGCAAAAATTCACTAAAGACGAGAACAATCCAAAATAGCTGTCTTTTAGTCTAAAGTGTCGTCTTATATAAATTTTTTTCGACATCGGTCCATAATTTTATAGTTTTTTGATTTCTTTTATTGAGATGAATTCATCCCAAAAATTACGATGAAAAGGTAAACAAAAAATTATGAAAATAAAATATAGTACTAAAAAAAGTCCTAGACAAAAAAGTCAAGAATGGAGCCTAAGATTTGAGACCCAGATCAAACAAGCTATTGCTTGACAAGTTTGACTTATTGTGAGAACCCAAGGTTCCAAAGTCCAACATCGATCAGGGAGTTGGGAAAAAGAAAAATAATATATAATTAATTCCAATCATCTACGTACTGTAATTTTGTGGCATATTGTGGCCTTAAGAACCTGTTCATTATGCCCCTAATGGGGCCATATAATGGACGGTGTTTTGCGTTCTCTAAAATTGCCCTTTGTGGCCTCTATAATGAGCCCCTTGCGGCCTCCAAATTCAGCCCTTGTTGGCCAAAATAATTTAGCTCGTTTATTGCCCTTAGTGGCCATGAGACTTCAAAACTTTCTCTTTGAATGCTGAGGAAGATCGATCTGCAAAACTTGGCAAGAGTTTCTTCGATTTTAAGCTAAGTTTTTTGTTTGCCAGTTCAGTTACTATTGCATATCACCATGGAAATCAGTATGACAGCATAATTGTATGGCAAGCAATGGGCAATGAATTGAGTATGTGAGTAATTTTCAAGTGCCATGGCCTTCTTTAATGGTTGGACTTTTGATCTTAGAAATCATATGCATTGACTATATAGATTAAGAAACAAACACACATAATACATAAAATGTGTAATAAAAAAAAATTGGTTGTAATAAAATATGTAAAATTACCTTCAGCCATCTACCGAATAAAAATCAGATGATCCTCGACTTTTTCCTTCCAGTAGTACTTCTAGAGAGGGATGGAGAAGCACAAATGTTGCACTACAGGGAGAACCTGAATATTATTACTTCAGATTAGTTCATTTTGAAATCCGAGTATAATAATACTTAGATAACAATGACTATTCTTAGTATGGTATACAACGAAAACTTGCCATCGTACATGTTGACATAGTAAGCCAAAGTACAAGTATTGATACAAGAAAGAAATTTCCACTCCCAGATCGTTTTATCTTGAAGAGCTATATGATTTCCACACCACCTTTTAGAAAGCAGATTCTCAGGGTCGGATGGCATGCAGTGGTGAGTTTGAGAGGGTTCAAAGCCGTCTAGGGGTGATGGCAACAATTGCGTGTAACGCTTTAGAAGTTATTGTAAATTGGGGTATTTTGTACTTAATTACTTCAACTTTTTAAAGTGGTTGTTGAAACAAAATGAGGCTACAGAGAACCTTTTTTAAGGTTCAAATATAATCTGTGATAGACACCAGGGAACAAAGTTCATATGGATTTTCCTACTTTGACCACAAAAATCTTATAACACAAACCACAAAATTCATACATTGAGGTATAAAAATTCATATTGTGAACCGCCACAAAAATTCATAAAATTAACCACAAAATATTGTAAGAGGCGTACGATACATCCGAAACAAGCGGTGTGTGGGAGTAAATCAAATGGTAACGCATGTATCTTGGGATAAAACCAAAATTGATCCCCATTATGACAATCTATTCTTTTTTTTTCAACATAAATGTGGTTCGCATTTAAATCAATGTTACCGCAACTTTATTTTAGTATTGCTAATGTCCTTGACGAAGTCAAAAGATAAACGGTAAATTACATTAAACCACCGTAAAGAATCAATGATTTTCAGTTAATCTATTCAATGTCTAAAAATCAACACTTAACCCGCTCAAAGTATCCATTTGACGAAAAAAACTTCTTCCATTACCAAAACGAGAAGATTTTAGACGAAACTTGTCATGCGAGCACAACATAATATGATAAACAAGATCTTCTGACAAAAGTACTCTTTTCTCTTCATCTAAGGCAAATTGCCAAAACTAGAACCTATTGTTGAGATTAGTCATGGGGATGCTGGCGATCGCAGGATAGGAGGTGTTTGGGTTTGGAATAGCTTCTCTTCATCTAAGGCAAATTTCCGATGAGGTGCTTTTAGGAAGGTTAAGAGTAAATGTTAACGTGAAAAAAAACACGTTGAGCTCATGATTGTTGGCAAGAGGATAAGTTGTGATTTTCCATTGATATCATCTATGACATCTAGTATTCGTATAGTTTACGGGCGTTAATTGTTGAGTTTTAACCTTTAAAGAAGTTGATGGGTTTCTTTTTTAATGTAATTTACTCAAAAACAAACTATTTTTGTCTTGTTTAGATGGTGTTTTATAAAAAAAATTATAGTTTAGTTTTTGGGTAATCAGTGGAGAGAGATAGAGAGAAATGAAAATAATGATTACAGAGAAAAATAAGAGTAATAATTGAAAGTATGAGTAATGAGTATTTTTTTGCGCTGGAATTCTTATTGTTTTTTCAAAATGTCATTCAAACAAGGAAATGATGGAACGCCCTCATAAAAGTGGGACACGGGAACAGCCCATTAAAGGCCCAACCTAGACGGTTCATGGATCCAATTCCTTTGCGTGAAATATTTAACAAAAAAAAAAAAATTCAAATTGCCAACAATTATTAATGTAGCTAATCGAAACTACAAATATTATTCCAAGCTCCGAGAGCAAGAATAGGCAAAGACAAATGTCAAATGATGCACACACATTTGTGTAGGCCGTGTCCCCTTCACATATTGAAAAAGCTTCGAAAAACTTATGTTCAAACACAAAATTCAAACAGAAATATACCCTAGATCGTTTTATGGGTAACTATTTCACGAGTATTTTGTGGATTCACATGCATCAAACGATTTTAGACCCATGTACGATTGAATCTATATTCAAATTTCGAACATATCTACGTTAGTATTATCTCCAGCTTTTATGATATACGCAATGACCCACTTGGAAAGTAGAAGTCTTTAGATCCTTTTTCCAAAATCTATATTCGAGGTATTAGAAGTAGAATGTACATTAGTCTCGAAAAAATTATCATTTGAGAAAAAATGGTATCATGAGCGAAAATACCACGTGAGCAAATTTAGTAAAAATTAGTGATAATTACTTGGTTAGACAAAAAAGAGTGATGGTATTTTCACAAACGGTATTTTCCGCATATAGAGATAGAGAGAAAATTGAATTAGGACTATATATGGATTTGCAACTTCTCACCAGAATTAATTCCGCGTACTTGTCAGAGGAGTTGGGATCTCAGAACTAGGACAAATATAGGAGCATGGAATTGCAGATCTCCCTACTATCGTGCAGAGAGAGAGAAGAAAACAAAGGCTCACATTTTAGAGGCAAAAACACACTAGTCAACTTGCACTCTCTCTTTTTTTTTTTTCCCCGGCGAGGGGTTAGTATGAAAATCTTCGATTATTTCATATTTCCAAGTTAGGCCGACCAAAAAAAAAAATTCTGAGACTAGACAAAAATAGAAAGGAATACCCTCAGGAATTCAGTGGACGGAGATCGTAGTGAAATTTTTCCGAGGGTTCCAATCGTTGGTATAATTGTACTAATCAAAACTAGAAAGCTCCAAAACATCTACGGATCAAATTTAAAAATTTCTGCTTACAGAGAGAGAGAGAGAGAGAGAGAGAGAGAGAGAGAGAGAAAGAGAGAGAAACTTGAAGTAGGAGTATGGATTTGCAACTTCTCACCAGGATTCAGCGTACTTGTCACTGGAATTGGGATCTTAGAACTAGGACAAAGATAGGAGCATGGAATTGTAATCTGGAAATATCTTTTTACCGGAGAGAGAGAGAGAGAGAGAGAGAGAGAGAGAGAGAGAGGAGGAGGAGGAGGAGGAGGAGGAGGAGGAGGAGGAGATGAGAAAACAAACTCATAGGCGTCCGTGATGCTCGCGCACACCCATATATTTTGTGTTAGTTGTGTGTGTACGTCAACCAGTCAATGTATGTGATACTGTATCAATTTTTAGTTAGTTATTGCAAGAAAATTGATTTTAGTATTTCAAAAATTGATGGAGGGGCTTCAAAACGACATTGTTTCGTATATCAATGCTGTTGAATTTTGGAACCCCTCCATCAATTTTTAGAATGCCAAAATCACAATCCTTATTGCAATAGCAGGTTAATGTAGGATAATGGCGTTCCACAAAACACTTTTTACATTTTTTTGGATTTTTATTGTTTTGCCTTTATTCAATTTTTTCGCGTTGGTTAGTTTTGAGCCTCATTTTTTTGATTTTCCGATTCGTCCCGTCAAAGTGAATTGGAACGTAAAAAATCATGACTTCTACACAAATATTTTTAAAAGTATCCAAGATAAAACCCAAAAATGTACTTTTATTCTCAATTTTTGTCTTTTCTGACAAGAACGGTTCTTTCAACGAATAAAAATAAATGGTTGTATTTTATTAAATGCTTCACACAACTTTAAAACATATTTAACTCTAGACAAAATTGCGTCCGGAATCATTCGATGCATATGGGTTCACATGCATCGATTTCCTGTAGAATTTTTAATAAAATTAATCGACTTTCTCCAAAATGAATTCACTTATAAAAATGAAAGAAGATGGTAAACTTTGTGCACCAATTACAGGCACCTACCTATATGGCAATACAATACCCTTTTTACATCTTGAGATGCTAGCTCCGCGTTTTAGGTTGTCAACTATTTTTGAAGGGGTTTTTTTTTTTATTGATAGAAAAGATCATTTACATCATATATGAATGACTTACATCAATTGTAAGAGTAAAAGAGACAAAGAATTAGGCGCATTATAGGGAAAAACCAAAGAAACAATGAAGCCGATCGACCATAAGAGCAAAAACAAAGAAAGATTGAAAATCTCATTAAAGGAAGAACACTCACACGCAGTTGGGGAGATATAAACTCCTGATCTCTTATTGAGATGAAAGAGTCCTAACAACTGAGTTTGCCCCAAATTGTTACTATTTTTGAAGCTTGCCCGTCCTTATTCTTCTGAAGCTGGTTATTGGGTTGGTTGCCAATTCGGTCAAATATATTTTTTAGCAATTAATTAAATTATTGTGCTTCACCCAAGTTGAATAATTTTCCTACGATTTGGTAATATCTATTAAGTATTAACATGATATTGGACAGTTAGCAAGGAATTGTTATTGGCATGGAAATTGGGAAGTAGTTTTCATCAATAAAGAAGGAATCTTGGTCAAGGAATTGTTATTTGCATGGAAATTGGGAAGTAGTTTCCATCCATAAAGAAGGAATCTTGGTCAAGCTTGAAGACCAAGTCTAATTTTTCAGAAAGGAGAATCACAGAAGTTACCAAATTAAATGGCCAATATTTTTGGTTTCTTTCTCAGCGGCTCTTAGAGTCTGTATATCTGTGTGCCTTGTTTTGGTACGAGAGATATAGAGAATTAGTGAGGGCAAGAGAGAAAAATATATATTGTGAGAGAGTTAGGAAGAGATAAAAAAAATATTGGTGATCACGGGTTTGGGAGGTATATATTTGTCTATCTCATTGTCCTCAATCAATATAGTGGAATTCTTTTTTGTCAGTGAAGTATGTATAAAGACCGAACTACATTAAATTATGTGTTTTTTATCTTTTTTTTTTTGTACTTGTTTAATTTTGTGACGTTCTTCCGTTGCGGGGGACTGAAAATCTCATAATAGATTACTTCACTGTTTGTCTGAGGAGGTATGGTCGACGTTTCATATTTATAATTCAATATGTCTCTGATCAACTAAGGTGTTAATGTAAGTTTGTAAATGAGCTAAGCTGAGCTTTTCCAAGCAAAAAAGCTACAGGCACAGCACTTGCTACACAGCAGCAGTGCACAGATCACTTTTGCGCCCGTCTCGGGTCTCGCAAAGATGATCGGAGCCGCTCATTTTGTTCAATATACGTCGTTTAGGATCCCTGTAAAAAATCACCTCAATCCGATATCGGGAAGGGTATTTATGAATCATCCAACTTTGCTTCAAAATTTAGGCAGGGACCCTAAACGATGTATTCTGAACAAAATGAACGGCTCCAATCATCTTTGCGAGACCTGAGACGGGCGCAAAAGTGATCTGTGCACTGCTGCTGTGCAGCAAGTGCTGTGCCTGTAGCAGCTCTCTTTTCCAAGCTCGAGCTTGAGCTTGACTCATTTACACAACAAGCCAAAACTTTGAGCTCGAGCCGTTTTGGATCCACTAAGGTGTCAATGTAAGTTTGTAAACGAGCTGAGCCGAGCTTTCCCATCATTTACTAAACGAGTCAAAAATTTGAGCTGAAGCCTTAATGAATCGAGCTTAGTCATTTAATAAACAAGTCTCTTTAATCGAGCCAAGTCTCCCTTAATGAATCGAACTTTTATTGAATGAGTGGAAAACTGAGCTCAAACTTGCGAACTTCTCGGTTCATTTACAGCTCTAGCTAGTGTGTGACCAAAGTGGTCCGTTTCTTTTTTATCCTCACCCAATTGGTCATGGTTGGCATCTCAAATCAACTCACTATTGAGAAAAACTTTAAAAATAAGAACAAAAGAGAAAAATTCAATGACTATTATTTAACGACCACATGAGAATTGAATCAAGTCTGTTCATTTTGTTTAAAATAAAAAAAATAAAAAACGAAAATTCAAGTCAAAGTCTAACTTTACACAATATTTCTATTCATATTTACATTGAAAATATACGTAAGAATAGTGAACTCCTGTTAAAGAACGCTACCGAATCTATTCCTTGACTCCGCTGGCTGCTGGTGAGCTGGCATATCGAATTAAGTTAACCTTTGGGGAAAAACTTCAGAAAAAAAACGAAGAAACGAAACAGGTTTGGACAGTCAGTCGTGTGCGCCACGATAGTGACTAGTCATACATAATTGCATATTGGAAGTCGTTATGCAATTATTTCCATGACTTTTTCTCACATCTCCAGTATATCATCATCTTTCTGTTTTGTTTGTCAGCAATACTCCCCTCACCACATTCATCGCTCAATATTCATTATCTATCTCCGCAATTAATAATCCGAATTTTAAAAAAATTCTTTCAGGTATCATCCAAAACACTTTTGAATAGTGAGATTGAGAGCGGTCAAAAGAGCGGTGAATGTTGAGCGATTAGAGGTAGACTTATCACTGGTTGCCCCTTCCAATTTGTGCATGAAATGCATATGCGTACAGGCTCTAGATTATGGGCATGTATTTTTTCTTCTTTCTATTCCCTGTGTGGAACCTCCCCTATCCTATGTCGGTATTGTTTTACGTATTTGGTGAAAACATACCAAATCCATATAGGTAACTCTAAATTAAGGATTAATTGTTCTACCCAACAGAGGGTTCCAGATTTTGTGTTTTTGTAGTACTTTGGGCATTTT
Organism: Rhododendron simsii; assembly: GCA_014282245.1. Classification (NCBI taxonomy): domain Eukaryota; kingdom Viridiplantae; phylum Streptophyta; class Magnoliopsida; order Ericales; family Ericaceae; genus Rhododendron; species Rhododendron simsii. The sequence goes on from CM024964.1 coordinate 3,648,076, forward strand.
ACGATGATAAAATAAAAAACACGGGACTTCTTGACAATAGCTGACTCTGAATTCTCAGAGTTCTAAAGCAAAAAATAAACATGGGCCCCTTTTTGTTGCACTATTATAAATGGTACCAAAATAAGATGTCCCTTAAAGTTTGAAATATTTTGGGAACCTAAAGCAGCCGCCTCTTTTGCTTTAGCTCAGAACCAATTCTGACTTCTTTCACCCCTTTTATTTTTCTTGTGGTTTATGTAATTTGGAGTAGAACAAAACTGGAAAATAGAAGGCATATAGTATTTACTTTATGCTTTTGTTGTCGCAAAATTGGTTGCAGTATAGGAATGAGACCTGCATACTAATGACTAATGAGGGATGCTACACAAGATTTTAAGCCGCGGTATTGGGGAAAAGTAGCGGTATTGACGGTACGGCCAATAAAAACGGTACCAAAGATCCAGAATCCCATTGCTACCAAGGCGGTGCTCGATCCCCTTTTAGTCGAAGTGAAGCTTTCTCCACCATTGCTATGATGTGGCCTAGTCAGACCAAGGAGAAGTTTTCAGTGCCGGGTTGGGACGGGCCACGTGGTGCAAAGCACCATCTCGGTCGTCCAAACGTATTTTGGACGGTCCAGATCTGTTTGGGTAATTTTTAATGGAAAATTACCAAAACACCCCCTCAAGCCCCAAACAGATTTGGACCGTCCAAAACACGTTTGGACGGCCGAGATGTGTGCTCGACACCAAATGGCCCGTCCCCACCCGGCATTGGAAAATTTCTCTAGACCAAGAGGACAAAACGGGAATAGTTCCAAGTGCCATGGGAACAGTAATTAATTTATTAGGTACTACTAGGGCTGTAAACGAACCGAATCGAGCCGAACCCTGTTAAGTTCAGCTCGGGTTCGTTAAGGTATGAGTTTGGCTCGAGTTCGATTCGAGCTTGAACAACTTGGCTTGAGTTCGGCTCGTTAAAATTTTTCAAGGTTCGGGTTCGGCTCGGTACTAGTTTGGCTCGAGTTCGGCTCGGGTTCGATTTGAACTTGAACATTTTGGCTCAAGTTTGGCTCATTAAACTCAAATGAATCGAGCTGAGCCGAATCTAAGCTCGAATTGAGCTCGTCAAGACTCAGGTTTGATTCTGTTCAGCTCATTAAACTCAAGCAAACCCAAACTCTCTCATTGATTGTATAGAATTTGGGAGAAAAATAAGTATTAAATTACATATACAATCTTAAAATTTTATACATTTACAAATAGACCCCTATTGAATTATTAATTAAATTTAAGTATAGATTCGCGAACCTAACCGAGCCGAATACCGTTAAGCTCATGTTCGGTTCCTTTACGAAACGAGCCTAGAATTGAGGTTCAGGTTCAGTTCGTTTAGCAAACGAATCGAACTCGAACGAGCTCTTGCCGAACCGAGCCTCGAACAGTTCGCGAATGGCTCAGTTCATTTACAGCCTTAGGAACTAGTACAATCCACTCTTTTGGGAAGGGCTAGCTATTCCCAGTCTGAGGAGATGCGCTCAACTCAAGCCTGTTGGAATCGCACCGCCTTTGGAATACTACTTTTGCGAATCTTCTCCATCTGCATTAACGTAGAGGCTTGTTCGTTTTGAGTTTCAACATGATTCCTAATAATTTTTTTCTATTTATCTCTCATCAATCATTACTTTTCAAAATTTCTCTCAAAACTCAAACAGAACAGGGTAGACTCTTTGGTGCTTAAAAATCATACCCCAAAGCACTAGCACTGCATTTAAACGGACATGCAAGTAAACGGACCTACCGTGGAATGACCTTGAGATTGCAATGGGTTGTCTTGGAGGTCGTCCCATCTGGGCAAGTGTAATCGGAGACGCCTCGTCGTCCAAAGACGAAAAGAGAGGGGTGTTTGGGAGTGCAATTTTATTCACCCATTTTAAAAGTGCGTGAACATTATCCACTTTCTTATTGGTTACCTCACATTTTGCCGTTAACCATTGTCTAGTTAAACTACAATTAGGCCCTGTTTTCGCTAAACAAAATTTTGTAGACTACAACTTTTAGGTTTTGTCTTTATTCAAAACAATGTCACATTTGTTAGTTTTGTGCTAAAATTTTATGTATTATTTGTTCCTCTGGACGAGAGGAATCAAAAAAGTAAAAAATTATGGCTTTTACACAAATATGTTTAGAAATATCTAAGAAAGAGCACCAAAAGTCAATTTTTTGGGATTTTCTTGGATATTTCCAAAAATGATTGTGTAAAAGTTACTGTATAATTTTATATTTTTCCGATTCTTCTCTCTAAGACAAACCAATATACAATACATAGTACAAGTATGGCGAAAAATTAACAACGCAAAAAAATTTGAATAAAGACAAAACTAAAAATAAATCCGGCTTTGAAATTTTGAGAATTTCTTTCCTTTTTCAATTTCTCAAAATTTGAAGATTTTAAAAATTAGTTATGTATAAGTTTTGACAAACATTCTGAAATGATTTTTAGAAGCTAGATTTTAATAATCTATCAAAATATTTTCCGCACCCACCCACATTGATGATCGACGGAGTTTTTCATTCTCTTATTATCTGTCCCTTGTCTTTCTTAAGAAAAGAAGTAACCGTTTAACCATAATCAGACCAAATAGTGTCACTCACCTGGTCACTGTGCAGAAGTTTTTCCCATATATTGTTTCTTGTCCACAAGGTTCCTTACCTCTGCGTCCAACATATTGAGACGGTAATTCAAATCCCCAAACCAGAATATCTGGCTGTTTAAAGAAACATTCAATTACAAATTAATGTCCCACATAGATCTCCAAAATACAATGGCACAAAACATAATTAAATATGTTGTTTGCTGATCAACAATAAATAAAAATACATCTGTGGTTGGCAAACAGAGGATAACAAACTTTTAAAATCCGATTATTTCATATGCTGGTATATGGATTTATAATTTGAGTTCGAAATGCAAGACATAAAGAATTCTTAGGGATGAAAAAAGCTTACGGAAGAGGAAAATAAATGATATTCTCTTTAGTATTATTATTATTTTTTGGGGGTGTGTGTGTGTGTTAAATAGGATTCTTTTTATTCATGCAATATTTGGGAAGTCATTTTATCCATATTTTAGATCCAAAGGAAGGCTGATCAATGGAGTGCTGGAGTCTTGGGCAATTAGCTCTCTCCTTTTCAAAAGAGTAATATGAAACATGTATTGCATATAGGCATAAACCATCACTCAGTTATACATTCGATAGGAGTTCTAGATTAAATAACTTGTGGTTGCAATTAATGCAGGTTTGCATAACAAATTTAAGTTATTTTAAGACAAATTTGGTGTTGAGCCATAAATTGTCTATCACAAGAAATTATTGATGTGTGGGAAATTTTCACTTGGAACAAAAAAAAAATAGAAAGGGGGGGACTTAAAAACTTTGCTTCCAATTTATAGCAAAAATGAAAAATGCATTTGCCCTGAAATAGGAAGCGGCTCCTCTCCAGTAATGGGAGAAGAGCTTCTCGTCCGGTTCTGGTTTTTTTCGGATTTATACCAGACCCACATTGATGATTGAAGTCGTACTTAGATCTCGTTGAGTTCACCAACCATACAAAAATTGGAGTTTGATCGAATGCCGTTAGATAATTAATCGGATCACATTAATCTTATAAAAAATGCACTAAACACACTGGATTGAAACCACATTTTCCCACATTTTTTTCCAAGATAAACATTTTCCAATCAGGTATCGAATGACATTCAGCTGGTCTAGTTAATAGGTTATTACTCTTCAGTACTATCCAGGTATCTTTAATTACGTTTTCTGTACCACTCAGCTGGTCTAGTTATTTCGCAATAATTTAGTTTTGATCTAATATGGTTTTCTCATTTGAGAAGGGCTATCCAAACTTCTTCCACAGGCTTCAAATTTCTACATTTTTGTGAACAAATTAAGTGAAGAAATAAATCCACAAATACGGATTTTTTGGTTGAAGTAAGTAATACAGAATACCGATTAAGAAAAAAGTACTCCTACCAAGGAAAGAAAACAAGAACAAGGATATCGTAGGAAGAGGACATAGCTGAAACCATACAAATATTGAAAAGCTGATACTCCAATATAGTACAAGTTTGTTTTTTTGGTAAATTAATTTCCGTTGGAAACCAAATGAACATTCAAGCTAGAGGGGCATACCCCTACAAAAAGCTAATAATATAATTGCACATATATATCATGAGATAGTACTTATGAACCACTTGGCCTCGGCGGAGCATCTTTTTCATAGTTGGAAGCCAATACTCTGCATTGGAAGCCAATAGTTTTTTCCAGATCAACAATTGGATTATCTCCTTGTCGGTGAACCTCTTTTCCCAATTCGGTCCTACAAGAAAAATCACAACAATAGAAAAATAAGGACAGAGCTTGAAATAATTCAGATGAGACAAAAATAAGCCAAAAACATAATTTGACTAATTTTTGTCTTAACATAAACTCTTTTTTTTAGGTTTATCGACAGAACTGCTTACTTTTAAAAATTTAGCGCTCCAACTTAAGAAGTTGTAATTTGGCGGCATGGTTGTCCCACTCTAATGCATCCCACCACTCCTGATAGCCCTTAATTCCATTCAAATTAGGAGAGCTATTAGTGTCAAAGGGGAGTTTCCTCAGCTTCGGGGTACTACCCCATATCATCACATGATCCAGTGATTGCCAGCACATGGGAACACCTTCAAAAAGGTTGACAAATTCAGGCAAATCCTTGAGGTACAAAAACGACAATTTGGGTAGAGCCGCATATTCCACCTTTTCATCCTCTGGAATCATCCCCTTGAGTCTCCAGCAATATCCGACAGTCAACCCTTTCAAGTTGGACAGTTGTTGAAGCATGAATCCACTTGAGAAGATGTGCTCAAGTAGTGGACAAGACCACACGTCCAATTGTGTTATTTTGGTAAAGCTGTTTACATTTAACGGTGGTGGTGGTGGTGGTCGTGATGATGATTGTCCCTCCTCCATCTCCAAACAAAGAATGGACTTCAAATTGCATAGTTCGCCCACAATCAAATATTCTAAATTTGAAAAAGCATTCATTTCAAGCCCATTTCTATTGACTATTGTTTCAAGCGCAACACATTTTCGAATCCGGCAAAATCTTAACCCGTTTGTGTTTCGCGTGCCCAATTCTGATAGAGCTTTGAGTTTTCCATTCCCGCTTAATATAAAGCCATTTGAACGGTTAAGTGCATCCTCTATGGCTAGGGGAAGGTCACCGTCCCTTTCTTCTCCTTCATAAGCTAGAAACCTGTTATACTTCCTACTCCATGTATGAAGTAACCAAGGTTCAAGTTCGCATAATTGGTGTGGACATTTCCCAGCTAAGAATACGAATTGCATCAATCTTCTCTCTTTCCATGGTATGCTATTTTGCAGGAAGTTTTGCAGATTACCTACTATGCGGAAGTCAAACAAAAGAGAAGAAAGTGAACCCAAGTTGCTCAGTTCTTTCGCAATAATTTCTGTACTTTCATCGCTCAGTCGACTTGTAAGTTCAATTACTTCAATATTGGGAATCCCACATATCATCCGAACAGGAATAATTAACTCTTCCCTTTTCATCCCCCTACTGGCAATTTCCAATTTAGATCGTCCGACATAAAGCACTTCCAGCTCCTTGAGAGCACTGATCTCTTTGGGGAGAGCTTCCAAATTTTCGCAATCTAAAAGGACTAGTTCTCGAAGACCGTCCAATTTAGATATTGAAGTTGGCAACGATTTAATATGGGTGCGTGACAGATCCAACACTCGGAGGCTAGGCATGTTACTAAAGAAAATTTCTGGAATCACCTCTAAATTTTCATTTCCTTGAAGCAACAAGGTTGAAAGCTTTGGGCAGTCTGGCGATTCTGGCAAGCTGCGCAAGTCATGATTAATAAAGGATATTCGTGTTGCATTTTTCCATTCCACCTCCTCTGGAATCATCTTTGAAGAAATTCCAGCTCTCACCAAATGTGTGGGTTCATCTCCTTGCAGGGAAGCCATTGCCAATACTAAGTCTCGAACAACATCATGCATCTTCACAAAGTCATCTTCGATGCATTTTTCCAACAAAGATGCATCTATAAGAGCTTGCAATATTGCTTCTCCCTCATCAAGTGCATGTTCCAAAGTAAGTTTACCTGAAAAAATCCTCTCTGCTCTCCAATATCCTATCAATCTTGATTTTTCGATTATGGAATCTTCTGGATACAATCCACAGAACAAAAGGCATTTCTTTTCCTGAATATTCTTTAACCGGTCATAGCTTACCTTTAGTACCTTGAACACATTTTCATTCAAGTCTTCAATGACTGATGTAGCAGGTGACCTTAATTTTCTTAAGAAATTCCTCCATACATTCATATTTTCCTCTTTCCGTAGTGCACTGCAAACGACTTTCAACGCTAGTGGCAAGCCACCACATTTGGCAACAATATCTTGGGCATACGGCTTGATGGTTGGAAGCATTGCAACGTGACCCACTCCAGAGGAAAACATCTCCCATGCTTCTTTGTTTGGCAAAACTAAAACGGGTACTTCAGCATCAGTTCTCATCCTTCGGCAAACTTCTCTTTTTCGGGTTGTCAAAACAACTTTGCAACCATTTTGTTGATTGGCGTTGGGGAACCCTACAACACTTAAATCCACCTCATCCCAAACATCGTCTAACAGCAAAAGGTATTTCTTGCCTTCAAGTCTCTGCAATAATTTGCTTGCAACTGTATCATTAGACTCGTTAGCATCTATTTCTATTTTTAACCGCATCCCAACCATGTTTTGTAGCTTTCTAATGCTCCAAGAGTTTGAGACAGTCACCCATATGACAAAATCAAAATATGTTTCAGCTTCATGTGAATTGTTCAAGAGGCTCAAAATAGTAGTCTTACCTACTCCTCCCATTCCCCAAATACCAACCATTTGAGTGCTCTCATCTCGTAGTTTATTCAGTACCACGTCTAGTGTATGATGTGCAAAACTTGACAGTGTCGAAGGGGGTTCTGGCCTCCTCTCAACTCTAGCTGGTGGTGAACCAATGAGAAATCCATTTTCAAACTTGGACTTTTCTACGAGCAGGCCAATTTCTCTGTCCATATTTACCACTCGCTCACCAAGCTTTATTCGTGCAAAAATATCTGGACATAATCCCCAAACACATTTCTTCTCAACATTGAACTCTTGTTGTAAGGTCTCAAACTTGTTTTCCACTTCCGCCACCTTTTTTCTCCAATTATCACATTCTCTGGTTGGAGTTTTCTGCAACTCGAGTTCAATTTTGTCTTCAATGTCTTGTTTCTTGATACGTAACTCAGATGCTTTGTTACAGAGAGCTTCCCAATTGCTCATCAATTTTCTGGCATAATTGATGCGTCTAGCAATGGGAGCCCATAAGCACCTCCCAATCTCACAGATAGGTTGGATGAGAGCTGTAGCAATTGACAAATGTGATATGATTAGTTGAAAAATTAGAAGTTTGATTGAGATGTTAGGTTTTTAAAGCCAAGGTAATGTCATGTATTGTTCGAGTTTAGCTTGTTTACTTGTAGCTTGTTTGTTTGGTGGAATTTCATATCCCCTCCATTACGATAGCATTGAAGTGATCATTTTACCATTTGGCCTACCAAAAACTTAACTTGTAATTCGAATGAAGACAAAAATTGAAAATGCATTATTACACAATCCTAACCAAAACAAATAGTACCAGATTAGTTTTTTCTCTACTATTCCTCAAGCCTAAGGGATTCAATATCCTGTACATATCCTATGAATTATGTATTCCTTCCGTTTATCTCTGAGCAGACAACCAGGCCATAGTGTAGATAACTAAATGGTTTGATCATACTTTTTTCAGTAGATAGTAATAAGAAGTTCTTGGCCTCCATAACTCAAACTCTTGATTTGGCCAAGCTCTATGACAGGGAAAAATTTGATTTCAAAACAATCTCGTCTACGTACTTTGTGCAGTAAATGCTTTTCTTTAGTGGTCCTATTTGTGTACTACTGACTTAATAATGCATCACCAAAAAAAATAAAGTACAAATATAACCACAATTTGATACTTCATTGAGCGAAGTTGCTTTGTCAAAAAATAAAAGAAGACAAAAGAAAACGTACCCAAAAAAAACAAAGAAAATAAGAGGAAACCAGATTGTTCAATCTCCTTATAGTTCTTCCATATATATAGTTTCTCTTACTTTATTATCCATTTCAAAGTGGCTCTTCCTCATTCCTTTTTACCGCCTGTACATCGAAGTGCAAAATGAAAAATGTTCCAAACTTCAACGTGGCTTGTTCTAAGCTCAATCCAAAATGATTTGGGCAATTAAGTCCATTTTAAACATTTCTAGCTACTTATTCTTTACACATTTTAAACATTTCTCAAAATTTCAAAGCTGGGTTTGGTTGGCTCTTGGGATTCTACAGCACAAATTTTAAAAAAAGGAAAGGAATTTTTGTAATCTTGCAGCTACAACAAACATGTTTTTCAACTTCTCTTAAAATCCGAAATGTAAAATATGTAGCAGAATCTAAAGCTAAAGTCTAAAATCTATATCTACAGGTACATCGCAAACATGCCCAAAGCTAAGTTTAGGTAGCTTTTGGGATTGTTCAACACAATTTCTAGAAAAAAGGAATGAAATTCTCGTAAGCTCGCAGCTGCAACAACCATGTTTCTCAACTTCAACAGCCAGGCAATGGTTCTCTAGCGGCTGTTGATAAGATTTTTTAATGCATTAAGTTTTGGAGAAATGTGTTGAAGTTTTGCAATCCTGTGTTGCACACCTTTTTTAATACAGCATTAATGCATTTTGAAATGATATCAAATGACATCCCGATAAACGTAATTTTTGACGTGGTCGATGTTCTCTGTGAGTTCTAAAAAGTGATCGATTCGGATTATTGTAATGGCCCCAGGAAGAGCCCACAAAAGGCCGAAACTGGACGAGACTGGAGGGAGGCTCACTGGGCGGAATCTACATCCATATACGGGGACGGTCCATGGTGGCCGAAACAATTGGGTATGTTTACTGCCCTTTTAGTGGCCACGAAATTTCTAAACTTTCTCTTTGAGTGCTGAGGAAGGTCCATCTTCAAAACTTGGCAACATTTTCCTCGATTTCAAGCTAAATTTTCAATTTGCTAGTTCAGTTACTATTGCATACATGGAAACGGCCTTAATTATAGGATAGCAAGCAATGCGCAATGAATTGAGTATGTGAGTATTTTTCAAGTGCCATGGCCTTCTTTATTAATGGTTGGACTTTTGATCTTAGAAACTATTATATGAATAACTAACTGAAAAAATTTTGGTTGGCCCAATCTATATAGATTAAGAAACATACACACATAATACTCCCTCCGTTCCAAAAAGAACAATAATGTTTGAAACTCGCGTCATTTTTCATCGCCTATATCTTTTAATCTATATTATTTTTCACGAGTTTGAAAACTTTGTATAATAGAACTAATCGAGAACTATCAAATAAGATCCATATTACTTTTTTCTTTTAGCTCCATATTGAAAGATATAAAGAGTTGAAATTGGCATGGATATCAAAAATTGGCATTCAATTTGGGACGGAGGGAGTACATGAAATATGTAAAATTACCTTCAGCCATGGGAGATAATTGAAGAACTCTCGATCGAGACGCCAAAAATCAGATGATCCTCAACTTTTTCCTTCTAGTAGTAAAGTACTTCAGTTTGATAGGGATTGAGAAGCACAAATGTTGCACTACAGGAAGAACCTGAATAGAAACTCAGATTAGTTCATTTTGAAATCCGAGTATAAATTATAGATAATAATGACTGTTCTTAGTATGGTATATATACAACGAGAACTTGCCATCGTATTGACATAGTAAGCCGAAGTACAAGTATTGATACAGGAAAGAAATTGGCTTTTTGACTTTTTTGGTCCCCAGAGTATTTCTGCTATGCCATTTTGGTCCCCAATATTCCAATTGTCAACATTGCAGCTCCAAAGTATCAATTTTGTCATTAAATGGTCCCTGCGGCTCACGCCGTTCCTTTCCTCTGTCAAATCCAAGGGCAAGATTGGTATTTTACCTCTCCCACCATGCCAAACCCCCTCTCTCCCTCAAAACGGTGTTGTTTGGTTGGAAAGATTGATTTTTCTTTACCATGGTTCTCTTAGTGTTTTCATTGAAAGTCTTAAAGTCAAAAAATAATTATGACTCTTTTGGATAAAATGATCAAAAAATTAAGATCTTCGCACAGGTTCAAATAGATTGAAAATTTGAATAATTATTTTTTCCACCATATTTTTTAATATATAAATAGCTGAAAAAAATCAAGTGTTTCAATTTTCAACCCGTTTGAACAGGTGCGAAGATCTTAATTTCTAATCATTTTATTTTAAAAGGTCATAATTAATTTTTTGACTTTAAGACTTTCAATGAGAGCCCTAAGAGAACCATGGAAATGAAAAATCAATCTTATATTTTTTTAGGCTGCTTATATATCAAAAAATTAATCATGACCCTTTAAAATAAAATGATCAAAAAATTAAGATCTTCGCACCGGTTCAAACGGGTTGAAAATTGAAACACTTGATTTTTTGTGGATTCAAACATAAATATACCCTAGATCGTTTTATGGGTAACTATTTCACCTGTATTTTGTGGATTCACGCGCATCAAACAATTTTAGACCCATCTACAATCGAATCTGTGTTCGAATTTCGATCACACATCTACGTTAGTATCATCTCCTGCTTATACGTTATACGCAACGACCCACTTAGAAAGTAAAAGTCTTTAAATCTTTTTTCCACAATCTATATTTTTGAGGTATTAGAAGTAGAACATACATTCTCCGTGGAAGAAAATTATCATTTGAGCAAAAATGGCATCATGAACGAAAATACCACGTGAGCAAAATTAGTGATAATAACTTGGTTAGACAAAAAAGATTGATGGTATTTTCACAAACGGTATTTTTCGTGTACAGAGATAGAGAGAAAAAAGAGAGAAAATTGAATTAGGAGTATATATGGATTTGCGACTTCCCACCAGAATTAATTTGGCATACTTGTCAGCGGAGTTGGGATCTCAGAACTACGACAAAGATAGGAGTATGGAATTGCAGATCTCCCTACTACCATACTACAATGGAGAGAGAGAGAGAGAGAGAGAGAGAGAGAGAGAGAGAGAACAATGGCTCACATTTTAGAGGCAAAACCGATAGTAAATCATAGTGGAGTAGTAAATTTCAGAGGCCAGACACACTAGTCAATTACTAGTCAGCTCGCACTCTTTTTTTTTTTCTTTCCATAATTTATACATCAATAGGGTTTGCAATGTATTAGTATGTTATTTCAAGGTTATGGATAGCCCTGAATCATCCAAGACCCTGAATCCCAAACCTACTTTGCGTTGGGATCGAACACTGGCAATCAACTAAGCTTGGTTTCTCAACTCACACTTTATTTTTCTTATTTCTACAGTGATATCATTGGTTAGTGTTATTAGTTACAATAGCAGGACAATGTAAGACAATGGTATTCCGCGAAGCACTTTTTGCATTTTTTGGGCTTCTTTTTGTTTTGTTTAATTCAAAAAATAATCTAGTTTGTTAATTTTGCGCCTTGTTTTTTTGGTTTTCCGTTTCATCCCGTATTCATTTCCTGGCTGTTTCAAAGGGTCTTGAGCAGTGTATAATGGGCAGTTCTCTCTTCATTTTGCACCTGCAAATTCACAACTTCAAAAGCTCTGAAATTCATTCTTTGTGTGAGAGAGAGACAGTAGTTAGTTTGCCAAGGCAGTCGATGGTGGTGTTCCGACAGCCTACAGTTTAGCCGAGCTAACCTTCGGAGGAAGACGTCGAACAAGATCCTACAACACCCACGGTAGGCGGCGAATCTTTCTTAAGGAGACTGTGGTATCACACAGGACTCAGTTTCGATCCAAAAGATTTTGTTTGTATCTCGTTCTTTATACTCTGTCAACTGTTTTGTATTTTGTAATTTGATTCAGTCTTGTAATTTTATCAATATTGATAATGAAATTGTTCTCTGGAATATTACATGATTGCCGAGATTTTCCCAACAGAAAATGCAAGCAAGTATTAGGAAAGTCAGGAAAAAAAATCATCACATCTATTTGAGAAAACCCAATACATATGTACAGCACACCATATGAAAATCTTCAATTATTTCATATTTCCAAGGTAGCCCGACCCAAAAAAATAAATTCTGAGACCAGACAAAAATAGAAAGGAATACCCTCAGGAATTCAGTTTTCCGAGGGTTCCAATCGTTGGTAAAATAGACGGAGTCTTTTCCAAATATATGCAAGGCCAACACACATGAGCCCAATCGCATGATGCAAACATCATCACAGTCCAAAGGAAACAGAAAATGAGTACCATTTGCCAGATCGAGATGATAAATCCCTACTATTTTTGGATGCTGGAGAGGAACCCCACATATGAAGCCGGTCGAAATAACAAAGATCGATCACACAAAACAAATGTATATGTTCGATAATATTTCCAACACTAAAAATATCTCAAACAAATTATAATTACGTGTCCAGTCCAGATTGTGTGCACGATTAACCCGGGCCCCTAAAAATAACCTGTCAAACTCTCTAGTTGCCCCCAAATTAAAGGCTAATAACATCTTAGATATTTCGAATTTGAGACTCTATGAGTAAGCAAATACCTAAGCTCTTGGACTTAACCACCAGGCCTAACTTCCTGAGTTCGAATTGTGACGGGTGGAAAAAATGTGGATCAACCCACCACAAATTAACCTCATGATCCCGTGGTTCCTACACATTTCCACCCATCGGTATTGCACCCTCTTTCTTTTGTGAGGTGAACAAACTTGCACTCCTTCTTGGGTTAACAATATCTCAAATTCAAAACTAGAAAGTTCCAAAACATCTATAGATCAAACTTGGAAATTTCCGCGTACAGATATATATAGAGAGAAAAAAAAAACAGAGAAATTTTAAGTAGGAGTATGGATTTGCAACTTCTCACCAGAATTCGGCGTACTTGTCACTGGAGTTCGGATCTCATCAGAACTTGGACAAAGATAGGAGCATGGAATTGTAATCTGGAAATATCTTTTTACCGGAGAGAGAGAGAGAGGAGGAGGAGGAGGAGATGAGAAAACAAACTCATAAGCGTCGGTGATGCTCGTGCCCACCCATGTATTTTGTAAATTTTAGAGGCCACACACAATAGTCAACTAGTCAGTGAACTCGCACTCATTTTTCCACAATGTATGTGATATCAATTTTTAGTTAGTTACAATAGAATGTTAATGTAGGTTAATGGCGTTCCGCTAAGCACTTTAATTCTCAATTTTTGTCTTTTCTAACAAGAACGGTTCCTTCAACAAATAAAAATAAATGGTTGTATTTTACTAAATGCTACACACAACTTTAAAATATATATAGCTCCAGACATAACTGCGTCCAGAACCCTACGATGCATATGGATCCACAGGCATCGATTTTCTATTGTGCTTCACCCAAGTTGAATAATTTTACTACGATTTGGTAATATATATTAATTAAGTATTAACGTGATATTGGACAGTTAGCAAGCAATTGTTATTGGCATGGAAATTGGGAAATAGTTTCCATCCATCAAGAAGGAATCTTGGTCAAGCTTGAAGACCAAGTCTAATTTTTTAGAAAGGAGATCGAATCACACAAGCTACCAAATTAATGAGTGATGCTACTTGCACATACATTTTTACACGTATCTTGCACATACACTTTTATGGGGTCCACCTCGGGTCCCACCAATATGATCCGAACCGCTCATTATTTTTAAAATAATTTTTTAAGAATTTCTGTAAAAAATCAACTCGACAAGATTTCGGTAAGGGCTTTTTTCAGAAATCATAGAGTGAAACAGTCTGATTCGCCTTGCGATTTCTGAAAAAGCCCTTACCGATATCCTATCGAGTTGATTTCTTACAGAAACTCTTAAAACATTATTTTAAAAATAGTGAGCGGTTCAGATCATATTGGTGGGACCCGAAACGGGCCCCATAAAAATGTATGTGCAAGATATGTGTAAAAATGTATGTGTCCTTACATATACACCAAATTAAATGGCCAATATTTTTGGTTTCTTTCTCAACGGCTCTTAGAGTCTGTATATCTGTGTGCCTTGTTTTGGTACAAGATATATAAAGAATTAGTTAGAGCAAGAGAGAAAAATATATTGTGAGAGACTAAGGGAGAGATGAAAAAAATATATATTAGTGATCATGGATTTGGGAATTAATATTTTTCTATCTCATTGAACTCAATAAATATAGTGGAATTTTTTTTTTTGTGTGTGAAGTATGTATAAAGACCGAACTACGTTAAATAATGTGCTCTTTATCTTTTCTTTGTGCTTGTTTAATTTTGTGACGCTTTTCCGTTGTAGGGGACTGAAAATCCCAGCATAGATTACTTCTCTGTTTTTCTGAGGACCTATCAGGTATGGACGACGTTTCATGTTTATAATTCACCATGTCTCTGATCAACTAAGGTGTTAATGTAAGTTTGTAAATGAGCTAAGATGAGCTTTTCCGAGCTCGAGCTTGAGTTCGACTCATTTACAAAATAAGTCAAAATTTTGAGCTCGCGAGCCGTTTCTGATCCACTAAGGTGTTAATGTAAGTTTGTAAACGAGCTGAGCCGAGCTTTCCCTAGCTTGAGCTTAGCTCATCTACTAAACGAGCAAAAAATTTGAGTTCAAGCTCTGCTGGAGCCTTAACGAGCAAAGGTTAGTCATTTAATAAACAAGTCTCTTTAATTGAGCCAAGTCTTCTTTAATAAGCAGAGCTTTTTATCGAACAAGTGCAAAACCGAGCTCAAACTTGCGAGCTTTTCGATTCATTTACAGCTCTAAGCAGTGTAAGAATACTAACTTTAGCCGAGGAAAAAAGAAACCGACAAAGTGAGTGACCAAAGTGTTCAGCTTCTCGGTCATGGTTGGCATCTCAAATCAAGTCACTATTGAGAAAAACTTTAAAAAAGAACAAAACAGCTTGGGACAGTCATAATGCACCACAATAGTGATTGATGAATGCTTTATGACTAGTCATACATAATTGCATATTAGATGTCGTTATGAAATTATTTCCATCACTTTTTCTCACATCTCTTGTATGTCATCATCTTTTTGTTTTGTTTGTCAGCAATACTACCCTCACCGCTTTAACATTTATCGCTCAATATTCATTATTCGTCTTTGCATTCAATGATCCGAATTTAAAAAAAAACTCTTTCAGGTATCATTCAAAACACTTTTGGATGGTAAGATTAAGGGGTCGGAAGAGCAGTGAATGTTAAGCGGATGGAGGTACATAGACGTATTAATGTTTGTTAGAGTGGCAAACCAGTAGTCGTGGGACACTGTCAACCAATCATGCCCGGCTCCCTCCACACAGATATATTCACGCAGGCCTAATACGTATACTTCCTGCATGAATAGGTAGGACACACCACTTGTATTTCATTAGGGATTTTGGGATTGTCTATGACTTTGAATCTCAACCAACTGTCCTCTTGAGGCTCGAACCCAAACTCTCATTAAGGAAGGTGGTGGATAATGTCAACTGAGCTAAGAGCTCATTTACAATTGCTACTTACTTCTCCAAACTCAAATTTGGTGTAATTTTATCCTAGATGGCCTAACATTTGTTCAAATTTGGCGTGGTACGATGGCAGATGTGACATGGTACTGTACCTGTACTTCCATTTTGTTCACCAAAAAATCAAAAAAGACATTTGGCGTGCCTAATCAGGAGGAAGTCCATGGAGTGTCTGAAGCCCAACCAAAACCGCTAAAACCCAACCCAATAACATGCCAGGCCGGAAAAAATTGGAGTTCGGCACCACCAAGTGGTGTCCTACAAATATCGAATAATTGTAACGTTGTCGTGTTATGAGAATTTATGATAAGCAAGAGTGGCACAACCAAAATAAGCCAAAGGCTTGACGGGCAGTCCATCTTAAATAAAATGGCGAGATGATATACCATCGTAATGAGAATTTATGATATTGATCGTAGTGGTTGGGTACGAAGTTTACATATTCAACGATAACAATTTAAATCTGGCGCTGTACGTAAATATCCGAAGTGTTTTTCTTCATATTCCAACAATTTTCATATTCCCATAGACGATGTTGTACTATTTGGTGAATTTCATTATAGCTTTTTCAATATTGTAATTCTTCCATCCCAATTTGTTGTGCCTATTTTGACTTTCACGTAATTTAAAGAAAAATCATAATTATATTGACTTTGTGTCAATTTTACCATTCTACCCCTTTGTAATTTACGACTTTTTGTCAACTTTCTTGTCATGTCATTAATTTGCTCCACTTTTCTTTCAAATCAAGTTCAAAATTTGAATTTGGAAGAGAGAAATGAGAGGTGATATAGAAATATGGACATCCAAAATTGAAAAATTTTGAAACAAGCACATCATTTTGAGACATCCCAAAGAGAAATAAGGGCACAACAAAATGGGACAGAGGGAGTAATTTATAGTTATCAGTTTGAAGGGGAAATGACGGCCCATGACGTATTTTGATAATTAATACCCGCCAAGAACATTCTGAGAACATTTTTTAATGCTGAAAATGTCCTTGATAAGTATTAATTATCAAAACACGTACTTGGCCGTCATTTTTCCTTCTCAAAATGTAGAAATCTCAAGCATGTGGAAGAAGATTGGATTCACGATTTTTCATGGGCCGCATAGGGTTCGGATCACATCCAGTTTTTTGTTGTACATTGTGGTCCAGTTAGTGGTTGAGATTCACTATGAGAAATCCAAGGGTCCCCATCTTGCCACATCTAATTCCCATTACGGCTCTCAAATGGCATCAGCAAGTTGCTAACGGAAAATGTCCCATTAATTTAACGTGATTTTTTTTTAGGTTGAGAAAACCAGATGTTTGAGGGGCTCTCAAACGCCGCATACGCTTTTTGTGGGACGAACTTTGGATCTCACAAAGATATTCAAATATTAAGTTATTCTTAAAATATTTTTTATTGGCTCTTGCAAAAAATTAGTTCAATCCGATATCTGTGGGATTTTTTCAGCATTCGTATGGGCCCTACAAATTCTGAAACACTCTTATCAATATCGGATTCAACTAATTTCTTTCAAGAACCCATAAGAAATTTCTTTAAAAAAACTTTGCAGTTTGAATCATTTTGAACAAAATACTCCATTTTTTATAAGGACCTAAACAGTAAATCTCGGCCACTAACTGGACGTAATGGACAATAAAATACTGAATGTGATCTCCCCCCTTAAGGATAAAGCATCTCATCTCATAAAGAAACCGCTAATTTAATTCAGCGATTTAATTTGTTCCTTTTGGAATTAAACGAACAAATTACTTGTCTGAAACGAATCACCAATAGGTTATTACTCTTGGGTACTATCCAGGTATCTTTTAATGACGTTTTCGGAGCCACTCAGCTGGTCTAGTTATTTCACAATAATTTTAGTTTTGATCTAATTAATATGGTACTGTTGTTATCATAAAAGGTTATGAACCCCTCCCGACACCACTCTCTTTCCTTCTTTCTACATTTTGTGAAACAAATTAAGTGAAGAAATAAATCCACAAATATGGATTTTTTTTGCTTGAAGTGAAGTACCACAAATATGGATTTCATATGCGCTTATCGGGTTTGAGTTGGGGTCTGGTCCGTTTGGATTCTCTACCACTTAGGTCTTGATTGGTTCTCATCTGGCGATTTCGCCGGTCTTGCTTTTGCAGGGGGTGCCTGTGTTGAAGTCTGGATAGTTTTGGCTCATTCTGGTAATTTTTGATGAAATCTATATTGCCTTCGGACTTTGTTATGAAATGAATTGAATGTGTTAAAAAAAAAAAAAAAAAAAAGAAGCACCACCGAATACAGATTATTAAGAAATAAAGAACCAAGGAAAGAGAACAAGCACAAGGATATCACAGCCAAGGGCGAAGAGGACATAGCTGGAACCATACAATTATACAAATATGGAAAAGTTGATACATAAAAACATCCATCAAATGTCAAATGACTCAAATAGTTACCGATCTCGCATAAAGAAGAACTAAAATGTCAAAATCAACAAAAGACAAGCATCCAACATTGAAACCAAAATTAAAGTCAGCTGATCTATGAGAGGAGTCAAGAGAGAAGTACACCGACTTTAATTGTGGTACATGAGATACTTATGAAAAACTTGGCCTCGGCGGTGCATCTTTTTCATAGTTGGAATCCCATACATACTCTCCATTGGAAGCCAATAATTTTTTCTAGATCAACAATTGGCTTGTTTCGTTGCTAGTGAACCTCTTTTCCCTATTCAACCCTACAAGAAAAATCAAAACAGTAGACAAATAAGGACAGAACTTGGAAAAATTCAGAAAAGAAAAAAATAAACCAAAAATATTATTTGACTAATTTTTGTCTTAAAATAAACTTTTTTTTTTTTTAGTTTATCGACATAACTTCTTACTTTCTCAATTTCTGAGCTACAACATAAGAAGTTGTAATTTGGCGGCATGATTGTCCCACTCTAGTGCATCCCACCACTCTTGATTATAGCTCTGAATTCCTTTCAAATTAGGAGCGCTATTAGTGTCAAAGGGGAGTTTCCTCAGCTTCGGAGTATTCAATATTATCACTTCATCCAGTGATCGCCAACACGTGCGAACGCCTTCAAAAAGGTTGACAAATTCAGGCAATTCGTAGAGGTACAAATACGACAATTTGGGTAGAGCCTCGTATTCCACCCCTTGAGTCCCCGGCAATTCAGGACAAGCAAGTCTTTCAAGTTGGACATTTGTTGAAGCATGAATCCACTTGATAAGAGGTGCTCAATTAGTGGACAATCCCACAACTGCAATCTTGTTAGATTGGTAAAGCTGTTTACATTCAGAGGTGGTGGTGGTGGTGATGATGATTGTCCCTCCTCCATCTCCAAACAAAGAATGGACTTCAAATTCCATAGTTCGTCCAGAGACAAAAATTCTAAATTAGAGAAAGCACTCATTGCAAACCCATTTCTATTGACTATTGTTTCGAGTGCACCACATTTTCCAATATAGCAATATCTTAACTCATCTGTGTTTTGCATGCCCAAGTCTGATAGAACTTTGAGTTTTCCATGCCTCATTAATAGAAAGGCACTTGAACGGATAAGTACATTCTCTATGGCTCGGGGAAGGGCACTATCCCTTTCTTCTCCTCCTCCATCATAACCTAGAAACCTCTCATAGTACTTCTTACTCAATTGAAGTAACCAAGGATCATGTTCGTATAATTGGTGTGGACATTTCCCAGCAAAGAATATGAATTGCGTCAGTCTTCTCTCTTTCCATGGAATGCTATTTTGCAAGAAGTGTTCCAGATTACCTAATATGTGGAAGTCGAATACAAGAGAAGAAAGTGAACCCAAGTTGCTCAAATCTTTCAAAATGTCTTCTGTACTTTCATCGCTCAGTCGACTTGTAATTTCAATTACTTCAATACGAGGAATCTCACGTATCATCCCAACAGGAATAATTAACTCTTCCCTTTTCGTCCCCCTACGGCCAATTTCCAATATAGATCGTCCGACATAAAGCACTTCCAGCTCCTTGAGTGCACTAATCTCTTTGGGGAGAGCCTCCAAATCTTCGCAATCTAAAAGGACTAGTTCTCGAAGACCGTCCAATTTAGATATTGAAGTTGGCAATGATTTAATTCGGGTGCGTGACAGATCCAACACTTGGAGGCTAGGCATGTTATTAAAGAAAGTTTCTGGAATCACCTCTAAATTTTCATTTCCTTGAAGTAACAATGTCAATAGCTTCGGGCAGTTTGGTGATTCTGGCAAGCTGCGCAAGTCACGATTCATAAAGGATATTCGTGTTGCATTTTTCCATTCTACATCCTCTGGAATCATCTCTGAAGAAATTCCAGCTTGCACCAGATGTGTGGGTTCCTCTCCTTGTAGGGAAGTTATTGCCAGTACCATGTCTCGAACAACATCGTGCATCTTCACAGAGTCATTTTTATCACATTTCTCCAACAAAGACGCATCTATAAGAGCTTGCAATATAGCTTCTCCCTTATCATGGGTTTGTTCCAAAGTAAGTTTACCAGAAAAAATCCTCTCTGCTCTCCAATATCCTATCAATCTAGATTTTTCAATCATGTCGGCTTCAGGATACAATCCACAGAATAGAAGACATTTCTTTTCTTCAGTATTCTTTAATTGGTCATAGCTTACCTTTAGTACCTTGAACACTTTGTCATTCAAGTCCCCAATGACAGATGTGGCAGGTGACCTTAATTCTCTTAAGAAATTCTTCCATACATACACATTTTCCTCTTTCCGTAGTGCACCGCATACGACTTTCAACGCTAGTGGCAAGCCATCACATTCACTAACAATATCTTGGGCATATGTCTCGATGGTTGAAAGCGTCGAAATGTGGCCCACTCCAGAGGAAAACATCTCCCATGCTTCTTCCTTTGGCAAAACTGAAACGTGTACTTCAGCATCAGTTTCCATCTTTCGGCAAACTTCTTTTTTTCTGGTTGTCAAAACAACTTTGCAACCATTTTGTTTATTGGCATTGGGGAACCCTACAATACTTAAATCCACCTCATCCCAAACATCGTCTAAAAGTAAAAGGTATTTTTTGCCCTCAAGTCTCCTAAATAAAGTACATGCAACTTTATCATCAGACTCGTCAGCATTTATTTCTATTGATAACCGCATCCCAACTTCATTTTGTAGATTTCGAATGCTTGGAGATTTGGAGACAGTTACCCATATGACAAAATCAAAAAATGTTTTGACGTCATGGTAATAATTGTTCAATAGTTGCAAGACAGCCGTCTTACCTACTCCTCCCATTCCCCAAATACCAATCTTTGCAGTTCTCTCATCTCGAAGTTTATCCAGTACCATGTCCCGTGTATCATATGCAGACGTTGTCAATTTCGAAACGGGGTCTGGCCTCCTCTCAACTCTAGCTGGTGGTAAATCAATGAGAAATTCATTTTCAAACTGCTTTTCTATGAGTAGGTCAATCTTAGTGATCATATTTACTACTCGTTTACCAAGCTTTATACGCTCAAAAATGTCTGGACATAATCCCCAAACACATTTCTTCTCAGCATTCAACTCTTGTTGTAAGGTCGCAACCTTGTTCTCCATTTCTGCAACCTCATTTCTCCAATTATCACATTCTTGGGTTGGAGTTCTCTGCAGACGGAATCTTTCAATTTCAGTATCAATGTCATCTTTCTTGGAACGTAATTCCGATGCTTTCTTGCAAAGTGCTTCCCAATTGTTCGTCAATTTTCTGGCGTAATTGATGTGTCTAGCAATTGGAACCCATAAGCACTTCCCAATCTCCCAGGCAGCTGGGATGGAAGTTGCAGCAACTGACAAAAGCAATATGATTAATTGACAAAATAGAAGTTTGATTGAGATGTTAGGTTTTTAAGGCCAAGCAATGTTTGTGGGAATTTAGCTTGTTTACTCGAAGTTTGTTTGCGTGGTGGTATTTGCTGCCTATGAACTTCATATGTTCCAATCATAGGACGTAACTGTGACGGACTATAAGCTATATGGTTATATTTGACATAATTAGTACTAGAGGGACGAAATGTAGATATCATTCAAACTAGAAGGATAATTTCTAAAATAATTACTCCCGCCGTCCCTTTTTAAGTGTTCAACTTCGTAATTTCAACTTATTAAAAAGATATCATCAATACACATTTCACATCAATTTTTACTTCAACTTTCCCTCCTTCCCCTCTATTGAAACATCATCATTACATTTTTTACTCACTAAATTTTTAAAATGGAATCTACTTTTATGGGTAAAATATAAAATTCACTAACTTTTACTTATTAACTTTACAAAATGGACAATTATTGAGGGACAATCCAAAATAGAATACTGGACTCCAAAAAAAAGACGGAGGGAGTATCATT
This sequence comes from Rhododendron simsii, assembly GCA_014282245.1. Taxonomy (NCBI): domain Eukaryota; kingdom Viridiplantae; phylum Streptophyta; class Magnoliopsida; order Ericales; family Ericaceae; genus Rhododendron; species Rhododendron simsii. Next base: position 3,670,081 of record CM024964.1, read on the forward strand.
TTTCTATTTATGCCCTTCCTACGTGAAAAGATAAAGCTGAAGATTTTCAGGGGGATTTTGATTAAACGATGGACCAAAAATGGTCTATCATTCATGTGCTTCGTTTCATTTACTTCTCTTTAGTTTTTTTTTTTTTTAATTTAAACACGGTTTTTGGAATTCCAGTGTGCTTCAATGATCAAGAGCCACAAACAGTACTTCATTTCTTTAGCTAAGGATAGTAACGAAAAATAAAAAATTCTAATCATGTCGCCTTAAGAGCAAACTGACAACTAGGGTTTTGAAACGGACATCCAACTCGTGTTCAGTTGTTAAAAAGCTTGTTTAAAATTCATTTGTTAAACAACTCAAGATTTGAATGATATTATAATTGAAAAATGCTAACCTCGGCTCTCAAGGCGGATAATAATAGGTAAAAATTGCATTGATATCCGTGAAAAGTGTATTGATGTTTGTGAAAGTGTATTAATATCTGTAAGAATTTGTGTATTATCCTATGGCCTACAGAGGTTAACAAGACCGAATTTAATTTGAAACTCATTAAGGTTCCATTCTGTTTAACTTTATTTATCTTTTTCGTTTTAGGTGTTTTCCTCGCTTTTTTTAAACTTTTGTTAGATTTGTGTTTGTTTATTAATCATCCGTCTCGATGAGAGGAGACTATATAAGTACTAAAACATTAGGACCAAAAGCAAAAAAAATTCACTAAAGACAAAAACAATTCCAAACAGCTGTCTTTTTAGTCTAAAGTGTCATCATATATAAACTTTTTTCAACATCGGTCCATAATTTTATAGTTTTTTTATTTCTCTCGTTGAGATGAATTAGTCCAAAAAATTACGATGAAAAGTAAAACAAAATGTTATGAAAATAAATTATAGTACTAAAAAAAGTCCTAGACAAAAAAAGTCAAGAATGGAGCCTAAGATTTGAGAACCAGATCAAACAAGCTATTGCTTGACAAGTTCGACCCAATGGGGCCAATAATGGATGGTGTTTTGTGGTCTCTAAAGTTGTCCTTTGTGGCCTCTATCCTTGCGGCCTCCAAATTCAGCCCTTGGTGGCCAAAATAATTCAGCTCGTTTACCGCCCTTAGTGTCCATGAGACTTCAAAACTCTCTTTGAGTGTTGAGGAAGGTCGATCTGCAAAACTTGGCAAGATTTTCTTCGATTTCAAGCTAAGTTTTCTATTTGCCAATTCAATTACTATTGCATCTAACCATGGAAATTAGTACTCCTTTATGTCCCTTTATTAGAGTCCAATATTCTATTTGAGATTGTCTTTAATAAGTATTCATTTTGTAAAGTTAGTGGGAGAAATTATATTTTTTGCATTTTGCCCCTAAAAATAAATTCATCTTTGAAAAATAATGGGTAAAAATATAATAATGATGTCTCCATAGTAGGTAGGTATGGAAAGAGCAAGTAAAAGTTGATGTGAAATATATAATGATGATATCTATTTAATAAGTTGAAGTTACGAAAAAAAAAAAGGACGGAGGGAGTATGACTTTTACAGTCCTAGCATTATAGTAAGCAATGGGCAATGAATTGGAGTTCAGTTTTGTAGGAGGACATGAACATTACTCTCATTTCTATTTGTTGAAATGATGTGGATCCCACCACAAAGTTATGTCATGCTTACTAAAAAATGTATTGCAGAGGTAAGCATGACATCACTTGTGGTGGAATCTACACTATTTCAACCAATAAAATGGAGGGTATGTTCACCCTTTTTTAAGAAGAGTGAATAAATTGGAGGGTAATGTTCACCCTCTTTTAATGTTGATTGAGTATGTGAGTATTGTTCAAGTGGCATGGCCTTCTTTAATGGTTGGACTTTTGATCTTAGAAACTATATGATTAATTTGACTAACTGAAAAAACTTTGGTTAGCCCAATCTATACAGATTAAGAAACATACACACATAATACATAAAATATGGAGGAGTGGCTAAAATAATGGAGGGGATTCAAGCTAAGTTTCTTTGGGGCAACTCTGACCTTAAAAGGAAAATACATATGGTGAGCTGGTCCAAAATCAAGCAGAGCAAAGAAGTTGGCGGCCTTGGTGTAAAAGGAATAAAAGATATGAATGATGCATTACTTTTGAAATGGTGGTGGAGATTTGGAACTGAAAAGGAAGCCCTGTGGAGAAAAGTAATTTGTGCAAAGTACAACATGGATCTTAACTCTTGGTTTCCTAACATGGAAACAAATAGAATGGTATCCTGTTCATGGAGAGACATTCTTCAAATTAAAAGCAGGAATCCATTAGCTTTTAACAAGTTCATGGAAACTATTAGATTGACAGTGGGGGATGGAAATTCCTAATTAAAGTTCTGGACTGATCCTTGGATGAATGGGAAATGCCTGAGTTCTTTGTATCCAAGATTTTTCAACATTTGTCTTATTAAAGAGGAGACAGTTGCAACGGTTCTAAGCCGGAAGGAAGAGCAGCTTATGTGGGAATTCCAACTTAGGAGAGGAAGGTTTCTCAGAGGGGAAATTGAGGATTTCAACTCTAAGGCTTTGATGCTGGATGGTCTACAAGTTATTCTCCAACCTAGATCTGACCATCTTACATGGATCGCAGGTAAGAGCAATGCTTTCACAGTTTTTTCAATGTACAAACTTGCCACCCATCAGAAAATTTTTCTGATCTTTTCGCAAAAAAGGCTTTTCACTTGATTTGGAATAATGTGTTACCTTACAGAGTGCAATGTTTTGGCTGGATGGCATACCTTGGTAAACTAAAAACTGGTGATTTTCTTATGAGAATTGGTATAATTCATCAACAACATCACGCTCTCTGTAAGTTTTGTGGGGAAACATTGGAATCGATCGATCACTCATTATTATTTTGTCAACCTGTATGGAATGTTTGGTGTGAGATTTTGGAATGGTGGGGCATTCAGTGGGTGACTCCGAGTTCGGTGTCTAGATTGATCAATTGGTGGTTGAATTACAAGCAGAAACAAAAGGTTAAAGTCATTTGGGACTGTATCCCTTTTGCAGTCCTTTGGTCATTGTGGAGAATGAGAAATGAGCATACATTTCAAAACAAGGATCTTAATTGGAATGAAGTGGTTGAGCTGATAAAATTAAGGATTGCTTTCTGGGTCAAGTCCAAATGGTTCGAGTCAGATTACTCCATCACTGATTTCATCTACCGTTTACGGAGCATTATCCAAGCCTCATAGTCTTGAGGTGGCTATGCTTCTTGTGGGTGGGGTTGTTTGTGTCTAGGTTGTTTGGTTTGTTTGTCTCTGTTGTCTATTTTGCATTGAATTCTGAAAGTGTGTTGCTGCTATTGACATAACTTGTTGCTGCTACTGATATACCTACTGTTGCTGCTGCTGATCTGCTCTTGCTTTAGTAGAAGCCTAATACTACCACCATTTTGATTATCCACTCGGAAAATCCATTTTGATGCAAGGGATGCAAAGTGCCCTTCTGCCAAGTTGATTATCTCGAATTGGGTTCAATGGAATCTTGCTTTGACATTTTGTCTTGATCTTATTGCTGTGTAAGCCTCACTGGATTTTCTTATTGTAATTTGGTCGGGTTGATTTCTTATCGATCTTTGGGCTTGAGTAGCATATGATTGTTGTAGGGTAGGGTGCCAACCTCGTTGCAATGTTACGCTCACATTGTGATGCTACATTTTTCCGCCCTTTTTATCGATGTACTTCATTCCATTTTAATGAAATATATCTTTTTCGTCGTTCAAAAAAAAAACACATAAAATATGTAAAATTACCTTCAGCCATGAGAGATAATTGAAGAACTCTTGAGACGCCGAAAATCAAATGATCCTCTCAACTTTTTCCTTCTAGTAGTAAAGTACTTCACTTATAGAGAGGGATGGAGAAGCACAAATGTTGCACTACAGGGATAACCTGAATATTATTAATTCAGATTACTTCATTTTGAAATCCGAGTATAATAATACTTAGATAACAATAACTGTTCTTAGTATGGTATACAACGAAAACTTGCCATCCTATTGACAGAGTAAGTCAAAGTACAAGTATTGATACAGGAAAGAAATTTCCACACCCAGCACGTTTTAATCAAAGAAAATTCTTAAATTAACCGAATAAGTTGACAATAGTGAGTATGTGAATATGTATTAAAGGGTCTATAAAGTACACAAAAATACGTGTTTTCCTTGTCTTTTAGTGTGTTTATCGTCAGCCCACTGGGCCGACTATAGCAAGACCGTTTAATCAATCCAAGGTGACAGAATTATATTTATCTTGAAGAGCTGTATGATTTCCACACCCTCTTTTTAGAAAGTGGATTCTCAAGGTCGAATGGCAGTGGTGAGTTTTAGAGGGTTCAAAGCCGTCTTGTGGTGAGGGCTAACGCAATTGTAAATCGGGGCATTTTGTACTTACTTCAACTTCTTAAAGTGGTTGTTGAGACAAAATGAGGCTACAGAGAACCTTTTTAAGGTTCAAATATAATCTGCGATAGATACAAGGGAACAAAAGTTCATATGTATTTTCATATTTTGACCACAAAAATCTTATAACACGAACCACAAAATTCGTGTTGTGAACCGCCAAAATTGATCCCCGTTATGACAATCTATTCTTTTCTTCAAGATAAATGTGGTTCACAATTAAATCATGGTTACCGATCAACTTTATTTTAGTATTGCTAATGTCCTTGACAAGCTCAAAAGATGAAGGGTAAATTACGTTAGACCACCGTAAAGAATCACTGATTAATTTTCAGTAATCTAATTAATGTCTAAAAATCGACACTTAACCCGCTCAAAGTATCCATGTGACGAAAATAAACTCCTTCCATTAGCAAAACGTGAAGATTTTGGACAAAACCTGTCATGTGAGCAAAACGTGGTGTAATAAACAAGAACTTATGACAAAATTACTCTTTTCTCATCATATAATGCTAATACCAAAAATTAGAACCTATTGTTGAGATTAGTCATGGGGACGCAAGCAATCGCAGGATAGGAGGTGTTTGGATTTGGAGTAGCTTCTGTTTGAGTGTAGTGACTGGATTTGGTTTTCGATGGGGTGCTTTTAGGGAGGTTAAGAGTGAAGGTTAACATGAAAAAAAAAAAACCTCGTTGGGCTCATGATTGTTGGCAAGAGGGTAAGTTGTGATTTTCCATTGATGCCATCTCTGACCTCTAGTATTCGTATAGTTTGAGGGCGTTAACCGTTGAGTTTTAAACTTTAAAGAAGTTAAATGAAAATGGGTGATAGTTGAGGTTTTTTTTCCCCCTAAAATTGCAAACGCACAAAGAAGCCGGTCAAAATGATAAATCCCTACCATTTTTGGATGCTGGAGACGAACTCCACATATGAAGCCGGTCGAAATAACAAAGATCACACAAAACAAATGTCGATAATATTTTCAACGCTAAAAATATCTCAAAGAAATTAGAATTACTTGTCCAGTCCAGATTGTGTGCACAATTAACCCGGGCCCATAAAAATAACCGGTCAAACTCTCTAGTAGCCCCAAATTAATTGCTTATAACATGTTAAATATTTCGAATTTGAGACTCCAGGAGTGAGCAAATACCTAAGCTCTATGACTTAACCACCAGGCCTAACTTCCTGAGTTCGAATTGTGACTAGTGGCAAAAGTGTGGGTCGACCCACCACAAACTAACCTCATGATCCCGTGGTTTCTACACATTTCCACCCATAGGTATTGCACCCTTGTTATTTTGTGAGGTGAACAAACTTGCACTCCTTGGGTTTAACAATATCTCAAAATCAAAACTAGAAAGTTCCAAAACATCTACGGATCAAACTTAAAAATTTCTGTGTACAGAGAAAGAGAAAAGAAAAGAGAGAAAATTTAAGTAGGAGTATGGATTTGCAACTTCTCACCAGAATTCGGCTTACTTGTCACTAGAGTTGGGATCTCAAAACTAAGACAAAGATAGGAGCATGGAATTGTAATCTTGAAATACTATCTTTTTAAGGGAGAGAGGAAGAGAGAGAGAGGCCACACACACTAGTCAACTAACACAAGTGCGTGGCAAAATGAGTGCGAGTTGACTGACTAGTTGACTAACACAAGTGCGTGGAGTGCGAGTTGACTAACACAAGTGCGCGGAAAAATGAGTGCGAGTTGACTAACACAAGTGCGTGGAAAAATGACTGACTAATTGACTAGTGTGTGTGGCCTCTCTCTCTTCAAGTCAATGCATGTGATATCAACCAGTCAATGTATGTGATATCAATTTTTAGTTAATTGATTTTAGCACTCCAAAAATTGATGGAGGGGCTCCAAAACGACGTCGTTTTGTGTATCAATATAGTTCAGTTTTGGAGCCCCTCCATCAATTTTTGAAGTGTCAAAATCACAACAATAGCAGGTTTACGTAGGATAATGGCGTCCCGCAAAGCACTTTTTGCATTTTTATTGTTTTGTCTTTATTCAAATTTTTTCGTGTTGGTTAGTTTTTGAGCCTCATTTTTTTGATTTTCCGATTCGTCTCATCAAAATGAATTGGAAAACGTAAAAAATCATGACTTCTACACAAATATTTTTGAAAGTATCCAAGATAAAATCCAAAAATGTACTTTGATTCTCATTTTTTGTCTTTGCTGACAAGAACGGTTCTTTCAACGAATAAAAATAAATTGTTGTATTTTACTAAATGCTTCACACAACTTTAAAACATATATAACTTCAGACATAATTGCATCCGGAATCATTCGATGCATATGGATTCACATGAATCGATTTCCTGTAAACTTTTTGATAAAATTAATCGACTTTCTCCAAAATGAATTCTCTTATAAAAATGAAAGAAGATGGTTAACTTTGTGCACAATTACCGGCACCTACCTATATGGCAATACGATACCCTTTTTACATCTTGAGATGCTAGCTCCGCGTTTTAGGTTATTTACATCATATACGAAGGACATACATTGTGAGAGTTCATGAGACAACCAACCCAACAACTCAAATAATACAAGAAATAAGCGCATTATAGGGGAGAAACAAAGAAAGAATGAAGCCGATCAAAAAAACAAAAACAAAGAAAGATTGAAAATCTCATTAAAGGAAGAACACCCATATGCAGCTAGGGAGATTTGAACTCCGGATCTCTTATTGAGATGAAAGAGTCCTAACAACTGAGCTTGCCCCAATTTGTTGCTATTTTTGAAGCTTGCCCTTCGTTATTCTTCTGAAGCTGGTTATTGGGTTGGTTGCCAATTGGTCAACTATATTTTTTAGCAATTAATTAAATTGTTGTGCTTCACCCAAGTTAAATAATTTTCCTACGTTTGGTAATATCTATTAAGTATTAACGTGATATTGGACAGTTAGCAAGGAATTGTTATTGGCATGGAAATTGGGAAGTAGTTTCCATCCATAAACAAGGAATCTTGGTCAAGCTTGAAGACCAATTCTAATTTTTTAGAAACGAGAATCACAGAAGCTACCAAATTAAATGGCCAATATTTTTGGTTTCTTTCTCAACGGCTCTTAGAGTCTCTGTATATCTGTGTGCCTTGTTTGGTACGAGAGATATAGAGAATTAGTGGGAGCAAGAGATAAAAAAATATTGTGAGAGAGTAAGGGAGAGATAAAAAAAATAAAAATATTGGTGATCGTGGGTTTGGGGAGTAATAATGTTTTTCTATCTCACTATACTCAATCAATATAGTGGAATTCTTTTTTGTCTGTGAAGTATGTATAAAGATTGAACTACGCTAAATTATGTGTTCTTTATCTTTTCTTTGTGCTTGTTTAATTTTGTGGCACTCTTCCGTTGCTGTGGGGACTGAATATCTCAGAATAGATTACTTCACTGTTTGTGTCGACGTTTCATATTTATAATTCAACATGTCTCTGATCAACTAAGGTGTTAATGTAAGTTTGTAAACGAGCCAAGTTGAGCTTTTCCGAACTCGAGCTCGACTCATTTACAAAATAAGCCAAAACTTTGAGCTCGAGCCGTTTCTGATCCACTAAGGTGTTAATGTAAGTTTGTAAACGAGCTGAGTCGAGCTTTTCCTAGCTTGAGCTCGGCTCATTTACTGTCAAAAATTTGAGCTCGAGCTCTGCTGGAGCCTTAACGAACCGAGCTTAGTCATTTAATAAACAATTCTCTTTAATCGAGTCAAGTCTCCCTTAATAAGCAGAGCTTTTATCGAAGGAGTGAAAAACCAAACTCAAGCTTGCGAGCTTCTCGGTTCATTTACAGGCCTAACTAGTGTAACAGGCCTAACTAGTGTAACAATACTAATTAACTTCAGCCATTTTGTAGGAGTGGGTAAAAAATTGTCTATTTTGCCTCTAAAAGTAGATTCCTTTTTAAAAAGACAAAGTGAGTGACCAAATTGGCGGAGGGAGTAATTAACTTCAGCCAAGGAAAAAAAAAACCGACAAAGTGAGTGACCAAATTGGTCAGTTTCTTTTTTATCCTCACCTAATTGGTCATGGTTGGCATCTCAAACCAAGTCACTATTGAGAAAAACTTTAAAAAAGAACAAAATAGCTTCTTCTTTTTTTGGTCAAGCGGAAAGTTATGCATTAACTTAGACGATCAAAATCAACAAGCCAGATAAACGGCATACATAAAGGTTCAAAAAGACTACAAGAGTCGTAGACTAGATCCTAAGATGACCAACACCCATGGTATCGGCCAGGGTAACAAAACAGCTTTGGACAGTCATAGTGCGCGCCGATGAGTCATACATACAAATAATTGAATACTGATGGTGATAGGGCATCTTAAAGATAAGAGTAGTGCTATTCGAGACGGACAGCATACCGAAACTGTACCGACGATCGCGTCGGGTCATTTTCGGCCATCGGACGATCGATCCGGTATACGAAAAATAGAGTGTTTGGATCAAGTATTCATATTTACATTGAAAATATACAATAAGAATAGTAAACTCCCGTTGAACAACGCCACCAAATCTATACCTTGGCTCCGCTAGCTACTGGGGAGCCGGCATCTCAAATCAAAGTAACCTTTGAGAAAAACTTTAGAAAAAAGAACAAAGAAACGAAACAAGGCCCGTTCCGTTTTCATATTTATAATTCAGCATGTCTCTGATCAACTAAGGCGTTAATGTAGTTTGTAAACGAGTCAAGTTGAGCTTTTCCGGGCTCGAGCTTGAGCTCGACTCATTTACAAAAAAAAGGCAAAATTTTGAGCTCGAGCCATTTCTGATCCACTAAGGTGTTAATGTAAGTTTGTAAACGAGTTCAGTCGAACTTTCCCTAACTTGAACTCGGCTCATTTACTGCCAAAAATTTGAGCTCGGGTTCTGCTAGAGTCTTAACGAATCGAGCTTAGTTATTTAATAAACAATTCTCTTTAATCGAGCCAAGTCTCCCTTAATAAGCTAAGCTTTTAACGAAGGAGTGAAAAACCGAACTCAAGCTTGCGAGCTTCTCGGTTCATTTACAGGCCTAATTAGTGTAACAATACTAATTAACTTTAGCCAAGGAAAGAAAAAAAAAGAATTGAATCAATGACTATTATTTAACGACCACATGAGAATTGAATCAAGTCTTCTAATTTTGTTTCGAAAAAAAAAAAGTTCAAGACAAAGTCTAACTTTACAATATTTCTATTCATATTTACATTGAAAATATACAATAAGAATAGTGAACTCCTTTTGAACAAGGGAAAAATTCAAAATACCCCCCAACCTATACACCCAAATTCAATTAGACTCCCAACCTTTTAAAAACTTCAATTTTACTCCCAACGTTATATTCCGTTATCAAAATGCCCCCTTCCGTCCAAATTACTAACGGATTCCGTTAAAGGCTCAGTTAAATAGTATTTTGATCGAATTTCGATGATCCGAGCCGCTCAATGTGTTTAAAACGTGATTTTAAGGGTACTTGCAAGAAATCAACAAAAAAAATGACCGGGAAGGGCTTCATCTGAACAGTTTTTTATTGAATAGTTCAATAAAAAACTGTTCAGATGAAGCCCTTCCCGGTCATTTTTTTTGTTGATTTCTTGAAGGTACCCTTAAAATTGCGTTTTAAACACATTGAGCGGCTCGGATCATCAAAATTCGATTGGAAAAGGGGAGATGTGGATCGATCCCGATTTTATTCAAGTACGGACGTCCGAATTTTGCTTCGGTTTGTACCTCCCCTTTTCCGATCGAATTTCGATAATCCGAGCCGCTCAATGTGATTAGAATGTGATTTTAAGGGTACTCGCGAGAAATTAGAAAAAAAAATGATCGGAAAGGCTTCATCTGAACAGTTTTTTATTGAATGGTTCAATAAAAAACTATTCAGATGAAGCCCTTTCCGATCATTTTTTTTGCTGATATCTCGCGAGTACCCGTAAAATCACGTTTTGAACACATTGAGCAGCTCGGATCATCGAAATTCGATCAAAATACTATTTAACGGAGCCTTTAACGGAATCCGTTAGTAATTTGGACGGAAGGGGGCATTTTGATAACGGAATATAACGTTGGGAGTAAAATTGAATTTTTTAAAAGGTTGGGAGTCTAATCGAATTTGGGTGTATAGGTTGGGGGGTATTTTGAATTTTTCCCTTTGAACAATGCCACCGAATCTATACCTTGGCTCCGCTAGCTACTGGTGAGCTGGCATCTCAAATCAAAGTAACCTTTGAGAAAAACTTTAGAAAAAAGAACAAAGAAACGAAACAGCTTTGGATTGGCCCTGTTCCGTTTTCTCCCAAAATTTTCATTTTTAAAAAGAAAGTAATTTCAAACTTAAATATAACGAAAATAAAAAATAATTTTTTAATTTTTTTTGCACCATTGAAAAGATCTCAATGGGATCTATCAAACAAGATATCATCATCTTCTTTCTGTTTTTTTTTGTCAGCAATATTACTCTGACCACTTTAATATTCATCGCTCAATATTCATTGTCCGTCTCAACAATCAATGGTCCAAATTTTAAGAAAACTGTTGTAGGTATCATCCAAAACACTTTTGGACGGTGAGATTGAGAGCGGTCGGAAGAACAGTGAATGTTAAGCCGGTGGAGGTACGCAGACTTATTAATGTTTGTTTGAGTGGCAAACTGGTAGTCGTGGGACACTGCCAGCTGATCGATCATGCCCGGCTCCCTCCACACGACCATATTCACGCAGGCCTAATGCACTTTCTGCATGAATAGGTAGTTGTGTCCTACAAATATCGAATAATTGTAACATTGTCGTGTTATGATTTGTAAGCAAGAGAGGCACAACCAAAATAAGCCAAAGGCTTGACGAGCAGTCCATCTTAAATAAAATGGCGAGATGATATATTGATCATGGTGGGTGGGTAGTTTAGATATTCGACGATAACAATTTTAATCTGGCGTTGTACGGAAATATCCGAAGTGTTTTTCTTCATATTCCAACAATTTTCATATTCCCATAGACCAAGTTGTACTATTTGGTGAATTTCGTTATAGCTTTTTCAATATTGTACGTCGTAATTTAAAGTTATTGATTGATTGAACTAGAGGGGTGGCAAAGGGACGGGTCTGGACGGGTTGAAACGGGTCACGGGTCAAATATTGGTAGGCCGAATATGAGTCAAATAGTAAACGGGTTGAAACGGGTCAGGTCAAATATGGGTCAAGGCAAACCCAAACCCTCCTGACCCAACCCGTTTTTCTCTCCTTTTTTTTTTTTGTAAAAAAAATTATGATTAAAACTCAATTTTTTTGAATAAAAATGAAAATAAGTCAAAAGGACAAAAATTTTAACTTAATTTTGTCTTTATTCAAAAAAGTTATAAGTTTTGACCATAATTTTTTACTTTTTCTATTCCTCTCAACGAGACGAATAAAAAAGTTACAAGAGTACGTTCAACGCATAATTAACAAATGCAAATATTTTTTGTCTTTCAAAGTGTGTGCCTGTGTAGTTGTAAAGGTTTGCCTTGGAGGGAGATGAATGTTTATGAAAATCGAACCCTGATCATGTGCATAGAGTTTAAGAGAGATACCAACTGCACTCCAATCTACTTGCGTGGCTTGTAAAGGTTTGGCTTGTAAAGGTGTGGCCGGACTCCATTTTCCAAAAAAAAAAAAAGTCGGGAAAAAAAGTTTTGATTTTCAAAACTGTTTCTGCGTTTTGTAAAAACAGTTTAGGTTGTGGGTGTTGAACACAAATTTCGAGTCTGCGAAAAAGACGGAAAAATGTTGAACTATAGTCAATTTTATTGATGTATGAAATTAGGGTTTACAATCTCTGATATATTTTCTAATCAAAGAAAATAAAGTCTTCTGATTCTTCTCTTCGGTTGTTGAAACGAGGGCTTGATGCTTGATCTCGAATCGAATGGCGGAATCTCCTCCGAGATTTGTGGAGAAGTTGATGACTTTGGTTGAAAGTTCTTCGAGGCTTTGAAGCTTCGATTCGGAGAACTTCTTGATGGATGCACACTTGAAGGATTCTGAAGGACTTGAGGGCTTTGATCTTCAGAGCTCTGGAGCTTGTATGCTTCGAAGTGCAGATGGGAAAAATATGAGAGGGAACACCTCTATTTATAAGGATTTGGGTGGAGACTCCAACCCTAACCTTCCATATTGATCTCTTTAATTATTTCCTTTATTGAATTTAAAAGAAATAATTATTATTATTCACCAGTTAGCCTAATTTGATTGGCCGAACTTGATAAAATAATAACTGTGTCATTTTGACACGTGGCACCATTTGATTGGTCCATTTACATGTCTCTGACTTTTGACCACGGATACTTGGCATCATTTGATTGGCCCGTCCATGAAACTTTGACTTTGACTTAAAGGCACTTGGCGACATTTGATTGGCCAATTTGTATGCCCTAGCAACACGTGGCGATTTGTGATAGGCTAGAAATTTTACGTGCCTACAGATGCCCCCTCGAGACTTGCTCATGTACGAAAGTGAGTAGGTCTCGAAATATTGACTTGATTTGATTTGATGCCGGAAATTTGTGTATACGGCGATAAAAGATATTTTTGCTTGACATTCGAGGTCAAGTTGATCTTCAAAATTTCAACTCATCGACCGAGCTAAAATTTATCAATTCACACACACACTGAATTTTCTTTCATATTCAGAGGTGACAAAATTTGATTAACCCAACTCATGTGTAAGTTAAGGTTTGATCCATCAAGGAATATTTTAGCCTATCAAATTGAAGTTTGATAGCCCAATTAACTTAATCCCAGACTTGTCTTGCAATTAAATGTCAGATGCTTGATCGCCCATAACGAATTTAGGGCCCGTCCCTGCTGCCCTAATTCTTTTGCTTGGAGAGAAATCAATTTGCATTAGGGAACCTGTGAATTTTGACAAGATCTTAATTTCCTTTTGTGTGCTTGAACTGGCCCTATAAATTAAGGAGAATTAAGACCACCGAATTCCCACAACTGAGTGCATAATTCAAGGAGTTTTTGAGTCGACACGGTAAGCCTTCTTCCTCTGTCTTTGGCTTCTTGTCTCTTTCTTTATTGTCACGAACATGGCTGTGCTTTGAACTTTTTCAGCACATCAGTTTCGATGGGGTCTTGAGTCTTGAAGTCTCAACAAAATTTCTTTTGTCTTTTATATGAATGTCTTCTTGTTCCATATCCTGCTCCACTATAAAATTTTGCATCACCGAGTTACTTGTGATTACAAACTAATACTCCTAGCTCTTTGAGCATGATAAGGCACTATAGACCACATCACTTTTGTTTTGCACACCTTCTTTTTGTAGCGTACGGCCCATATATTTTTTTTTTGCAAAATAATTGGACTTCATGACTTCATGATACAAAAATAGGTGACCCCTTTGTTTATTTTGTTTGACAGAAGCTTCAAGCCACAAAACTTAATGGCGTAGGAGATAGCAGCAATCCCAAAATTTTCCTCATGATACTAAGCAAAGAATTTTTTTTCAGTACCAAAATTTTTTTTTTATGCCGGACCACACGCTTGCACATGCAATAGAGAGCTTTTCCTTCATCTTCTGATCATGACCAGATCAAATTAGGCATGTACTTGTGCAATTTACAACTTTGCGGGAGCAGTAGGATAGTCTCCGACCCACGGGTCCTCTGTCTTTGGTTTTGCATGGTTTCACTTGCGCTGTGGGGTTTTTTTTTTAGCATACGATATCACGACTTCATCCGTTTTGTGATTTTCTGGACCCATAACCCCTTTCATTTTTTTTCGCCTCCTATTTTGTAGGTACCGAAATCTTTGGATTGTGAGTCTTTTTGCAGACACTCAGAGAGCGACTTGGTCCCATTAGAAGGTACCAATCCTCTTTTTTTGGATGGAGCAGAATAGAGCAAAGTTGTCCCGTTTTAATCCCTTGCACATCTCGATTTAGTGCACTCGGCTTAGAATACTAGATATGTATTCATGTAGCTAATAATTTTGCAAACACAGTAGGACAATTGGCGACAATTTTGTCCACTGTATATTTACTTGCTTTGTACCAACAAACCCGTTTTCTTATCACGGCATGCGCTGGTCTTTTAACTTCTGGCCAATACCAATTTTGTTTCTTCCAAAATGGTCACTTTTAGGCATGAGCCTTCAACTCCTTTTGGACTGATCAAACCAAATTTAATTGAGTAGAGGAAAATCAGCAAAACCACTAAATTCAGAACAAAATCCTTTTTGTTGTCATGAAACAGAGAACTAAAAGCAACTGTAGATTTAGAGCTCTTGTGTGGTAGTTGCCCAATTTTGACAACCAGTTATTGGCCCTTTATTCTCCTTTACGAACAAAGTAAATTGGCTCGCCATGGAAACTTTTAATCTTTAGTTCTTTCGCAAGCAAATTTCCTTTTGGGAAGAAATCCCTCCTTTTCAACTTTGCTGACTCCATTTATGCACTGACATCGTCAATGTTTAAAACTTTGCATCTTTTTCTTTACGGGTCAGTTTCACCTTAATTTTTTTTGTTGGCAGCATGTACAGAAACCTTATACAGTAGCAGAGACGCGAGTAGCTATATCACAGACATCGGTCAACTCGAAAATAACTATTATGCTTTTATCCAAGCTCCGTTACGGCACCTCGGTTGTTGTACACTGTTTAACTCCCTTTTTTTGGTTTGAACAGTGCTCGCACCATATTCCTAACAATGTCTGAACTTTCCTTGTATCTCTCTTTTGCAGATTCGGTGCATCGTTCACACTCCTGTATGTCATCATCTTTTTGTTTTGTTTGTCAGCAATACTATTCTCACCGCTTTAACATTTATCGCTCAATATTCATTATCCGTCTTTGCGTTCAATGGTCCAAATTTAAAAAAAACTCTTTCAGGTATCATCCAAAACACTTTTGGAGGGTAAGATTGAGGGGTCGGAAGAGCAGTGAATGTTAAGCGGGTGGAGGTACATAGACTTATTAATGTTTGTTAGAGTGGCAAACCAGTAGTCGTGGGACACTGTCAACCGATCATGCCCGACTCCCTCCGCACAAACATATTCACGCAGGCCTAATACGTACACTTCCTGCATGAATAGGTAGTTGTGATTGGAATTCGGCACCACCACGTGGTGTTCTACAAATATTGAATAATTGTAACGTTGTCATGTTATGAGAATTTATGATAAGCAAGAGTGGCACAACCAAAATAAGCCAAAGGCTTGACGGGCAGTCCATCTTAAATAAAATGGCGAGATGATATACCATCGTGATGAGAATTTATGATATTGATCGTAGTGGTTGGGTACGAAGTTTACATATTCGACGATAACAATTTAAATCTGGCGCTGTACATAAATATCCGAAGTGTTTTTCTTCATATTCCAACAATTTTCATATTCTCATAGACGATGTTGTACTATTTGGTGAATTTCGTTATAGCTTTTTCAATATTGTAATTCTTTCGTCCCAATTTGTTGTGCCTATTTTGACTTTCACGTAATTTAAAGAAAAATCATAATTATATTGACTTTGTGTCAATTTTACCATTCTACCCCTTTGTAATTTACGACTTTTTGTCAACTTTCTTATCATGTCATTAATTTGCTCCACTTTTCTTTCAAATCAAGTTCAAAATTTGAATTTGGAAGAGAGAAATGAGAGGTGATATAGAAATATGGACATCCAAAATTGAAAACTTTTGAAACAAGCACATCATTTTGAGACATCCCAAAGAGAAATAAGGACACAACAAAATGGGACAGAGGGAGTAATTTATAGTTATCAGTTTGAAGGGAAAATGACGGCCCAGGATGTATTTTGATAATTAATACCGGCCAAGGACATTCTGAGAACATTTGTTAATGCTGAAAATGTCCTTGGCAAGTATTAATTATCAAAACACGTACTTGGCCGTCATTTTTCCTTCTCAAAATGTAGAAATCTCAAGCATGTGGAAGAAGAATGGATTCACGATTTTCCATGGGTCCGCATAGGGTTCGGATCACATCCAGTTTTTTGTTGTACATTGTGGTCCAGTTAGCGAAGAAACTGCTAATTTAATTGAACGCAATGGACAATAAAATACTGGATGTGATCTCCCCCCTTAAGCATAAAGCATCTCATCTCATAAAGAAACCGGTAATTTAATTCAGCGATTTTATTTGTTCCTTTTGGAATTAAACGAACAAATTACTTGTCTGAAACGAATCACCAATAGGTTATTACTCTTCGGTACTATCCAGGTATCTTTTAATGACGTTTTCGGAACCACTCAGGTGGTCTAGTTATTTCACCATAATTTAGTTTTGATCTAATTAATATGGTACTGTACTGTTGTTATATTAACTTTTTATGAACCCCTCCCGACACCAGTACTCTCTTTCCTTCTTTCTACATTTTGTGAAACAAATTAAGTGAAGAAATAAATCCACAAATATGGATTTTTTTTGCTTGAAGTAAAGTACCGCCGAATACAGATTAAGAAAAAAAGAACCAAGGAAAGAGAACAAGCACAAGGATATCATAGCGAACGGCAAAGAGGACATAGCTGGAACCATACAATTATACAAATATGGAAAAGTTGATACACAAAAACATCCATCAAATGTCAAATGACTCAAATAGTTACCGATGTCGCATAAAGAAGAACTAAAATGTCAAAATCAACAAAAGACAAACATCCAACATTGAAACTAAAATTAAAGTCAGCTGATCTATGAGAGGAGTCAAGAGAGAAGTACACCGACTTTAATTGTGGTACATGAGATACTTATGAATAACTTGGCCTTGGCGGTGCATCCTTTTCATAGTTGGAAGCCCATGCATACTCTCCATTGGAAGCCAATAATTTTTTCTAGATCAACAATTGGCTTGTTTCGTTGTTGGTGAATTTCTTTTCCCGATTCAACCCTACAAGAAAAATCAAAACAGTAGAAAAATAAGGACAGAACTTGGAAAAATTCAGAAAAGACAAAAATAAACCAAAAATATTATTTGACTAATTTTTGTCTAAAAATAAACTCTTTTTTTTTTTTTTAAGTTTATCGACATAACTTCTTACTTTCTCAATTTCTGGGCTACAATATAAGAAGTTGTAATTTGGCGGCATGGTTGTCCCACTCTAGTGCATCCCACCACTCTTGATTATAGCTCTGAATTCCCTTCAAATTAGGAGCGCTATTAGTGTCAAAGGGGAGTTTCCTCAGCTTCGGAGTATTCAATATTATCACTTCATCCAGTGATTGCCAACACGTGCGAACACCTTCAAAAAGGTTGACAAATTCAGGCAATCCATAGAGGTACAAATACGACAATTTGGGTAGAGCCTCGTACTCCACCTTTTCATCCTCTGGAATCATCCCATTGAGTCCCCGGCAATTCAGGACAAGCAAGTCTTTCAAGTTGGACATTTGTTGAAGCATGAATCCACTTGAGAAGAGGTGCTCAATTAGTGGACAATCCCACAACTGCAATCTTGTTAGATTGGTAAAGCTGTTTACATTCAGAGGCGGCGGCGGCGGCGGCGGCGGTGGTGATTGTCCCTCCTCCATCTCCAAACAAAGAATGGACTTCAAATTCGATAGTTCGTCCAGACACAAAAATTCTAAATTAGAAAAAGCACTCATTTCAAGTGACTATTGTTTCGAGTGCACCACATTTTCCAATATAGCAATATCTTAACTCATCTGTGTTTTGCATGCCCAAGTCTGATAGAACTTTGAGTTTTCCATGCCTCATTAATAGAAAGGCACTTGAACGGATAAGTACATCCTCTATGGCTCGGGGGAGGGCACTATCCATAGATTTAAATATCGGCCGGTACGAACCGTACCGGCATTTGAGGGGAGCGGTTCGGATATGGGCCGGTATACCGGGGGGACTCCGAATCACAAGCGAACCGGCCGGGAACCGGTACGTATCGGATATTGGGGACCGGTTTGGCCGGTTTCTCTCGGGCAGGGGGAAAAAATATAAATCAAAACGTGGGCTTTACCGTATGCGTGCGCGAGGGGCAAATCCTGGATTTGCACCCCCCCTGCGCGATTAACTCGTGACGCGCACCCAGTTAATTGATTTCCGAATTAGTTTTTCAAATTGCCGCCCATTTTCCTGAGCGCGCGAGACCTCTCCTTGAGTCCTCATCTACAAACCCACTCAAGTGCAAATTCATTTAAAGTGGATAGGAGTTTTGTAACTTGTCAATGTGGGACTAAAGGAAAAACACCATGTTTTACAATTATACACTAAAGTTCCAACATAAACTAGTTGTGGCTAGCAACTATCGGATATTTTACATGAAGAGAATGGGCTATTACATATCTTAAATTAATTAAAATGTGATAATTTAAGTCAATGTTGGGGAAAAAGCCTCAAAAGTATATTTTTCAAGTTTTATACATGTTGCTAATGATTTTTAAAAATTCACGACCGCGACACCCGATTCCCGCGACGTATCACCGATATGTCCCGATACCGATATACCGCGACCGATACCGCGACGGCGACCGATACCGCGATTTAAAACTATGGCACTATCCCTTTCTTCTCCTCCTCCATCATAACCTAAAAACCTCTCATAGTACTTCTTACTCAATTGAAGTAACCAAGGATCATGTTCGTATAATTGGTGTGGACATTTCCCAGCAAAGAATATGAATTGCGTCAGTCTTCTCTCTTTCCATGGAATGCTATTTTGCAAGAAGTGTTGCAGATTACCTAATATGTGGAAGTCGAATACAAGAGAAGAAAGTGAACCCAAGTTGCTCAAATCTTTCAAAATATCTTCTGTACTTTCATCGCTCAGTCGACTTGTAATTTCAATTACTTCAATACGAGGAATCCCACATATCATCCCAGCAGGAATAATTAACTCTTCCCTTTTCGTCCCCCTACGGCCAATTTCCAATATAGATCGTCCGACATAAAGCACTTCCAGCTCCTTGAGTGCACTAATCTCTTTGGGGAGAGCCTCCAAATCTTCGCAATCTAAAAGGACTAGTTCTCGAAGACCGTTCAATTTAGATATTGAAGTTGGCAATGATTTAATCCGGGTGCGTGACAGATCCAACACTTGGAGGCTAGGCATGTTATTAAAAAAAGTTTCTGGAATCACCTCTAAATTTTCATTTCCTTGAAGCAACAATGTCAATAGCTTCGGGCAATTTGGTGATTCTGGCAAGCTGCGCAAGTCACGATTCATAAAGGATATTCGTGTTGCATTTTTCCATTCTACCTCCTCTGGAATCATCTCTGAAGAAATTCCAGCTTGCACCAGATGTGTGGGTTCCTCTCCTTGTAGGGAAGTTATTGCCAATACCATGTCTCGAACAACATCATGCATCTTCACAGAGTCATTTTTATCACATTTCTCCAACAAAGACGCATCTATAAGAGCTTGCAATATAGCTTCTCCCTTATCATGGGCTTGATCCAAAGTAAGTTTACTAGAAAAAATCCTCTCTGCTCTCCAATATCCTATCAATCTAGATTTTTCAATCATGTCGGCTTCAGGATACAATCCACAGAATAGAAGGCATTTCTTTTCTTCAGTATTCTTTAATTGGTCATAGCTTACCTTTAGTACCTTGAACACTTTGTCATTCAAGTCCCCAATGACAGATGTGGCAGGTGACCTTAATTCTCTTAAGAAATTCTTCCATACATGCACATTTTCCTCTTTCCGTAGTGCACCGCATACGACTTTCAACGCTAGTGGCAAGCCATCACATTCACTAACAATATCTTGGGCATATGTCTTGATGGTTGAAAGCATCGAAATGTGGCCCACTCCAGAGGAAAACATCACCCATGCTTCTTCGTTTGGCAAAACTGAAACGTGTACTTCAGCATCAGTTTCCATCTTTCTGCAAACTTCTTTTTTTCTGGTTGTCAAAACAACTTTGCAACCATTTTGTTTATTGGCATTGGGGAACCCTACAATACTTAAATCCACCTCATCCCAAACATCGTCTAAAAGTAAAAGGTATTTTTTGCCCTCAAGTCTCCTAAATAAAGTACATGCAACTTTATCATCAGACTCGTCAGCATTTATTTCTATTGATAACCGCATCCCAACTTCATTTTGTAGATTTCGAATGCTCGGAGATTTGGAGACAGTTACCCATATGACAAAATCAAAAAATGTTTTGACGTCATGGTAATAATTGTTCAATAGTTGCAAGATAGCCGTCTTACCTACTCCTCCCATTCCCCAAATACCAATCTTTGCAGTTCTCTCATCTCGAAGTTTATCCAGTACCATGTCCCGTGTATCATATGCAGACGTTGTCAATTTCGAAACGGGGTCTGGCCTCCTCTCAACTCTAGCTGGTGGTAAATCAATGAGAAATTCATTTTCAAACTTCTTTTCTATGAGTAGGTCAATCTTAGTGATCATATTTACTACTTGCTTACTAAGCTTTATACGCTCAAAAATGTCTGGACATAATCCCCAAACACATTTCTTCTCAACATTCAACTCTTGTTGTAAGGTTGCAACCTTGTTCTCCATTTCTGCAACCTCATTTCTCCAATTATCACATTCTTGGGTTGGAGTTCTCTGCAGACGGAATCTTTCAATTTCAGTATCAATGTCATCTTTCTTGGAATGTAATTCCGATGCTTTCTTGCAAAGTGCTTCCCAATTGTTCGTCAATTTTCTGGCGTAATTGATGCGTCTAGCAATTGGAACCCATAGGCACTTCCCAATCTCCCAGGCAGATGGGATGGAAGTTGCAGCAACTGACAAAAGCAATATGATTAATTGACAAAATAGAAGTTTGATTGAGATGTTAGGTTTTTAAGGCCAAACAATTTTTGTGGGAATTTAGCTTGTTTACTCGGAGTATGTTTGCTTGGTGGTATTTCATATCCCCTCCTTTCCAAAAATAAGATTAATTTTTATTTTTTAAATGAAGACAAAATTGAAAATGCATTCCATAGTACTAACCAAACAAATACTCCTACCAGTTTAGTTTTTTTTACTCTACTATTCCTATTCCCGAAGGGGCGTTGGAGATAAGCTTAATTTATTGCGGGTTTAGAGTGCTTATGAGGCGTGAGATAATAGAGAGGATGACAATTGAAAGTGCGAGGCCAAGCCAGCTAATTATTTCGGCTATTCAATAGGTGTTTGTATGTATAAAACTGTGTATTCGCTTGTGAAAAAAGAGTGGGAATTGTGGGAATGCCAATAATTCTTGGGGCCTCCTCACCCCTACGCGTAAGGGTGCGAAACAGTTGTGGGAGAGGCTATAGGGATTAGTCTGAGGTACGCACAAGTTAGCTCAGGACACCTTGCATTACAAAAAAAATGGAGTGGGAAAAGAAGAGAGAGGACAGAGAGAGTGAGGGGTAACGTGGGCTGGGGCTACCGAAAAAGAGGAAGAAGATAAGGAGGTTATAAAAATCAAGAGAACCATTGAAAAAAAAAATGATACAAAGACATTTAACTAAGTTTATGACTTTTCCAATAGTTCCTCTAGTTTGCATAAAATCGCAATCTTGTGCCTCCGGGGAGGAGAAATGGCAATTTGCCTATGAACTTCATATGTTCTAATCATAGGACGCAACTGTGACGGACTATAAGCTATATGGTTAAATTTGATACAATTAGTACTAGAGGGACAAAATGTAGATATCATCCAAACTAGAAGGATAATTTCTAAAATAATTACTCCCGCCGTCCCTTTTTAAGTGTTCAACTTCGTAATTTCAACTTATTAAAAAGATATCATCAATACACATTTCACATCAACTTTTACTTCAACTTTCCCTCCTTACCCTCTATTGAAACATCATTATTACATTTTTTACTCACTAACTTTTTAAAATTGAATCTACTTTTATGGGGCAAAATAGAAAATTCACCAACTTTTACTCATTAACTTTACAAAATGGACAATTATTAAGGGACAGTCCAAAATAGGATACTGGACTCCAAAAAAGAGACGGAGGGAGTATCATTTTTCTATTTATGCCCTTCCTACGTGAAAAGATAAAGCTGAAGATTTTCAGGGGGATTTTGATTAAACGATGGACCAAAAATGGTCTATCATTCATGTGCTTCGTTTCATTTACTTCTCTTTAGTTTTTTTTTTTTTTTAAATTTAAACACGGTCTTTGGAATTCGAGTGTGCTTCCATAATCAAGAGCCACAAACAGTACTTCATTTCTTTAGTTAAGGTCCTTAAGGATAGTAACGAAAAATAAAAAATTCTAATCAAGTCGCCTTAAGAGCAGGCTCACAACTAGGGTTTTGAAACGGACATCCAACTCGTGTTCAGTTGTTAAAAAGTTTGTTTAAAATTCATTTGTTACATGAACAACCCAAGCTTTGAATGATATTATAATTGGAAAATGCTAACCTCGGCTCTCAAGGCGGAGAATAATAGGTAAAAATTGCATTGAAGAGAGAGTTCTATTTTCATTAAAAGCTTGGGTTACATAAACAACCCAAGCTTTTATAGTTTTCTGATTTCTCTCGTTGAGATGAATTAGTCCAAAAAAATTACGATGAAAAGTAAAACAAAATGTTATGAAAATAAAATATAGTACTAAAAAAAGTCCCAGACAAAAAAGTCAAGAATGGAGCCTAAGATTTGAGAACCAGATCAAACAAGCTATTGCTTGACAAGTTCGACTTAATGTGTAATGTCCCGGATTTTTGCCCTATTTTTTTTATATAAAGAAACTATTTTTAATCAATAGTAATCGATTAACTATTTAATTGTGTAATTAGATTAAAACAAAACTTAGAGTAATTTTTCGTAACCAAATTAGTTTAGTAAAATTTTAATTCAACTTGTAACGACCCGTAATTGTTATCAATTATAATATCATTTAAAGAATATTATTAGTAATAATAAAATTATCTTAATCATAATTATCTAAGAGTTAAATACAAATAAAATTAATTTAATCTTAATTATCCTACTTTTATTTTTTTATTTGCATGCATGCAAATCCTATGGTCTCTCCCTCTCCTACCCAGTCTCTAACTCCTCTCGGAGCATGAAAACCGTCCATACTTCGTCCATTCCAAAGCCTGAAGAATTTGAGTCCTTATTGAACTCAAATTTATTAACCTCTTCAAAATTTTCCTATATACCACGCCCCACCAGTCCAAAAAAGAGAGAAAAACAGGAGAGATCGAAGCTCCAATCTATGGAGTTCTAGAGAGAGAAAGAAAGAGAGAGAAAAGTGGGTTTCATACCTACGATCAACCAAAACTCAAATTGATCATTCTAATACCTTCCTACAATCCCTAGCATCATTGAACGCCATCCAATTCGGTCCCAAAGTTCCTCGATCGAAGAACCCGAAACTTTCTTCCCAAATTTTCAAGTTTCGATTAAAAATCGATTCGATCTGATTTGAGGTAGTATAATCTTTCCCAAACACTTCTCTAAGTATATTTGGTGTTTTTATACTTAACCCAATAGCCTAAATGGACCCATGTATCGAAAACCGTGGAGAAAACCAAAAAAATCCGAACCTGCTTTTAACCTTGCGGCCGCAAGGTGCGGGCCGCAAGAACCAGAGTCAATGTTGCGGTGGGGGCACCAGCCGCAAGGTTGACTGGTCAAACCTTGCGGTTTGCACTGTTTTGGTTCGAAACGACTTTGCAACCTCCCGAACACCGTTTTTGACCCCCGAACTATTTTTCCTAGGCTTTTCACAGCTCGAAGATCATAACCTGTTAAGGTCATATTTTTTTTATTAAATTATCTATTTACTAAATTATCTATTTATTAAATTATTTATTAGTTATCGTTCAACGTTTACGAACGAAAATTGATTATGACCATCCAACCAATGTTTTAACACCCAAACTATGTTTTTTATACTCCTTGCATCTCAAAGATGATAACTTGTTAAATTAAATATTTATTTTATTTAATTCACTATTTATTATTATTTTTAAAGTAATTCCAATCAAAATTACTTTACGATCTTATAAACTTTATTATTACAGCAAATTAGTCTAAAGTCCAAAAGAAGAGGTACCAAAGTAGATTTAGTCCAGCTTAAGTTTCAGTGATGTGTAAAGTCCATTAATGAAAATATTTTAGAGTTTAAGGTCCGTGAAAAGACCAAATTGCCTTTAATGAGACAAGGGCCTTGTTTGGCTAACACAAAAAATGTCTTTTTTCATTTAAATGATTTTAAATGAGACAAGGGCCTTGTTTGGCTAACACAAAATATGTCTTTTTTTGTGTTTTTTGATTTTGTTGCACTTTCATAGGGTACCCTAGGATTTTAGACACTTTCATAGGGTACCCTAAGGTTTTAGGCACTTTTATAGGGTTTTAGGGTTCATTTTCCTATTATAGGATTTTAGCGGTTTAGGCACTTTCATAGAGTACCCTAGGGTTTTAGGCACTTTCATATATAGGGTACCTTAAAATTTTAGGCACTTTCATAGGGTACCCTACGGTTTTAGGCACTTTTATAGGGTTTTAGGGTTCATTTTTCTATTATAGGGTTTTAGCGGTTTAGGCACTTTCATAGGGTACCTTAGGGTTTTAGGCACTTTCATATATAGGGTACCCTAAGATTTTAGGCATTTTCATAGGGTACCCTAAGGTTTTAGGCACTTTCAACGCCGGTCAACTTTGGTCAACGCTGGTCAACTTCGGTCAACGCCGGTCAACGCCAGTCAACTCCGGTCAACGCCGGTCAACTCCGGTCAACGCCAGTCAACTCCGGTCAACGCCGGTCAACGTTAGTCAACGCCGGTCAACACCGGTCAACGCCGGTCAACTTTGGGGGGGCTATTTGTAAATCTTGGACATAATGTCCTTTAGACTTTAAAAGAAAATATTTATGTCCTTATCATGGTAAAAACTATTGTAGTATGTCCTCCTACTCAATTTACCCTTATTATTAATGCCCGAGTAATTTTATTTGGACTCCTTAGGTCCCAAAGATGAAATTATGTCAGTCTCAACATATTTTTTTTATAGTAAATTATTTATTGTCTATTTACTTCATTTTCGGTCACTTTAATTAACGTTTTCATGTTAAATAAATTCTTCGACCCTCCGAACCCAACTTTTGACACTCAACTGATTGTATGAAACTTTTAGGACTTTTATTAGGGTCATGTTAATTATTCTAATATTTTTATCTAATTAATGTATTTAATTAGTGTTTAATAAATCTAATTCCTTTGTAATAATTATTAAAAGCTTAGAAAATATTTATTAAAATTATTTATAAAAAAATCCTACTTCATTATTGACATGGTGGCTATACAAGAATAAGGGCAACGGCCCATCCATAAAAAGTTTTGTGATTGCATTGCTCGTTAATTGTTTTAATTATTATTTGATTTAATTTTATATTGCACCAATTCTTGATTTATATGTTAGATTGGATCCTAGAGACATGGGGTGGTATGCGAATAGAGTTCATACTAGACGATGCTAGGTAATGGACGAAATGGAAAGTTTTTATTTTTAGAATGCCTGCAGGCGAGATTTTGAATGTGATGAGTTGGATGTGATGGTTTGAAACTGGCAAAGTAAGCCCAGTGGTGATTGATGAATTGATACTGGCGAGAGTCCAGTAATGAATTGAAACTGGCAAAGTAAGCCCAGTGATGACTGTGTGGTGGTGCATAAGATAGGCGTACCCTAGTTATGATTCGGGCATGATAAGCTTCCTTTTGTTGTAATGAGAGGGATACACGCAATGTACATAACTGAGGTGCAATCCGCGACAACAAAAGAAAGTGAGCTCATGGGACAGGGCATAGCTAGCGGTTGGGGAGGAAAGACTCCGCGGAGGAGATTTTAGATTACACGTCAAGTTAATGAATAGTAATAAACCGATTTATGTGGATCAAACTCTGTTTTACTTTTTCGCATTACTATTATCCTGCTGTTTGCTAGCTGTAAAGTAAGAGGGGTAGTTGGATTGGATTATTCTACTGGGTGATTTATCACTCACGGATACGTCTGTATCCTGGCAAATCGTTTGCTTCGGCGATCAATTTGCCAGATGGCGCAGGATTCAAGGAGGGTGCAGTTCGACGAGAAAAGAATATCAGAAACGAAGATCGAGTATGCCTGGAAATCTGTATCAAGCCTAGAGTCGGCTCTATAGTTAACGTATTTTGTATCACCAAACCTATCTTGAGTTTGTAATATCTAAACTTTATTTTAGAAAATTATATTTATTTAGCAAATTTTCTTAAGAAAATTATTTTATTTTACTCCCGAAAAGTCGGGGTGTTACATAATGTGAGACCCCAAGGTCCTAAAGTCCCACATCAGAGAGTTGGGAAAAATAAAAGTAATCTATAAGGAATTCCAATCATCTACGTACTGTAATTTTGTGATATATTGTGGCCTTAAGAATCTGTTCATTATGCCCCTAATGGGGCCATATAATGGATGGTGTTTTGCGGTCTCTAAAATTGTCCTTTGTGGCCTCTATAATGAGCCCCTTGCGGCCTTCAAATTCAGCCCTTGGCGGCCAAAATAATTCAGCTCGTTTACTGCCCTTAGTGGCCATGAGACTTGAAAACTCTTTTTAAGTGCTGAGGAAGGTCGATCTACAAAACTTGGCAAGATTTTCTTCGATTTCAAGCTAAGTTTTCTATTTGCCGATTCAATTACTATTGCATCTAGCCATGGAAATTAGTACCCCTTTATGTCCCTTTATTAGAGTTCAATATTCTATTTTAGATTGTCTTTAATAAGTATTCATTTTATAAAGTTAGTAGGAGAAATTATATTTTTTGCATTTTGCCCCTAAAAATAAATTCATCTTTGAAAAATAATGGGTAAAAATATAATAATGATGTCTCCATAGTGGGTAAGTATGGAAAAAGAAAGTAAAAATTGATGTGAAATATATAATGATGATATCTCTTTAATAAGTTGAAATTACAAAAAAAAAAAAGGACGGAGGGAGTATGACTTTTGTAGTCCTAGCATTATAGTAAGCAATGGGCAATGAATTGGAGTTCAGTTTTGTAGGACATGAGCATTACTCTCATTTCTATTGGTTGAAATAATGTGAATTTCACCACAAAGTTATGTTATGCTTACTAAAAAGTATATTGCAGAGGTAAGCATGACATCACTTATGGTGGGATCCACACTCTTTTAACTAATAAAATGGAGAGTATGTTCACGGCTTTTTTGTACGAATGGTCCCCAAAGTATTTTCAAATTTTCAATTTCGTCCCCATTGTACAAAACGTGTCTATTGCATCCCTAATGTTTACAATTTGTATTTAAATGGTCCCTACGACTAATTTCGTCTGTGCTACCGTCAAGCGCAGGGGTATTTTTGTAACTTCATCGTTAAACCAACATCACCCCACACAACTTCATCTTCAACCTCAAAACCCTAGTCTTACTGAACCCCAACCCACCCAAGCCTGTCACTGCCGCCTCTTCTCACAACCAGCCTCTCTATATCTCTCTCTCACACACATGCCTACACAAGCAAATCAAACCTCTCCCTCTCATACCCCAAAACAAACTCTCCCAACCCGAATCATATCCTCCGTCCCCGCAAATTCCCTCATGGCGGCATCCAACACCGTCAGCACCGCCTCTGCGTATACAACCGCCATTGCTAGTACCACAAACTCCCCAACTCTCTGTTTTACAGCAGACTGTAGGGGTAGTTGCCAATAAATAAAAATCGTAGCCAAAGTCAATAACACAACAAAAATAAGTCAAACAGTAAGTGCTTTTGAAAAAGCCAAAGAATAAAACGAGAAGGTGAAGTGCCTGATCGAGTCGGATCAAAAAAAAGAAAAAGTGCCTGATCGAGTTAATGGGACCAAGTGGCCAATACAGCTCCGAGTCGACCGCCGATCAAGTTACGGGGTGCCGATTTGAGCTCCATCACCGCCATCATCACAGGTAATTAGGCAGTTTACTCCCATTGGGCAAACCACATGCGCCCTTCAAAACTTATTAGCTGGAGAGAGTGAGAGAGGGATTGACCCTTGATGGGGTCGGAGGGGGATGAGAAAGAGAAGGGAGGGGGAGGAGGTGAGGGCATCGATGATGACGACGGAGCGGGTTTCGAGGGAGATGGACCGGACTGAGGGGAGGAGGGCGGAGGCTTATATGGCAAGAGGAGGAAAGGTCGAGATCGAGAGAGAGAGAGAGCCATCAGATTAGGGGAAAGTGGGAAGAAAGGTTGGAGAGTGGAAGAGACTATAACACCCCTAGTTTAGACGGTGATTCTTAACAGCGTGTGCGATGGTGACCAATATAACGCGGATTGAATACTTTGGGGATGCAACAGACACGTTTTGTACAATGGGAATGAAATTAAAAATTCGGAAATACTTTGGGGACCATTCTTAAAAAAAAGCTGTATGTTTACCATTTTTTAAGGAGAGTGAATAAAATAGAGGGTAATTTTTACCCTCTTTTAATGTTGATTGAGTATGTGATTATTGTTCAAGTGCCATGGCCTTCTTTAATGGTTGGACTTTTGTTCTTAGAAACTATATGATTAATTTGACTAACTGAAAAAACTTTGGTTAGCCCAATCTATATAGATTAAGAAACATACACACATAATCCATAAAATATGGAGGAGTGGCTAAAATAATGGAGGGGATTCAAGCTAAGTTTCTTTGGGGCAACTCTGACCTTAAAGGAAAATACATATGGTGAGCTGGTCCAAAATCAGGCAAAGCAAAGAAGTTGGCGGCCTTCGTGTAAGAGGAATAAAAGAAATGAATGATGCATTACTTTTGAAATGGTGGTGAAGATTTGGAACTGAAAAGGAAGCCTTGTGGAGAAAAGTAATTTGTGCAAAGTACAACATGGATCTTAACTCTTGGTTTCCTAACATGGAAACAAATAGAATGGTATCCTGCTCATGGAGAGACATTCTACAAATTAAAAGCAGGAATCCATTAGCTTTTAACAAGTTCATGGAAAACATTAGATTGACTGTGGGGGATGGAAATTCCTTAAAGTTCTGGACTGATCCTTGGGTGAATGGGAAATGCCTGAGTTCTTTGTATCCAAGATTTTTCAACATTTGTCTTATTAAAGAGGAGACAGTTGCAACGGTTCTAAGCCAGAAGGAAGAGCAGCTTATGTGGGAATTCCAACTTAGGAGAGGAAGGTTTCTCAGAGGGGAAATTGAGGATTTCAACTCTATGGCCTTGATGCTGGATGTTCTACAAGTTATTCTCCAACCTAGATCTGACCATCTTACATGGATCGTGATGGGCAACAAAGATTGTATAATCTTGGTGCCTTAGTTCCTTAATTTGTAGCGTCTTGATTCCTTTAGTTATCTTTTTTATCTTATTTTGCACGTAAGGTTTTGTTTTGGTTGTTTCAAATCATACGTGGTGCTAAGGCGGTTCTTAATGCCAAGGATCGTATCCGGAAGAATCCAAGGGTTCGAGGCAGTGAGGCAGCATCCCGCCAAGGCCATCGGGTGATTAATCAAGTGCAAAGAGGTCGTCGGGTTGCTTGGATCAAAGCGGAGCAAAAATCAAAGTTCTACCTCTCATGAACCGGTACTGGGAATTGACCAGTACCGGTTCATACTGTCCAGAGTTCATGTTTTTCAGCGTTTTTGAGGATATGAACCGGTACTGGGAATTGGCCAGTACCGGTTCATGCTGCAAAACACAGACACGTTTTTGCTGCTTTATCAACTTTCTATTTTTGGGATATTTTCCACTTTTGACTACTTTTAGGATATTTTGTGGGATATTTTGAGAGAGAAAGATCATTTTGTATAAATAGGGGTCTCTCTCTCTCTTCTTGATCATCTTTTGTCTCTTCCACTTTAAGTCTTTTTAATTTTTAGAAACTCCATTAAAGCTCTCCAAGCTTTTGTGTTATTTTCTTCAAGAACTCAAGTAAGCAATCCTCATTTATTGTTTTTCCGTTTATTAATGTTGTAGCCGTGGACTAGATCCTTTATAAAATCAAGTTTGTTTTCGTTTTTACCGGTTAAAACTTATGTCTCGTTTTTATGCTTTGTTTTATGCTTTAAGTATGTGTGAGTAGTCGTTTGGCTAAGTCTCGGGATAATCTTTCCCGAGGACTTAGGTGTTAGTTGCTTCTCAAACTTTAGGGCTTAAAAATCATGGTTCTCGGAATAGGGATTAACTTATATTTTTTGGTCTAAACAAGCGGTGTTAACTACTCGGTAAGGCGTTTGTCAAGCGGTCTTGGCAAGCGGCTCACCGAGGGCTCGTGGCCTCCTATGTGTTCGATAAATTTGTCAAACAAGTTGGTTCGCCTCCGTTTAATCACATCTTTCTTGAAAAATATTCGTCAACGCTAAATTGCCCGGGCGTGAGCACGCAGTCGTGACTTTCGCCTGAGTTGTATTGAGAACCGGTAACATCCTTTGTCAAGGGTTAGAAGATCCTTAGACTTGCCTCTTTAAGTTAATTAAGCATTTTTCCTAGTCTTTTGCCTTGGCATTTTTCTCCGTTTCAAAGCAAACCAAGTTGGCCGCCTTGAACGCCGCATTCTACCATATAACCTACAATCCGCTTAAGCTATCTCAAGAATTCCCTGTGGTACGATCCCAGTCTTACCGGTTATTATGCTACCGATAATCTAGCCCTACGCTTGGGGTTTTTCTCAACCTTGTCCGAAGGTGAAGTTGAAGGCTAAGCATTTTTGGCGCCGTTGCCGGGGATTTCTTTATATAGCTTATTTGGAGGATCGACAAACCATTGTAAGTACTCCGTTTATTTTTCCCTTGTGTACTTTGAACTCGATTTAGCGGATACCTCTAACTGAGCCACCAATTCGACTTGAGGTTTAACGAAGCTAAATCGAGCATCAATTGCCTTTTTACTTTTTATTTAGTATTGCTTATCTAGCCGTGGTGGTGGCATAACCCCACGAGACTGTTTGTGAACGAGGCGGCGGCATAGCCCCTCTAGTCTGCTTGATTGGTTTGTGCAGGGTGTATGCTCAACGTTTATCGTAGCCTTTTATCGAATCGGCTACATCGCTCTGCAACTCATGAGTTATCACCTCCATTAATGCAAATGGCAGACCAACCGGCAGCTCGTACTTTGCGCGATTATTTAACACCAAAAAGAGGTCCACATGTCTCCCCCATAGCCATTCCCACTTGCACTGCCGCCAACGCGTTTGCTTTCAAGCCAGAGTATCATTGGGTTGTACCAGAGTTTCGGGGGCGTGAATTGGAGGATCCTTATGCTCACATTCAGAAATTCGAGACTATTGTTAGCACCTTTGTGACCGGGCCGGGACAGCTAGATCAAGCGCGCCTGAAGTTATTTCCCTTCTCGCTCAAAGACAAGGCCAAGCAGTGGTTCCATTCTTTGAAGCCTCGATCCTTGCTCACATGGGGGGAAGTGCAAGATGTGTTCACTACAAAGTTCTTTCCCGTTAGCTGAACTAAGCTTCTCATGGACCAAATTCAGAATTTTAAACAGAAGGAGGGGGAGGTCTTTACAAGCTTTGGGAGCGGTATAAGGATTTGCTTGCAGCTATTCCACACCACAATTTTCCCATGTACCAAGTGATCAATTATTTCTACTTGGGTTGTGATCGGGATTCCAAGCAGCTTCTTGATACTATGGGGAGCAGAGACTTTATGGGGAAAGATCCCGATGCCGCTTGGGAATTCTTAGACGCCTTGGCGGAACGAGCCCAAACTTGGCAATATATGGATCCGGGTGAGCAAGCAATGAGAAACCAAGGTCCGAGAGGTTCTAGAAAGTTTTCAGTAAGCGAGCATAATGGACTCGAGATAAGGTTGGACGAGCTATCACTTAAGTTAGATAAGATGAAGTTAGACTCAGCCCAAGTAAAGGAAGTAAAGGAGGTTCGGCAAGTAGAGGAGGTGTGCGTTATTTGTGAGACTATGGGTCATTCTACCGACAATTGTCATACCATCCCTACCCTCCGACAGCACTATAATCAACTACCCGAAGAAGTATGTGCATTGAATCAACGATGGGATCCGAATTCCAACACTTACAATCCGGGGTTGTGATCTAATCCAGCTTTCCGTTGGAGCAATCAGAATGAGATGGGAGCCTCGTCAACTTTTCAACCTCCTCCCCCTCAGAATCAAACTTGGAGGCAACCTCAATTTCAAGGTCCATCCCGTTTTCCTGCAAATCAGGGCCCGCCAGGATTTATACCACCGGGCCAATTCCAAGGGCATAACCAATTTCAACAACAACAAGCGCCGCCTCCACGACGTTCTTTGAAGGATATTCTGAATTCTTTTTGCCATATGCAAACCACCACCAGCGAGCAAACAGCTCAAGCAATGAATGATATTTGGAATCAAGTGGGTAAATTAACAACGGCTATCGGTGTATTGCAACAAGAGAAAGGGAAGCTCCCTACTCAACCTCAACCAAACCCTCAAGGCCAACACTTTGCACAAAGCTCTTTGGTGACTTTCCCCGAGCAAGCAAAGGCTATAATTTTACTAAGAAGCGGAAAAATGGTTGATAATGCTCAAGTGGAGCCGCCGGTTGCGCCAATCTTTGCTATCTTTTCCGGCACCATCAAAGCCGACATTATTAGACGGGGAATCTCCCAAGCCAACTTCTACCACCGAAGAAAAAGGAAAGGCCAAGGACAGCAATGTCCCGCCAGCTTTCACTGTTCCCGCTCCGTACCCCAATCGCCTAAGGACGCCAGCCTAGCCCAATCTGAATACGGATATCTATGAAGTGCTCAAGCAAGTGACAGTCAACCTTCCCTTGCTCGACGCTATTAACAGATTCCATCGTACACTAAATTTCTGAAGGAATTGTGCACCCACAAACGGCAGCTCCAAGTGCAAAAGAAGGTATTTTTGACTGAGCAAGTGAGCTCGCTCTTCCAATCGACCCTTCCGCCCAAGTACAACGATCCAGGGTGTCCTACGATATCCATCACTATTGGGGGTAAGGTTGTTGAGAAAGCTCTTCTTGATTTGGGCGCAAGTGCCAATCTCTTACCGTTCTCCGTGTATAAACAGCTTGGGTTGGGAGAAATGAAGTCCACTCGGGTGACTTTACAATTGGCAGACCGGAGTATCCGAGTTCCAAAAGGGATGGTCGAGGACGTGCTTGTTCAAGTTGACCAATTCGTTTATCCAGTCGACTTTGTGGTTTTAGACACATGTCCGGTACTGGCGACTCAATCATCAGTTTTGATCATTCTTGGTTGGCCGTTTTTAGCAACATCTGATGCTGTGATTCATTGCCGGGATGGTCGACTTAACATGAGCTTTGGTAACATGAAGATGCAAGTCAACATGTTCCATATCGGTAGCCAAATGGGCGATGATGAGGACGTTTGTGGAGTTAGCATGATAGATTCTCTTGTCCAAGATCATGTCAATGAGTTTACTTGTAAGGATGAGTTGGAGCTCGCACTTACCTCCACCGAGGCTGATTTTCTTGACTCCCCCGATGTTGCTTACCTGTGTTCCTTGCTAGATGAGGAAGAGGTGTGTGCTATTAACCCGTGGGTTCCAAAATTTGAGGAACTACCTCCTATTAAGAAGCGAGCCGTCCCGTCCAGTGTGGCACCCCCAGTTCTCGAGTTGAAACTGCTACCGGATACACTCAAGTATGCCTACCTTGGTGAAGGCCAAACATATCCGGTGGTGATCTCCTCCGCCCTCACCGAACACTAAGAGTTTCAATTGCTCGCTAAACTATGGAAGTATCCCAAAGCCATTGGGTGGTCTATAGCCGATATCAAAGGCATTGATGCCTCCCTTTGCTCCCACCACATCTATCTTGAAGATGGTGTCAAGCCATCTCGCCAACCTCAACGGCGATTGAACCCGATTATGAAGGATGTTGTGTGAGCGGAGGTGCTTAAATTGTTGGACGTTGGCATTATCTACCCGGTAGCAGATTCCAAGTGGGTGAGCCCGATTCAAGTGGTTCCCAAGAAGTCCGGGGTGACTGTGGTAAGAAATGACAAGGACGAACTCATCCCAACGCGTGTTCAAACCGGTTGGAGGGTGTGTATCGATTACCGAAAGTTAAATGCCAGCACAAGAAAGGACCATTTCCCTCTTCCGTTTATCGATCAAATCTTGGAAAGGGTGGCGGGCCACAAGTTTTATTGCTTCCTGGACGGGTACGCCGGATATAATCAGATTGAGGTGGCATTGGAAGACCAGGAGAAAACTACATTCACGTGCCCATTTGGGACGTTTGCTTATCGTCGAATGACGTTCGGGCTTTGCAATGCCCCCGGTACTTTTTCGAGGTGTATTATGGGTCTGTTCAATGATATGGTGGAGAAAATCATGGAAGTCTTTAAGGACGACTTTTCCGTTTTCGGTGATTCTTTTGAGGCGTGTCTTGCCAATTTGGAGCTCATGCTAGCCCGGTGTGAGGAAAAGAACCTCGTGCTCAATTGGGAGAAGTGTCACTTTATGGTGACCAAAGGCATTGTACTTGGCCACATCGTTTCCTCTAAAGGCATCGAAGTGGATCGGGCAAAAATTGACTTGATTGGAAATCTCCCAACTCCTAAATGTTTAAAGGACATCCGATCTTTCTTGGGGCATGCCGGTTTCTATCAGTGTTTTATTAAAGATTTCAGTGCCATCGCCCGGCCATTATGTCATTTGCTCGCCAAGGATGTGCCATTTGAGTGGACGCCGGCTTGTGAGGCCGCCTTCAGCAAGTTAAAGTCAAGTCTCACTTCTCCACCTATTGTGCGATCTCCGGATTGGGAGTTGCCCTTCGAGCTAATGTGCGACGCCAGTGATTATGCTGTCGGGGCTATTTTGGGCCAACGGAAGGGGAAAGAACCGTACGTCATCTACTATGCCAGTAAGACGCTCAATGAGGCTCAAATGAACTATTCAATTACCGAGAAAGAGTTGCTTGCCGTAGTTTTTGCGTTGGACAAGTTTCGGTCTTATCTTGTGGGCGCTCCGATCACGGTGTTCACCGATCATTCCGCTCTGAAATACCTTTTTACGAAGCAAGATGCCAAGGCGAGATTGATTCGGTGGATTTTACTCCTACAAGAGTTTGACCTCACTATTAAGGACAAGAGGGGTGTAGAGAATGTGGTGGCCGATCATTTGTCTCGACTGGAATTCGAAGATCATACATCGCACATTCCTATTGGTGACTCTTTTCCCGATGAGCAGTTATTTGGAATCTCCATGGCTCCATGGTATGCGGATATTGTGAATTACTTGGTTACCGGTCTGATGCCTGCCCATTGGAATTTGCAAGAATAGCATCGGTTTTTAGCGGAAGTGAAACAATTTTCCTATGATGACCCATATTTGTTTAAGTATTGCGCTAACCAACTTGTTCGCCTCTGTGTGCCTGAAGCTGAGCAACCAAGTGTTATTAAATTTTGCCATTCAGAGGCCTGTGGCGGCCATTTCTCATTCAAGAAAACCGTCGCCAAGATTTTGCAAAGCGGGTTCTACTGGCCATAGTTGTATAAGGATACTTTTGCCTTCTGCCGGGCGTGTGCACGCTGTCAACTTTTGTGGTGCGTGACGCGACACAATGAGATGCCGCTTTCGCCCATCTTGATTATTGAAGTATTTGATTGCTGGGGTATCGACTTCATGGGGCCGTTTCCTACATCCTTTGGGTACCTCTACATCTTGTTGGATGTTGACTATGTCTCCAAGTGGATGGAAGCCATTCCTACTCGTACCAATGATGCCCAAGCTGTAGTTGAGTTTCTGCAGGAGTACATTTTAGCAAGATTTGGGATGCCGCGGGCTATCATCAGTGACCAGGGGTCTCATTTCTGCAATCGGTCCATTGCCGCCCTTATGAGGAAATATGCCATCGTTCACAAAGTTTCAACGGCATATCATCCTCAAACGAACGGCCAAGCGGAATTGGCAAATCGGGAAATCAAGCATATCTTGGAGAAGACGGTTAATCCTACCCGTAAAGACTGGTCAACTCATTTGATCGATGCTTTGTGGGCTTACCGTACTGCGTACAAGACTATCTTGGGGATGCCACCGTATCGGCTGGTCTACGGGAAAGCGTGTCACTTATCGGTGAGCTCGAGCATAAAGCATATTGGGCCATTAAGAAGCTGAATTTTAATATGGTCAAAGCCGGTGCCCGCCGCAAGCTTCAATTGACGGAACTCGAGGAGTTGAGGTACAATGCTTATGACCATTCTAGCGTTTACAAATCTAAACTCAAAGCCAAGCATGATCATAAAATTGTGATTAAAAACTTTGAGCCCGGTCAAAAAGTGTTATTGTACAATTCTCGGTTGCATTTGCATCCCGGTAAGCTGCGCTCACGTTGGGCCGGGCCTTATGTCGTCAAAACTGTTTTCCCTCACAGGGCGATAGAAGTAGTAAGCATGAGTAACGGTTCATCTTTCAAAGTTAATGGTCAACGGCTTAAGCCTTTCCTTGGCGGCTTTGAAGCTGGCGAGCCCGATGAGGTGTTGGCCGATCCAGTTTACACGGATGGCCCGACGGTATAGTTGTTGCTCTTTTAATTTGAACGGGGAGCGAAAGCGTAACCGCTGAACTTAACTGTTTGTCGGACCCGGCCCCCGGGTAGGGGGTACCCACCATTGACTTGGGTATATGTAGCTCCGCACGCCGCTACTAAAAAAAGGATCGTGTGCCCAGCTCCGGTTAGTAAGGGCAATGCTTGTTTCTTGTACATATTTGCGTGGTTGATTGTTTTGGGCTTTTCAAATCATGAGATTTCACCAATGCATCATTGTATCGGACTTTTATTAGTCCTTCTTTGTAGTAGTTTGCCGTTAATGATCCATGCCCACCAGATATGTCCCTATCGGGGCAATTTAGGTCTTTGGGTGAGACTTAGTATTCCCGTGCTTTGGCGCTAGGCTCTGCTTTGTCTCGCTTTGTTTCGATCATAGGGAACGCTGGGCTTAATTGCTTGGTGAGGTCAAGCGGTGAATTTTACTTTGGGCGTGATGTAACAAAATTGACGGTCTAGTATAGCCACCCGTGTCTTTGCCTACTTAGTGCGACACGGGGAGAAAAGTACGACTCGTGCGATTGTGTGAAAATCGGGTGGTGTTCTTTGTTATTTTTCTTTGTTTATATGTGTGTTGGCGCCCGGATAACACGAGCCCGGCGGTTCTAATGTCATTTGGCTCTTAGTAGGTAGTTCGGGCTTAAGTCTTCTGTAGGGTGTAAGTGCTACCACACCAGCCTTGGTAGTTTGGATCTAAAATCGGAGTGATTGCGGCATTCAGGAGCCCTAAGCATGGGTGCCATTACGTGTCGCGGTTGTTAGTCCAACAAAGCTTTTGCCATGATCCTGTGTGACTAGCTGTGGTTCCGTTGGAAGAGCCGAAGGAGTTGACCTTGGAAGCTGTTCGGATGACGAAACGAGCTGGTGGCACAAAAGCCTCCAACTTGGTCGAGGTATAAGGGG
Source organism: Rhododendron simsii (assembly GCA_014282245.1). Lineage (NCBI taxonomy): Eukaryota > Viridiplantae > Streptophyta > Magnoliopsida > Ericales > Ericaceae > Rhododendron > Rhododendron simsii. Next base: position 3,707,846 of record CM024964.1, read on the forward strand.
GTTGACATTCCCCCGTTGGTACGCTCTTTTGTTCCCTCTCTCCTTACTATTGTTCTCCATGCTATGAAGGCATAACATATTTTAAGTTGGGGGGAGGGATATAGTTACGCTATATCTATTGTTCTTTGTTTTCATTCTCGGTAATTTTTTTTTTCATTTTTAGGTTGCAATCCTTCCGTTATTACAAATTTTAGTGGATTAAAACAACTTGGCACATGCTTATTGTTTCTTAATTGGCAAGAGCTCGGTGTTTGATTTTAAGTGAGAATGTACATTTCAACTCATAAGCATGTTTAAAGATGGGCAATTAGGTGTTGAGTATGTTTTGAGCAAGTTTGACCCATATCCCGTTTATTTTTTCATCGTAAATTCGTAGTTTAGGTAAATACTCTCTTGTCATACCTAGGTGTGTTGGATATCATTGTTGAATCATTTTGGAATCTATAGCGTACTTAGGAAGTGATACAAGGCATTCTTTGTTTAATTAAACCACAAATATGTCCCCTCATCCTATTTTGTGTCCTAGTCCGTGTCGTTCCATTTGTTCAATAACTTAGGGAGCCGGATGGTTGGAGGGTGGTTTGGAATGTTATTTTACCTGCTGAGAGGTGTTCGGGGGATGGTTGGAAGGTGTGTTGAATGAGTGGAGGTCAAAACGGTGAAGTGGGACAAAAATCAGAATTTCAGAAGACATGAACTGGTACAAGGAATTTGACAGTACCGGTTCAGAGGAGGCAGAGTTTGAACCATAATTTCAGGAAGCTTGTACCGGTACTGGGAATTGGCCAGTACCGGTTCATACTCAGCAGAATTTTAAAAAAAAGGGGGTCAGTTTTCTTCTCTCTCCTACCCACTACATAAACCCAAAACCTATTCTTTTCCCATTCCATAACCCAGAATGGCAGCCGGTGACTTTCCATATTCCAAATCTCTCTCAAATCTCATCCAAATCAACCCAAACCTCTCTAAAACCTTCATCAACCCTCACAAAAACACTTAATCTTCAAGTTTCAAGGAGGATTTCAAAAGTTTCAAGGGTGGGTTCTCACTCTCAAGGTCCGAAAATCTCCATAGCCAAGGTAAACTCAAAATTTTTTCTCTCTCTCTCTTGAAATTCATCCATCTTTAATCATGTTTATCCCACAAGGCGTTGGGTTTTCATGATTTACGAGGAATTTTTCAAGTGTTGAACCCTAGATCCCCAAATCTCAAGAAATCCGAAATTTTCTCTCTCTCCATTCCATATTTCGATTTCCCCCATGGTTCTCTACATTTTCTCTGCCCTCTCATCATTTTGAGCCATGTCTTTTTCGTCCCCCAACCACCACAGATCCGAAAATCACCCTGGTTTTTGCTGAGTTTTATGGGCTGACTTGTGTTGCAAAATCTGAGTTCAATAGATTCACGGGGCGGGCTGATTTGTTTCTGTATTTCGCTGCTGAATTAACAGATTTGTTTCGGGGTTTTTGCGGCTGCATTGTACTGTTGAATTTGCTTGAGGTGGTTGTTTGTTTGGAGTTTGGGGGGTGTTCTGTTTTGTGAGAACTGTTGTTTTGAAATGGGGAGAACCAAGAAATTTATGGGAGATGCCATTAAGTCAGTGGATCCTTCCGGTAAAACGTCTTACATGAAATGCGCAGATCCGGAGAAAATGGCTAAGAGAGCCGATAGGGATGAGGAGGAGAATAGGAAGAGGAAAAGAGAGAAAAAAGATGAGGAGAAAAGGAAATGGGAGAAGGAGTTAAAGGGTCGAAAGTATATTTGTGAGCGTCAAGTGGACCGTACAAGGATGGGTACTCATGCAATCATCGATATCATCAACCAACGCAGGCTACAATTCTTTTTCGATCCAATCAAAGGCTTTAAGCCTAAGTTGGTGCTTGATTTTTACTCTAATATGGAAGTGGACGAGAAGGAAGACGAAATAACGTCTCGCTTGGGAAAGAAAACTGTGCTCGTAACCCCAACCATCATCGCCAAGTATTTGAAGAATTACCAACGGCCCCTCTACCGTTCTACCACTTATCCTAAACACGGATGGTCTAAAACAAAGGAGGAAATCCAAAATGCTTTAACCGATAAACCGTTGAAACAGGATCGTTTTGTCCATGGGAGGTTATTTGAGAAGTATCGGGTGATAAACAAGGTGGTGCATTATAATCTATGTCCTCACGGCTCGGAGAAGCTTCCACGCAGGGAGGATGGTGAAGAATAGGTAAACTCCCGTTGAACAACTATTCCACGAATCATATACCTTGGTTGGCTTGACCGAGTGGTGCGCTAGACCTAAAAATATTGTGTGGTGTGGGGGGCGCGCGCAGGGTCGGTTGGGGTCGTTAACCGGGATGCAGCATAATATCCGTAGTCCGGAATCGACTCCACAAAAGACGTTGACGTGTAATGACTAAAAACTCGGGTTTTATTAATTAACTGCTCTTAGGTAGCACCCTTGTACATTTGTTGGATTACTAAACTTACGAATATTGTACTTTTCGAAAATTAAGGAGGCACGATCGTAGTTTCAACACTCTAGACAGTCCATTAACCGTTTCCTCAGTGTTCTTAAAAACTTTCAACTTTAGATTGAAAAAGATTACCGCCAGCAAGATGCGAGGATCCTATGGTCGCACGTATACCATGGCGCAGGCGAAGAAAACGGTGTTTGGACCCCCATTCCCCCATTTACATGGGCTCCGACGATGCCCGGATTTGTCCGCGGGAAGTATTTTCCAATTTAAAATCATTTTTTCATTGTTCGAAATTAAGAGCAGTGCCCGAACTGGTCACGATGCGCTAATCACCCCGCAACCCTACCTATACGACTACTCACTAAACATTGCGCAGGAAACAAAAGAAACCCTAGATTTAAGCATGAAAGAAAGTAAATCGGAGATAACAATTAACTGAATTAAGAACAAAAGTTGAAACGAGTTACCAGAATACGAGTACTTGAACAAAGCTTTAAAACTTGAAAAGAAGAAAACTTGAAAGAAAACTAACGATATTCGGAACAAAAGAATGGCAGTCTGACGGCAGCCCCGTTCTTCCTTTTTTTCCCTGTTTCGTCCGAAACCCCTTTTTTCCCAAAGCTGCCGACCCCCCAAAACGGTAGGGTAATAATGTTGGTTTTATAGGGATTGAAAGCCTTAATTACATAGTGGCCCTTGGACTTTGTCTAATATTGAATTAACCATCTAAAATTTCAAGCACTTTGCACTTTGATCCAAAACTTCTTTAAAATCTTCTTTTTATCCAAAGTCTCGGACAACGCTCTCGAGCAACCTATAAACATAAAAACACATAATAAAAACCAGTTAACAAATATAAAAGACTAATAAATGTATATTGGAGGGGCAAAATATATATATTTTGGCACTTATCACTTGGCTCCGCTAGCTACTGGTGAGCTGGCATCTCAAATCAAAGTAACCTTTGAGAAAAACTTTAGAAAAAAGAACAAAGAAACGAAACAGCTATGGATTGGCCCTGTTCCGTTTTCTCCCAAAATTTTCTTTTTTAAAAAGAAAGTAATTTTAAACTCAAATATAACAAAAATGAAAAATAATTTTTTAATTTTTTTTTGCAGCGTTAAAAATATCTCAATGAGATCTATCAAACAAGATCCATATTGATAGAAAAATTATTTGCGTAAACACATGATTTTTGACCTTGAAATTACCTTTTTTTTCCAAAACCTTCTTTTTTTTTAAAAATGAAACGCCATGCGCCACAATAGTGATTGATGAATGCTTTTTATGACTAGTCATACATAATTGCATATATATTGGATGTCGTTATGCAATTATTTCAATCACTTTTTCTCACATCTCCTGTATATCATCATCTTCTTTCTGTTTTGTTTCTCAGCAATACTACCCTCACCGCTTTAATATTCATCGCTCAATATTCATTATCCGTCTCGATAATCAATGGTCCGGATTTTAAGAAAACTCTGCTAGGTATCATCCAAAATATTTTTGGACGGTGAGAAAGAGAGCGGTCGGAAGAGCGGTGAATGTTAAGCGGGTGGAGGTACGTAGACTTATTAATGTTTGTTTGAGTGGCAAACCAGTAGTCGTGGGACACTGCCAGCCGATCATGCCCGACTCCCTCCACACGAACATATTCACGCAGGCCTAATGCACTTTCTGCATGAATAGGTTGTTGTGTCCTACAAATATCGAATAATTGTAACATTGTCGTGTTATGATTTGTAAGCAAAAGAGGCACAACCAAAATAGGCCAAAGGCTTGACGGGCAGTCCATCTTGAATAAATTGGCGAGATGATATATTGATCATGGTGGGTGGGTAGTTTACATATTCGACGACAACAATTTTAATCTGGCGCCGTACGTAAATATATATATCCAAAGTGTTTTTCTTCATATTCCAACAATTTTCATATTCCCATAGACCAAGTTGTACTATTTGGTGAATTTCGTTATAGCTTTTTCAATTTTGTACTTCGTAATTTATAGTTATCAATTGTTTGAACGAGAGGTGGCAAATGGGCGGGTTTGGGCTGATTGAAACGGGTCACGGGTCAAATATGAGTGGGTCGAATATGGGTCAAATAGTAAACGGGTTGAAACGGGTTATGTCAAATATGGGTCAAGACAAACCCTAGCCTCCCGACCCGACCCGACCCGTTTTCGCTCCTTTTTTTTTTTTTTTTAAATTTTAAAAATAAAAAATTTATCATTAAAATTCAATTTTTTTTGAATAAAAACGAAAATAAGCCAAAAGGACAAAAATTTTAACTTAATTTTGTCTTTATTCAAAAAAGTTATAAGTTTTGATCATAATTTTTTACTTTTTCTATTCCTCTCAACGAGACGAATAAAAAAGTTACAAGAATTTGACGCATAATTAACAAATGCGAATATTTTTTTGTCTTTCAAAGTGTGTGCCCGTGTAGTTGTAAAGGTTTGCGGCGTTTGCCTGGGGAGGGAGATGAATGTTTATGGAAATCGAACCCTGATCCTGTGCATAGAGTTTAAAGGTTTGGCTTGTAAAGGTGTGGACTCCATTTTCCAAAAAAAAAAAGTCGGGAAAAAAAAGTTTTGATTTTCAAAACTGTTTCTGCGTTTTGTAAAAAGAGTTTAGGTTGTGAGATTCTTGAAATTTTTTTGTGTTCTGAGGGTGAAAAAAACAGTATTTGAGTTTCGGGTAAACAAACAGTTAACATTGGATTTACCAAAAAAAAAAAACACAGTTAACATAGGGTGGCTTTGGATTGAAAAGTAAGGGGTGATTTTTTTTTTTTTTGGTCTCTATTAAAAAAATTTGCATTTGTAAGTTTAATTTTGCGTAAAAATTTTTGTGACTTATTCATTCGTCTCAGCGGAAGGAATCAAAAAAGTAAAAAAAATTGAATAAAAATACAAATATGTTACTCTAAAAGTGTGTTGGACGATCCAGAGTAAAACCCTATCCCTTTTCGTCGTGTAACAAAACACAGTCCAAGAAGGAAGAGAAAGAGAGAGAGAGAGAGAGTGACATCATTGATTAAAAGTAACGGGATTAGAGAGAGAGAGAGAGAGAGAGAGAGAGAGAAGTTATTTTTGATTAAAAAGTAACGGGATTAGAGCGAGAGAGAGAGAGAGAGAGAGAGAGAGAGAGAGATTAGTGAATAAAAATAATAAAGGGAGTTTAGCTGTGTTGAGTTGAGTGGAAGCAAATTAAAAATAACAGCAAGTGGATGTTTTAGTTTTAATCCATATTGAACTCATATCCAACCCATCTAAATTCATATAAATATGGGTTGAACCCATATAAATTTATTATTCAATATGGACGGATTGAGTTGGGTTATAAGTGAGTGAATTTGGACGGGTTAAAAAATATGAGTTGAGATTGCCACCTCTAATTTGAACGGTGAATTTGGTTGTCGGAATGATGTCATCTGCTGTTTGCGTAACATAGAGGACCGGAACTAATGTCTCACTCGATTAATGTTTCACCTATTTCTTGATTAATTAGGTTCGTTCGACTAATTTGTGTTTAAGCGTTGATATTATGTCGTATTTTATAGTACTAGGTGAGCGGCACGTGCTAGCACGTGGTGCCTCATGCCTAGTATTGGTAGAAGGTGTTGATTGCGTGTTTGCCGCACTGGAATGGTAAGAGCACAATTTATTTTGGCAGCAGTCTTCATATATTTACAACCCGTTGACATGGTATGAAATAAGTAAATTGTCATTAATGGAGGGTAGGAATGTGGGCGAAAGTTATTTACAGGGATTCAGAAGTACTTGATAATTCGAATAAAACACGACCACATATTTTCCGGAGTAGAATAACATTCAAGTTGAATCCGGCTGCTTACACAAACAATTAGCAAACAAAAATTCATCACTAAATGTAGGCAAATCTAACTGCCTCTAAGAACTCATCACTGAATCAAGCATTAGGAAGAAGTACTAAGGTAGAATAATAAGCTCAAATATGGCTAACATCAGAATAAGATTAGCAGGAGTGAGTTGTTTTACATTCACGCGTATACGAAAACATTAGGTACCATTGTTTTCTAACACAATAAAGTACAATCATATTTAAGATTTTACACAAAGATTGCCCACTATCATGTTCAAAGATTGCGCATTAGCAGCAAAAATTTCTTGTCCACTATCATGTTCAAATAGATAATATAACTCCTTAAATACATACAAATCTGCTTAGTCTAGAGCTTTCTTTGATGGTGTTGTTGCTTAGTGTTTTTGGAGGCTATGGTTGGAATGGCTCCAGTTGCAGCGGCTCCTGAGCATCAATTAGGTCAGAGATTGACTTCACAGCGAAAAAACACTGGTTGATTCCTCCGTAGTGACCCAATTGACTTCACAGCGAAAAAACACCCGTTCATTCCTCCGTAGTCATACACGTAGGCCTTCAAACTGACGCACTGCTTTTTTTGGGCTGGATAGCTTTTCAATCAATGCTATTGGGAGATTTCCCTATGCATTTGTTCGGATTAGTAGTAGTAGTCAGTGTATGTATTGTAAATATTGAGGAAAAGATGGATTAAGTTTTTGGTAGGTTATGCTTGCTGTATGTTGGATGAGTTCTGTGAGTGGCTCGGTTCGTTTGGAGCGCCCTAAGAAAGTCTACAAAACGTGATCGATCTACAAATCTATTCACACCATGTGCGCAAGACAAAAGGAGAAGACAAACTGGACGGGGAAAACGATGTTAACCCTAAAGGGAAAGAATTTGACCTGGTGCAACCAGCCTGAACAGAGAACATACTTTTGTCATTATAGTAAGCTGTTACAATACGTATTCAAATTGCAAGCCCGGGGAAGGAGAATTGAGAAAACATGAAGTATCATGAGAGTAACTTGACCAACTTCATAGCTATGGAAGAAATTAAATGATCTGCAATAGTATATTATCTTCGTTCGAATATAACTGCTTCCGCAAGCTTATTCCCGTTTGTATCATTCCAGTGGACCTTCCACTGTGGATTCCCCGAATTCTTGCATAATCCACCCCATCAAGGAGGGCCAGGTTATCCTCATGGATTCCCCATTCAATTCAAACATATAAACTGCAAAACACTTGCTATCATTGTAAGATTTATGAAAGTTAAGACATACCAAAAGTATTTGGAAGGCAAATTGAACACACCAAAAGATTTGCTATCCAGTTGGGGTCAGTTTCTGCAAAAAAAACTAATCCAAAGAGCTATCTATTCTGTGTGTTTTTTTGTGTGTGATGTCCAGAGCATCTTCATTTTCTGGGGTGCCCTCTGTTGGATTGGTGTTGCTTTAGACAAATTTAATACTCCTACTTCAGATGCATGTTGTTGAGGGGTATGGACCAAGTTCGATTTTGCATCCAAATAAAAACATTGTCCAGATTTAGACTTCAAGAAGTGGTTCAAGCCTACTTTCAAATTCTTGCATCATAATTTAAAATTCTTGAAGCTAAGTAATTAGAAATATATAATAAAAACTGCACACCACAGAAAGCATTTGACCTCTATACCTGCAGATAAGTGTCCCCGGCAAGCACTATATCCAGATTTGATTAGTGGAAAATCTTCTTCAATTGTCAATGGCAGACAAGCAGTGCGAAAATCATCTAATGATCAAGAATAACATTAGACACAGAAAGCAAGTAAATTATTTTAAGAGCTAATGAACCCGTACTCTGAAAGATAAATTGATTTTTTTTACTAACCTTGTGGAGGGTACAGTTCCTGCCAATATGGATTGAATACCATTGTCTAATCCCAACACCTATAAGATTGGAAACCACTACATGTAACAATTAAAATGGGCACTCAATGAACTGCAGAGCAGCATATGTAAAAAGAATGGTAATTAACTGGAATGGTAGTTTATTCAAACTGATGAAAAAGTAAAGCATGTTTTTTTAATCCACATGAATAACTAACATGAAAAGTATTTAAGATATACCTTTAGTACTATAGCACATGAATGAGTCACGCACAAGAGCATGCAACCACCTAACCAGATCACCCTTATAATCCAAGTGATCAGTGCTTTGATGCTTTGTGACAACAAAAATTAGTCTTGGGCCTTAAATTGAAATAATAAAACCCTCCATATTATCATGATAATGATGCTTGACATAAATCCATTGAATAAACAGAACACGAATAACCATGGCACTGGAACACAAAATCCAAGATTAAGAATTCCTCAGATTTCAGTAATCCATGCGCCAACGACACAAATTTTAAAAACAAGCAAACACTAATCGCACACGAGATCATGCACGAACTCACAACGTAAATTATGCATCAAAAAATGGCAGAGATAATATGCAGAGGAGCATGCCACAATAGATAAACTACCCAATGCATTTTAATCCATCCCCACATAGACGATTTTAAGTTAAAGGAAATTGAAAAAAAAAAGATATAGAAGATGATGTGATGGGCTGTTAGCCAGATGAATGATGGTTTAATGGGATTCTTGGAGGGTATCCCGTGAATCCGGATCTGTTGGAGGTTATCCACAGAGTCCAGTTTGGGAGAAGAGAAATGAAGCCAGGGGGTGGCAGTTGATTGTCGATTTGAAACCTTAGGATATGGCATTGCGTGATCGCTCTTTTTGAATAGGAGATAAAAGGGTGATATGTATTATAGTGCCAGGTTATGGTCTATATACTCCCATGGTTACGGTTAGTTCCTTGTGGGCCCAGTGGTTACGGTTAGTTCCCTGGGGAATTCATCCTTGCGAGGCGGCCGATGACTCCGACTAAGTAAATAACTTAGGCCGTTTCATCGGGGCTCCCGGTTAGGGCAAGCAAGGGGGAGCGGTATCACGAATGGCCATAGTCCTAGTGGTTAACATGGGAGGATGTTTCTCAAGGGTTGAGATTCTAGATTTCACTAAGTTAAAGGCTAGTAATTGAAATTGATCGCTTGCTCCTTTAATTGTTCTTACTTTAACAGTATTGTATATGTCCTTATTTGTAAGTTATGGGTTCGGGTGAGTTTTGGCTATTGAACGTCATCGCTCACGGTACTATGTTGCCCTGGTGACTCGAACGCCAGGTACCGAAGATGGAACAGAAGTGTCGTACGATTTGATCGAGTTCAATCCTATTGAGGAAGAAGCTGAAAACCTTATTTTCCGTGCGCATAGTTGCTCTGATTAATTTAAGTCGACTTTATTTTGGAAGCTTCTAAGTTTATTTGGAAAATGTAATATTTTGATTTATTCGAAATGGTTGTAATATAACGACATATACTTTTGAAATGGTGATGTGGTAAATTTGTGAATTTCTTTTGTGAAAATAATTTTTTTTTTTAAATATTTTTAATGTCTTCGAATTTTCGGGGCGTTACAAAACAATTCCATTTGTGCTCATTTGGGTGTCGTAAGATGGTGAGGTTTGCACTAATGTTTCTATCATAGGCAATGTCAACAATTTATGATGACTACACAACACAGATTTTTCCTAGTAATAGAGTGCCATTAATACCAATTTTAATTATTCTATTTTTAGAATGCTGCTCGAAAAATTGAATTGCACTTCCATGAAATTATTTCTACGCAAGAGAGTATTCTTAACACATTTTGGAAAAGGGGAGGATGTACCTGAGGAGCAGATTTGATTGAGGCTATAGTTGATGTTTCTGCATTGTGATTGGCCCTCTCCACAATCTCCAAATGAAATTTCTGCAAAATAATTCTCAATTGAGATCTGCTGACTTTACCATATTCTTGTTTCTACATATTTCATGCACAACATACCTGGAATTCTAGTTGATGGGGCGTAGGTCATGGAAGTGGTCCTAAGTTTGGAGCTTCAAAAATCTGTAAGGAGTAAGGAATGGAAACCCTAAAATTCCTAATATGTGACAAAGTGCTTAAAAATAAAAGAAAAAATGAACGAGAAGAAATAAGAACATGGATTATCCCCAAAGTGATCACTTTGAGTCCCTGTTGCCAGACTTGCCAACAATCGCCGGAGAAAACGTATTACAAGTCGTGTAGTCGTGGACTATGGTATCCGACGATTGTAAAAAAACCACCCATCTTGTAATTTTTCGAAGATCCTACAATCAAAAAAATATAACATGAACTCCATCACGTGTCTCACTTGGATGGCTTTCAAAAGTCCACCGGACAAAAGGAGATCAACCATATCGCTGTCAAAGACAACTCAAGTTAATGAGCAATGACAATCCCTGCACTCAATAGTTCTACCAATACTAAAAAGAACATCATAATTGATATAATCAATAGGGAATACATATAGCCATATATGATGCGAAGAAGCATTGTCAAGACTTGAAGCTTATATAATTTTATTTAGTATATTGACAAATAGCAAACTCAACAGCAAACGAAAAATGAGTTCACATGATGGGGGGAGGGGAAAACTAAAAAGCCGACCAATCATCCATAGCTATGGAGCACAGGATTGGTCCACAAACTTAAATATTTCGCTATCAAAGCATTGAACAAAAACGTCGAATGGGCAACTCGGGAAACAAAAACTATTGCTAAACGAAAGGCATTGAATCAAAGTTCTCACAAAACGCAGGGGAAAAATAAATGCAATGTATAACAAATTAGCAAAGCATGACTACATATGAACAAAACCATTTGGCTAATTATTTCACCATAATAATAGGGCATAGTAAAAGCACAAGTGACTGAAATCAGCCGGATGCTTTAGTTATCATGAATAATACATAGAAGTTATAGCGGAGATTACATGCAAGCAAAGAATGAGCACTAAATCTACCCTAATAAGCTATGTAAAACCACTATGGGAAAACCACTCTAAAATCTACCTTTTCGTGCTCGCTGAGTCGCCCAAATCCAAGCGACTTATACCAGACAGGCAGACACAGAGTGGCAGAACGACCAACCACTGAGGAAAAGACCGAAACCCACCTCAGTTAGAACTTGTTCTAGCAAAAATAACGAAGAACGAAGTGCTAAAATTAGGCATGACGAAACCAAATCCTCAATCTACATGAACTAAACTCGAATAGAGCTATTGGGAAAGAGGGGGAAAGACACCCCAAAAAAAAAAAAAAACCCTAATGTGTTTTTTTTTACAAAACAGAAAACAGAATTGTTCCGCAAGCCCTAATTCGCCGGAATAGTTAATCCATTCACAAAACTTAAACGATGGACACCGAAACGATTTCAATATTTCCCCTGAGATAAGACCGATTACCCGAAGCTAATGGCATCGGAAGCAGGCGAGAAAACCTAGACACTCACCCACTACGTCATCGTGAACAGATGAAAAGACAATCATAAAACATACAACCTAATCACACAAAAATCTGATCTAAAAGTAAAATCAGCCGAACAAAACATCAGAATTTGATCGAACGACGAAATTCGACAAAACGTGCATGAAGACACTAAACCCACTCAAAACATCGAAACAATCTCAGAAAACAAGAATTACTCATCCAAAACAGTACCATAAACTCGTCGGACAAGTAAAACATAACAGGATTTACACCCGAATAGTACAACATCTCCGTTGAATGAAGAGCTTCCGGTGTAGCAGGACTCTGGTTAGATAGAAGGTGGAGGAGTAAACGTACTGGGTTGGGGTGGTTCTTGATCGAGAGGTTGTCCATCGAAGAAGATTCGAGATGAGGTCTGGAGAGAGAGAGAGACGATGTGGGATCTCGGAAATCTGAGAAAAAAAAAACCCTTGAATTGGTTTAATACGTGGCTCTCTCTTGTCCAAGTGAAAAAGCCCTAGGCAAATGTACCAAATCACCCCCGCAGTTTACACTTGTGGCTGGAAAATCGAGGGACACAATTGGAAAAATCGGACAAATGTGGCAGACGTTCCAATTGCTTCTATTCTCTTTTATTTAAAGCTTTAGATACTATATATTTTGGTTTTAAGTTATTGGTCAGGTATGGAGCTAATTTATAAGTATCTGCCGAGTCAGAGTAAGTTCAGTTGATCCTAGGCCTCCATTGTTGGAATTTGTTCAAGGAAGTTCCAGTGAAACATAATAGAAGTCATCGTTGGATGCGGACTGTTCCAAATGCATGTCAAATTATTTGATGGCTTTTTATTGTGCTTCAATTTGTGGCTTATGTTTGGAAAATATCAAATTGTAGAATGTTTTTTTAGAATATCAATGTATGGCTTAATGATAATACTCAGTTTTGTACCCTCCATAATTGGGATGAGAACAGAAGATAAGTTTGGAAAAAAAAAAGTATGCAATACTGGATTGCAATCCATTTGACACAATAATCCGAAGATAAATGCATTTCGATATCATATTAAATGATAACCGATCAACGTAATTTTTGGCGTGGTCAATGTTCTCAACGAACTCCAAAAAGTGATTCAATAAACCTTTCCGATCATGGTTATGGACCCGGAAAGAGTCCACAAATGGTCCAAACTGAACCGAAGTGGTTCGGAGTCCATTTGCCTTCTCAAAATTGTAAACACATCTTATTGAACATCTAGAAATGGTGCCTTCCCACATTTAGGAGTCATATCGTCTTGGTTATAGTTGCTTCCTCCAGTATCATGTGCCTGCTTGATGATTTCCAATTCCTAAATTAATAAGTTGCTCCAAGCATAGGGCAGAAACCGACGTAGCACAATATCCGGTAAGATCGGAATCGAATTCACAAAGACGGTGATGTGTGCTGACTAAAAACTAGGGTTGTTATAATTAAACGGGCTCTTAGGTAGCCAACCCTTGTAATTTGATGCTGGGATTAACTAAAACTAAGAAATTGTTTGGTTTTTCAAATAATTAAAAAGGAGGAACGGTCGTAGAGTTTTTAGCACTCGCAACCAGTCTGGATTAACTTGCTCCATTCAATGTTCTTAAGACGTTTGACTTTAGAAAGAACAAGATGCTCCGAGAGATGCGAACTTTTATGGTCGCCGTTTACCTATGCGCAGCGGAGAATAAGTTTTGGCCCCCCATTTCCCCGTTCACATGGGCTCTGATAATTTCCGGGTTTGTCTAACGGATGTTTTTTACTAACCTAAAATTGCCTTTTCTTTATTGTTTGAAAATAGAAACAGTGTCCGAACTGGTCACGGCGTGCTAATCACTTCGTGACCTTACCTATACGACTACTCACTCATTATCAAGCAAAAAACGGAAGACAACCTAGTTTGAACATGCATGCTTCTATTGTTCGGGATAGAAAATAAGCAAAAGATCTAAGTTAAATAAGAATTAACGAACAATTTTGATAAAGATCGAAAATTAATACGAGTTACCGGAGTGCGAGTAATTGAACAAAATTTCAAATAACTGGAAGGGAAAAAAAACTCGGAAGAAAACTAACAATATTCGGAACAAAAGAATCGTCCTGTATGTGAGAGGGGAGTGGCTGGGCGAGACGCGCTAATGTAAACATTTACGCGCCAATCAGTGCCCCACTTGTACCTTTATCAGAACTCATATTGCTGCCAATTGTGACCGAGGAACGCCTGGATACGCGCGATTGCGCGATGTGCAGCACTTGCAATGCCAAATCTTTGATAACCGAAAAGTAGAAGTACATAATAATGTGAAGACGCGGATTCTGTTTATGTAACTCCCAAGTTTTATTTTTCTTAGATACAGCAAACCTCATTACACATTGACATGAAAGTTAGATAGAGAACCAAATACCCTTCACCTTTGGGTTTCGATGATTAGTTGCCCATCAAGACAGTAAAAAATAGATGATGTACAAATTAAACAGCACTAGCGACACAACAACCCATTGCACACTATTAAAAGTGGGATAGCGCTTCGGTGTCTCCTTCCGTTTTGAAGACATCGTAAAAAATGGCATAACAAAACCAGTTGAAACATAACAAAAACCATTAAATGTAGGATTGTGATTTTGGCACTCCAAAAATTGATGGAGGGGCTCCAAAACTGAACTGTTTTGATACATAAAACGACGTCGTTTTGGAGCCCCTCCATCTATTTTTGGAGTGCTAAAATTAATTTCCTAAATGTATAACTAAGACATAACAAAAACCATTAAATGAATAACCAAGATTTTTTTGACATCTTGATATGCTAGCTCCGCGTTTTAGGTTGTCAACTATTCACGTGATACTGGACAGTTAGCAAGGAATTGTTATTGGGAAGTGGTTTTCATAAAGAAGGAATTAATCTTGGTCAAGCTTTAAGATCAAGTCTAATTTTTTGGAAAGGAGAATCACAGAAGCTACCAAATTACATGTCCAATATTTTTGGTTTCTTTCTCAATGTCAACGGCTCTTAGAATCTGTACATATATGTGCCTTGTATTGGCAAGAGAGATATAGAGAATTAGAGAGAGCAAGAAAAAAATATATATTGTGAAAGTCAGGGAGAGATATTAAAAAATATATTAGTGATCACCGTGGGCTTGAGGATTAGTAATATTTTTCTATTTCATTGTACTCAATCAATATATTGGAATTCTCTTTTGTGTGTAGAATTGGTATTTGAGGCCAAATCATGTAAAATTCTATGTTCTTAATCTCTTTTTTTTATGCTTATTTAATTGAGAGCTTCGGCGAACAGTCCATAGTATAGGGGTTAAAACTGTAGTTGATCCATCATCTAATTTAATACAGCCGCGAGTCCATCCGTCACCTCCGTTCCAAAAATACCCTCCATTCTTAGAAAAGTAAAACCAGCGCAGCCAAGATAGAGAAAACCATTATCGCAACGGTATGGACAAAATCTTCAATCTAACCGCTCGTAAGCGCCCAAAAACTCGTCGAGTAACTCTGAGACAGGCTCGGCGTCTCGCCGTTGCTGCCGCCGGTGCTGCAGCTCCGGTAGTCGTCGAGAAGAAGACGAAATATGCCGTCTTGATTGAGGAAGTGCTGACCAATGTGCTGATTGCGATGATCGGATTGGCGACGTGGAATGTGAATAAGAATTTGTTTTTTGAACTGTGTTCATAAGAAAATGCTAACGATTTAGAGCTGTAAAGTGTGTGTATATATAGTTTGCAGAGGAGAGAGAGAGGAGGGGGAGATGTTTTTTATGTTTTTTTATTTGTTTTTGGAAGCTAGGTTTTTATCCTGATAGATCTGGGAATTTTTTGAAGTGAACTGAAATTGGGAAACTTTAGCTTTGGTTGCCAACACGGCGTGCAGAATTATTTTTCACCCCAATCCATTTTTTGCCAAAGTGTTATTCTCTAAATATTGTTTTGAATAATATTGGGATTGGGGTGAAAAATAATTCTGCACGCCGTGTTGGCAACCAAAGCTAAAGTTTCCCAATTTCAGTTCACTTCAAAAAATTCCCAGATCTATCAGGATAAAAACCTAGCTTCCAAAAACAAATAAAAAAACATAAAAAACATCTCCCCCTCCTCTCTCTCTCCTCTGCAAACTATATATACACACACTTTACAGCTCTAAATCGTTAGCATTTTCTTATGAACACAGTTCAAAAAACAAATTCTTATTCACATTCCACGTCGCCAATCCGATCATCGCAATCAGCACATTGGTCAGCACTTCCTCAATCAAGACGGCATATTTCGTCTTCTTCTCGACGACTACCGGAGCTGCAGCACCGGCGGCAGCAACGGCGAGACGCCGAGCCTGTCTCAGAGTTACTCGACGAGTTTTTGGGCGCTTACGAGCGGTTAGATTGAAGATTTTGTCCATACCGTTGCGATAATGGTTTTCTCTATCTTGGCTGCGCTGGTTTTACTTTTCTAAGAATGGAGGGCATTTTTGGAACGGAGGTGACGGATGGACTCGCGGCTGTATTAAATTAGATGATGGATCAACTACAGTTTTAACCCCTATACTATGGACTGTTCGCCGAAGCTGTCCTTTTTCCAAGCCAGGAGCCCTCCTCCACAGTAGAGTAGGGTTAAGTGTTTATATAGGAATTGAAAACATTAATTACACAAAGGCCCTTCGGACTTCATGAAATAATAAATCAATCATTCAATTTTGAATCGTTTCGCATTTTAACTCCAAACTTCTTTAAAATCTTCTTTTTATCCAAAGTCTCGGACAACGGGTTCGAGCAACCTATAAACATAAAACTACATAATAAAAATTAGTTAACAAGTATAAAAGACTAATAAATATAATTTGGAGGGCCAAAATATGTATATTTTGACACTTATCACTAAACGAGTCTTTTTAATCGAGCTGAGCTTCTGTCAAACAAGCCGAGTGAAATTAAGTTGAGCTCCACTCAACTTGTTTAGTAAACAAGCCGAAAACTCGAGTTCGAGCTCAATTCATAATTTGCAGCCCTAAATATAACTAGTTTAACAATACGAACTTTCACCAAGCAAGAAAAAAAAAACCCAACAAAGTGAGCGACCCAAGTGGTCAGATTTTTTTTATCCTCACCCAATTTGTCAGTTGGCATCTCAAATCAAGTCACCATTGAGAATAACATTAAAAAGAACAAAACAGCTTTGGACAGTCATACTATGCACCAATGAGTCATCTATATAATAACAAAGCTCAGTTGTTGAGTCTTATGTATATTCATAAATCTATCAGAAAGTAGTTGCTTGAATCAAACATTTGATTTCTTGAGCTGACCATTTTTAGAAGAATCCAAATTATTTCCCGTCTAAAATTTATTCCAAATTTGATTTTAAAACTCCTCTCTCTCTCTCTCTCTCTCTCTCTCTCTTCAAAAAATTCAATAACAATACAGGATCCTCATGGTTGCAGGGATGAGAACAGCGTCAGCCATGTTTATTTGTAATAACAGAAATTGGGATTTGAAGCGAAAAAATGCTTGGTGAACAACTAGCTAGAACGGATAAAAAAAAAGAGAAGGTTATGAACCCCTCCCGACTCCATAATTTAGTTATTTCACAATAATTTAGTTTTGTTATAATATTAGGTTGTTATATTAAACGGTTATGAGCCCCTCCCGATCACGACACCAGTACTCTCTTTACTTCTTTCCGAATAATTTCGGCACCTCCAATTACATTTGCCCAGATGGGACGGCCTCGAAGTCAACCCGTTGCAATCTCAAGGTCATCCACGGTAGGTCATTATTCAAGTCAATAGCCGGGAAATGTTGTTCGCGTTTGCTTGCATGTTCTGGTGATGTCTTTTAAATGCAGTGCTCGTGCGTGCTTTTGGGTATGAGTTTTATACACCAAAAAGAGTCTAATTTCTACGTTAATGCAGATGGAGAAGAGAAGACTCGCAAAAGCAGTAAAGGCACTCATTTTTGGATTGGCTATCCAAACTTCTTCCACTTGCTTGACGTAAATTACTACAGAATACGGATTAAGAAAAAAGTACCAAGCAAACAGAACAAGCACAAGGATATTAGGGGAGAGGACATAGCTGGAACCATATAAATATGAAAAAGCTGATAATACAGTACAAATATGGTTATTTTATTTTTTTTTTGGTAAATTAATTTCCATTCGAAACCAAATGAACACACAAGCTAGAGGGGCATACCAGTACAAAAAACTGATAATATAGAATAAATATGTTAATAGTACATGAGATACTTATGAACCACTTGGCCTCGGCTGTGCACGCATTTTTTTCATAGTTGGAAGCCTATACTCTAGATTGGAAGCAAATAATTTTTTCCGAATCAACAATTGGCTTATTTCGTTGTTGGTGAACGTCTTTTCGCGATTCGGACCTACAAGAAAAATCAAAACAGTAGAAAAATAAGGACAGAACTTTAAAGAATTCAAAAAAGACAAAAATGAGCCAAAAATATTATTTGACTAATTTTTGTCCTAAAATAAACTTTTTTGTAGTTTATCAAAATAACTGTTTACCTTTTTCCATTCCTGGGCTACCAGAGAAGTTGTAATTTGATGGCATGATTGTCCCACTCTAATGCATCCCACCACTTCTGATTCTCTTTAATGCTATTAATTCCCTTCAAATTAAGAGTGCTATTAGTGTCAAAAGGGAGTTTTCTCAGCTTCGGAGTATCATTTATAAACACATAAAGCAGTGATTGCCAACACGTGGGAACACCTTCAAAAAAGGTTGACAAATTCAGGCAAATCATAGAGGTGCAAATAAGACAATTTGGGTAGAGCCTCATATTCCACCTTTTCATCCTCTGGAATCATCCCCTTGAGTCCCATGCAATGTGCGACCCTCAAGTCTTTCAAGTTGGACATTTGTTGAAGCATGAATCCACTTGAGAAGAGGTGCTCAATTAGTGGACACTCCCATGCGATCAATACTGTTAGATTGGAAAATCTGTTTGCATTTAGTGGTGGTCGCAGTGGTGATGATGATGATTGTCCCTCCTCCATCTCCAAACAAAGAATGGACTTCAAATTCGATAATTCTGCCAGTTCCAAATGTTCTAAATTAGAAAAAGCACTCATTTCAAGCCCATTTCTATTGACATTGTTTCGAGTGCAACACATTCTTCAATCGTCCAATATCTTAACCCATCTGTGTTTTGCTTCCCCATTTTTGATAGAGCTTTGACTTTTTCATGCCAGCTTAATAGAAAGCCATTTGAACGGATAAGTACATCATCTATGGCTGGGGGAAGGCCACTATCCCTTTCTTCTCCTCCTCCTTCATAACCTAGAAACCTCCTATACTTCTTACTATTATGAAGAAGCCAACGATTATGTTCGTATAATTGGTGTGGACATTTCCCAGCTACGAATACGAATTGCGTCAGTCTTCTCTCTTTCCATGGTATGCTATTTTGCAGGAAGTGTAGCAGATTACCTACTGTGTGGAAGTCAAATAAAAGGGAAGAAAGTGAACCCAAGTTGCTCAATTCTTTCGCAATAATTTCTGTACTTTCATCGCTCAGTTGACTTGTAAGTTCAATTACTTCAATATGAGGAATCCCACATATCATCCCAACATGAATAATTAACTCTTCGCTTTTCATCCCGCTAAGGGCAATTTCCAATTTAGATTGTCCGACATAAAGCACTTCCAGCTCCTTGAGAGCACTAATCTCTTTGGGGAGAGCTTCCAAATTTTCGCAATCTAAAAGGACTAGTTCTCGAAGACCGTCCAATTTAGATATTGAAGTTGGCAACGATTTAATACGGGTGTGTGATAGATCCAACACTCGGAGGCTAGGCATGTTATTAAAGAAAGTTTCTGGAATCACCTCTAATTAAATTATTGTTTCCTTGAAGCAACAAGGTCAAAAGCTCCGGACAGTCTGGCGATTCTGGCAAGCTGCGCAAGTCATGATTCATAAAGGATATTCGAGTTGCATTTTTCCATTCCCCCTCCTCTGGTATTATCTCTGAAGAAATTCCTGCTCTAACCAAATGTGTGGGTTCCTCTCCTTGCAAGGAAGTCATTGCCAATACTAAGTCTCGAACAACATCGTGCATCTTCACAGAGTCATCTTCGACACATTTTTCCAACAATGACGCATCTATAAGAGCTTGCAATATAGCTTCTCCCTCATCAAGTGCCTGTTCCAAAGTAAGTTTACCTGAAAAAATCCTCTCTGCTCTCCAATATCCTATCAATCTTGATTTTTCGATCATGGAATCTTCTGGATACAATCCACAGAACAAAAGACATTTCTTTTCCTCATTATTCTTTAACCGGTCATAACTTACCTTTAGTACCTTGAACACGTTTTCATTCAAGTCTTCAATGACTGATGTAGCAGGTGACCTTAATTTTCTTAAGAAATTCCTCCATACATTCACATTTTCCTCTTTCCGTAGTGCACTGCAAACGACTTTCAATGCTAGTGGCAAGCCACCACATTCTGTAACAAAATCTTGGGCATACGGCTTGATGGTTAAAGCGTTGCAACGTGACCCACTTCAGAGGAAAACATCTCCCATGCTTCTTCGTTTGGCAAAACTGAAACGGGTACTTCTGCATCAGTTCCCATCTTCCGGCAAACTTCCATTTTTCTGGTTGTCAAAACAACTTTCCAACCATTTTGTTGATTGGCATTGGGGAACCCTACAACCCTTAAATCCACCTCATCCCAAACATCGTCTAAAAGCAAAAGGTACTTCTTGCCTTCAAGTCTTTGCAATAATTTGCTTGCAACTGTATCATTAGACTCGTTAGCATCTATTTTTATTTTTAACTGATTCCCAACCTCATTTTGTAGCTTTCTAATGCTCCAAGAGTTTGAGATAGTCACCCATATGACAAAATCAAAATATGTTTCAGCTTCATGTGATTTGTTCAAGAGGTCCAAAACAGTAGTCTTACCTACTCCTCCCATTCCCAAAATACCAATCTTTTGAGTGCTCTCATCTCTTAGTTTATTTAGTACCACGTCTAGTGTATGATGTGCAGAACTTGACAGTGTCGATGGGGGTTCTGGCCTCCTCTCAACTCTAGCTGGTAGTGAATCAACGAGAAATCCATTTTCAAACTTTTTTTCTATGAGCAGGTCAATCTTAGTGATCATATTTACTACTAGCTTACCAAGCTTTATACGCTCAAAAATGTTTGGACATAATCCCCAAACACATTTCTTCTCGACATTGAATTCTTGTTCTAAGGTCGCAACCTTGTTCTCCATTTCTGCCACCTCGTTGATCCAATTAACACATTCCTGAATTGGAGTTCTCTGCAGACGGAATCTTTCAATTTCTACAACAATGACATCTTTCTTGGAACATAATTCCGATGCTTTCTTGCAAAGTGCTTCCCAATTGTTTGTCAATTTTCTAGCGTAATTGATGCGTGTAGCGATTGGAACCCAGATGCACTTCCCAATCTCCCAGGCAGGTGGGATTGAAGCTGCAGCAACTGACAAATGTAATATGATTAGTTGACAAAATAGAAGTTTGATTGAGATGTTAGGTTTTTAAGGCCAAGCAATGTTTGTGGGAAGTTAGCTTGTTTACTCGGAGCTTGGTTTGTTTGGTGGTATTTCACATCCCCCGGACCCCTCCTTTGCGAAAATAAGACTAATTTTTATTTTTTAAATGAAGACAAAATTGAAAATGCATTCTATAGTACTAACCAAAACAATTACTCCTACCAGATTAGCTTTTTTTCTCTACTATTCCTATTCCCGAAGGGATGTTGGCAGTGGCGTAGCCAGAAAACTACATCAGTGGGGCCATATTTAAACACATTTCAACTACAAAATTTCGTTTTAAGCAACGTTAAAACATTTGTGCTAAGAATTGAAAAACCTAACATAATTTTTTAATATAGTAAATTACATAGAATATAAAAACAATCGAACTACTTGAATTGTCTCAGTGGATCAAGTCTAAGAGCAATTCACTACACAATATTTAGCATTATTGCTCCCATTGTTAATAATTTCTAAAGTATAAAACGTAGAATCCATGGTTTAGATATTTTTGAATTTTGAACATTATGCATTAGAGAGTTCTAAATAGTAAGTGGTGGCTATTTTTCACATTAGACATCTCATTTCGCCGGTATAATGACAATGTTCAAATATGTGGAAAAGAAATTAAGAATGAAATGATATTCGATTAGAGAAAATACAATTATGATATACAATTAATTAGAGAAAATACAAAATATACAATTTAAAATCTTAAATTTAAAAAAAAGAAAAAGAAATTGAGTGGGGGCGCGTGCCCCCGCTCGTCCTATTCTCCCTCCGCTACTGGATGTTGGTGATAAGCTTGTGAGGTGTGAGACAATAGAGAGGATGAGAATTGAAAGTGCAAGGCCAAGCCAGCTAATTATTTTGGCGATTCAATAGGTGGTTGGATGTATAAATCTGTGTGTTCGCTTGTGAAAAAAGAGTGGGAAGATTGGGGATGTCAACAACTTTTGGGGCTATCTTCACTCTATGCGTAAACTTGTGAAACGGCTGTGAGAGAAGTTGAAGTCTGGGGTGCACGCAATTTGGCCCAGGACACATTGTATTACCAAAAAAAAATGGAGTGGGAAAAGAAGAGAGAGGACAGAGAGAGTGAGGGGTAACGTGGGCTGGCGCCACCGAAAAAGAAAAAGAAATCCACTTCTTAATTAATGATTATAAGATTAACACAAAAGTTTTGGACAGTTTTTTAATCAGGTGAAAAAGAGGAGAATGAGGTTATAAAAAACAAGATAAATAATACGAAGACATTTAACTAAGGTTATGATTTTTGAATTTTCTAATAGTTCCGCTACTTTGCATAAAATCACAATTTTGTCCCTCTGGAGAGGAGAAATGATGAACTTCGTATGTGAGGGACTATAAGCTACAATATATGGTTAAATTTGACACGATTAGTACTAGAGGGACGAAATGTAGATTTCATTCAAACTAGCTAGAAGGACTATTTCTAATAAATTTATCATTTTTCTATTTTTGCCCTTTCTACGTGAAAAGATTTTTTTTTTTTGAAAAGAATACGTGAAAAGATAAAGCTGAAGATTTTCAGGGGGATTCATGTGCTTCGTTTCACTTACTTTTTGTTTTATTTAAATCTAAACACGATCGTTGGAATTCCAGTTTGCTACAATGATCAAGAGTCACAAATACTTCGGTTGTGTTTGGTTGAGAGTTTAGTTTAGTTTAGTTTTGGTAGTGGGTGGAGAGAGAAATAGAGTAATGCTTGAAAATAGGGGTAATGATTGGAGAGAGATAGAGAGAGATGAGAAAGTAATAATTAAAAAAATAGGATAATGATTGGGGAAAGAAGTAGGGTAATGATTGGTTTCCAAAACTAAAACTAAACGGAATAGGCAACTGAACAAAGCCGAACACACTTCTTTAGTTAAGGATAATAACGAAAAATGAAAATTTCTAATCAAGTCGCCTTAAGAGCATACTCACAACTAGGGTTTCAAACGAACATCGAACTCGTGTTCACTCGTTAAAAAGCTCATTTGAAATTTATTTGTTACATAAACAACCCGAGCTTGAATAATTTAATTGGACGATGCTAACCTTGGCCCTCAGGGCAGAGGATAATAGGTCAAAGATGCATTGATATCCGCGAAAAGTGTATTGATATTTGTGAAAGTGTATTAATATCCGTGAGATATTTGTGTATTATTCTACGGAGGTTAACAAGATCGAATTTAATTTGAAACTCATTAAGGTTCCATTATGTTTAACTTTATTTATCTTTTTTGTTTTATGTGTTTTGTTCGTTTTTTCTAAACTTTTGTTATATTTGTGTTTTTTTATTAATCATCCGTCTCGACGAGAGGTGTCTATATAAGTACTAAAACATTAAGACCAAAAGCAAAAAAAAAAAATTCACTTAAGACATAAAACAATCCCAAACAGTTGTGTTTTTAGTCTTATGTGTCGTCTTATATAAACTTTTTTCAACGTCGGTCCATAATTTAATAGTTTTCTGATTTCTCTCATTGAGATTAATTAATTCCAAAAATTACGAGGCTAAACAAAAAGTTATGAAAATAAAATATATTAAAAAAAGTCCTAGACCAAAAAGTCAAGAATGGAGCCTAAGATTTGAGACCTAGATCAAACAAACTATTGGCTGACAAGTTTGATTTATTGTGAGACCTCAAGGTCCCAAAGTCTCACATCAGGGAGTTGGGAAAAAAGAAAATAATATATAAGGAATTCCAATCATCTACTGTAATTTTTTTGTGGTATATTGTGGCCGTAAGAACCTGTTCATTATGCCCCCAATGGGTCATATAATGGATGGTGTTTTACGGTCTCTAAAATTGTCCTTTGTGGCCTTTATAATGAGGCCCTTGCGGCTTCCAAATTCAGCCCTTGGTGGCCAAAATAATTCGGCTCGTTTACTGCCTTTAGTGACCATGAGATTTCAAAACTTTCTCTCGGAGTGCTGAGAAAGGTCAAACTGCAAAACTTGGCAACATTTTCTTCAATATCAAGCTAAGTTTTCTGTTTGCCAATTCAGATACTATTGCATATAACCATGGAAATCAGTATGACTTCTACAGTCGTAGCATCATTGTATAGCAAGCAATGGCAATGAATTTTCAAGTGCCATGGCCTTCTTTAATGGTTGGACTTTTGATATTAGAAACTATATATAGATTAATAAACATACAAACATAAAACATAAAATATGTAAAATTACCTTCAGCCATGATAGATAATTGAAGACCTCTCGATCGAGACACCAAAAATCAGATGATCCTCAACTTTTTCCTTCACGTAGTAAAGTACTTCACTTATAGAGAGGGATGGAGAAGCACAAATGTTGCACTACAGGGAGAACCTGAATATTAAGTCAGATTAGTTTATTTTGAAATCCGAGTATAATAATACTTAGATAACAATGACTGTTCTTAGTATGGTATACAACGAAAACTTGCCATCCTATTGACATCGTAAGCCAAAGTACAATTATATTTATCTTAAAGAGCTATATGATTTCCAGACCCTCCTTTTAGAAAGTGGATTCTCAAGGTCGGATGGCATGCAGTGGTGAGTTTGAGAGGGTTCAAAGCCGTCTAGTGGTGATGGCCAACAATTGCGTGTAACGCTTTAGAATTTATTTTAAATCGGGGCATTTTGTACTTCAACTTTTTAAAGTGGTTGTTGAGACAAAATGAGACTACAGAGAACCTTTTTAAGGATCAAATATAATCTACGATAGACATAAGGGAACAAAAGTTCATATGAATTTTCATATTTTGACCAACCACAAAATTCACATGCATGTGGAGTTATAAATATTCATATTGTGAACCACCACAAAAATTCATAAAATGAGCTGCTTTGTTATTAAGGGACGTACGATACACCCATAAGGGCCGAAACAAGCAGTGTGTAGGAGTAAATCATATGGTAACGCATGTATCATGATGCCGAGGAAAAAAACGCATGTATCTTGAGATAAAACCTAAATTGATCCCCGTGATGACAATCTATTCTCTCTTTTTTCAAGATAAATGGGGTTCACAATTACATCAGTGTTACCGATCAACTTTATTTTTATTTTTTTTTGATTGGCAAAATAAATTTTATTAAGGGGGAAAGGGAAAGAGGGATCCAACCAAAAGTTGGAAATACACCTAACGGGCAAAGCCCATATCACCTGGGGCCTAAAAACCCAAATACAACAGTAAAGATCACACCTAAAGGTCTACACACCTAGAATATTACAAGTTAAGCACAAAAAGGCCCAAACAACTGGCCCACCAACAAGAATCCCAAAACCAAAAACCTAACGACCGAACCATATTCCACCCACAGCCATCCAATCTGCCACCGCCATCAACAATCAGATTACCACCACCACCACACCAGACAATACCTTCAGAAGAAACACCCCACGCCGCCACTGGCCACCACCGGAGGAAACGTCCGATACGCCTAAACAATCCAGATCTGATGTGGGGCTTCAACCAAACCGTTAGGCAATTACCAAGCCGCCCAGCAGCAGAGCTCGGCGGGAAGCAACACCGGACAAAACCAAAACAGACGACTACCTCACCGTTAGGCAGAAAATCGGTACCCCAAGAGGAAATAAAGACCGACCGGCAAGTCGACCGTTGAGAATGGCCGAGAGATGGAGGCGACAAGAAATAAATGGCTAAGAATAGAAAACGAACAGCCCTCAAGCAAAAGGCGGCAGAAAACAAAGGTTCAAATTTGAAATTTGAGTATATACTAGTAATAATAATGGAGGAGTAACAATAATGAGTTCTTTTTGAATTAATGGAATAAAGCATTTGCTTTGCTTTGCTTTGCTTTGCTTTGCTTTATTCACGCGTCTCATGTAAAAGCAGAGATGCTTGCAATTGCACAATGACGATGGGGCCCCAAGTGTGTGTCCGGTTGTGCTTAGCTTCGAAGTGATCCTCTCCCCCTTATAATTTGGTAGAGGTGTCAAATGGGCCGGGTCGACACGGGCACGGCACGGGCACGGCACGTTTGAAGGCGGCACGGCACGGCACGGGCACGGATTTAATCCTGGCACGGCACGGAACGGCACGGTCTTAGTAGGCACGCGGCACGACACGGGCACGGAAGTGAGCGGGAACGACACGGGCACGACACGGAAGTTGGCCTGAGACGGCACGGCACGACACGGTCTTAGACGGGCACGGCACGGGCACGACACGGAAGTGGGATGGGGCACGAGTCACGACATGGCACGACACGGTTCTAGCCAGGCACGACACGGCACGGGCACGAGCACGGGCACGGAAGTAGAACGGGCATGGCACGACACAACACGGTTCTCGTCAGGCACGTTAAGGCACGGCACGGCACGGCATAAGACATGGAAAGACCAAAAAAAATGTTATTAAATCAAAAGAGATTTCAGATTATACTTTATTTCTATGTATTTTTTGATAATTCAGTATTTTATTAATTTTTTCCTTTTATTTAACTAAAAATCTAAAATAATCTTTTAAAATATTTTATATGATTAATAAATTTTGAATCAAAATTCAAACATGATAATATACCAATTACGACACATATACTGATATACATTGCATTTTATCTAATAAAGATTTTAAAAAAAATACATAGAAAATAAATAAGAAAAACAACTGTTTTTTTTTATTTAAAAAACCTCCATGTGATTCGAATTCGAATCCAAGTCCTAATGTCCTATGGAACTTGTCACACATCACAAACCACCAAGGCCATTAATTATGTTATGTTTTTACTTGAAACAACTAATAATAAATAAGAAAAAAAATTTATGATCAAAAAAAAGAAAAAAATTTGGTTTAAAAAAAATAATCCCTATGCCCGATGGGTATCGGACCCAAGTCCTTGAGGACTTGACACACTCACACACATCTCAAACCACCAAGGTCAACAATTTTTTTATGCTTATAATTGGACCAAGTAATATATATTATATAATTCTATTGTATAAAAACGGGCATCTTGTACGCCATATGGTAGCCACACAATTGCGACACAACTATGACGATCCATACCGTCTCTTTTGTTGTTTTTGGTGTTTCAATCACTCTCGCAAATTTTCGGGTCTATCAGGTTTTGGAAGCCCTTTCATCGGGATGTAGATTCATTAATATGAGATTTTTTGCTATATGCGATCAAGTATATAACGATAACCAGTTTACTTCATTTTTTGCACGAATGATATAATCACTCCCACGTAAAAGGTAGACGGTTCCGATTTTTAAAAAACAGCTCGGGCGGCTCTCAAGTAATGCATTATAGGACTTTAACGCCTTTGGAAGCATCAAACGTGTTCTGATCATGTGGTTTCCGACATCGGATTATCACATATTTAGGGGAAAATGATAAATTTGACAAGATCTTAAATCGTAACGGTTTAGATCAAACATTCGAAAAAATGAGTCTGCAGCTACCTTTCAAATCTATACATCCAACTTCTCTAGTTCTATACCAATGTATTCCGCTATAGTCCAATATGCGTTAGCCACACGATTGCGACACAACTATGACGATCCATACCATTCATTTTGTTGTTCTTGGCGTTTTAATCATTCTCACAAATTTTGGGGTCTATCAAATTTTGGAAGCCCTTTCATCGGTACGTAGATTCATTAATATGAAATTTTTTTTTATGTGCGATCAAGCATATAACGATAACCAATTTACTTCATTTTTTGCAGAAATGATATAATCACTCCCACATAAAAGATAGACGGTTCTGATTTTTCAAAAAACAGCTCGAGCACCCTCGATTGATGTATTATAAGACTTTACGAGAATTTTTCTTTATTGAGTGCATATGGATCATGGTGTCACTATTGCACATGATTAAGCACGGCACTAGTATAAATAAAAAGAGATGAGTTGAGCCGGAGCCCTAGCAGCCCTTTCATCTCATCTGACTCGGTCTCTCTCACTCTCATCTCTCAACGTCTCTCTCTGACTCTCAACGTTTCTCTCACTCACTCACAGATCTGATCAAACGCCTGCGGCGCGCGCGCTCTCTCTCTCTCTCTCTCAACGTCTTTCTCTCTCCCTCTTAACTCTGAAACAGTGAAGCCCAAGCGGCCAAGCCCTAGTCGATGACCGTGGTGACTGCCTTGTCGTTTCCGTTTCCAGCGGTGAGTTGGTGACCGTTCAGCAGCTGCCGTTTCCGTTCCGTTGCTGTTGCCGTTCAGCGACTCAAACGACTCAAACCCTAAGTCAAATGACTCAAACCCTAGATCTACAACTAAATCTGAGTTTGCCCGACTCATCTCTGTCTCACTTTATTTCCGGTGACACACAACTCTCAATGCTGTTTTTCACTCAATGCTGTTGCTTTTTAGTTTTATTCTAAATACAGTGAAAAGCATTGGCTTGATGCTAACAAAAAACCGTAGCAGCGGATTTCCTTCTCGTCTCTCGATTTGTATAGTTGTATTGCCTTTGGAAAAACAAGTTTCCCTTGCTTTTTATGTCTGCAGTGTTCCCTGTTATTATGAAGCTTCAGTCTGAAAAAATATACGTGGGTCTTTAGAGTTTCGAAGTTGAAGACTGATATGATATGCCCAAGAATCATGAATCGCAAACTATTGTATCCCCTTTCGTAAAAAACAAAATAGTACTAAAATTATGAGAAGATTCGACTCTAGAGACCCAATTAGTCCATTATGGTTGGAAAGGCCGTGGTATTGCTGTCTTCCTGATAAAAATTGGAATTGGAAGTGGGACTTATATTGGAGAGAAATGGAAATTAGGAATTTTAAATTCACATTGAAAATTGGTAGGTGTGTTACGTGTGTATAGGGAGGAATTGATTTTCTGCCTTGTGGTAGCTGTTTTCGATCCAGCAAGTGCCCTTCCAACATTCCAGAATTCATTCTCTCTCTCGCTCTCGGAAGGTGAACAGTGAGTCATTGACTACCCAATCTCTAGTACTTTATGTGTTAGTAGCTCGTATTTAGCTTGGTGGATACCTCTAACTTGGTTTTATGCCGAACCTGAGGTGTAACAAAGCCAGGCTAAATATTGAGTTTGTTTTTAGTTAGTATAGTTAGTTTTGTTTGATTGCATTGCTTAGCCGAGGTGGTGGCATAACCCCTCGCATATTCTGTTTGCTGAGTTGAGGTGGCGGCCTAGCCCCTCTAGCATGTTAGTTTGTTAGCTGGTTATTTGATTGCATTGCATGAGCGTTAATTTTTTGCACTATAAGAAACATGTCCTTGGACTGGGAGGCAACCGAAAATTGAAATTGATGATATATTCACTTGTCATGGACTGCAATACTGGCGTGCCTTGATGAGAATATGTTTGTGAGAGCATGTGTTTTCTAGGGGGATGCACCTTGCACGTAGGACACTGGATAATCATTACTCATTAGGATTTAAATATTGAATACTACGATATACAAACTTAAGAACATTAGAGGCACCGACGCACCGGGCACCGGAATGTGTGTTTTTTGGGAAGATTTATTTTTAGACGAAAATCGATTGCCGGTTGGTGATGTGTATATGAAAATTGATGGCACAACATGGCACGGCACGACACACGATTAAGGGTCGGCACGGCACGGCACGACCCAACCCGACAAAAAAAGCACGGCACGACACAACTCGACAAAAAAAGGCACGGCACGACACGATAAAAAAAGGCACGGCACGTCACAACCCGACAAAAAAAGGCACGACACGACCCGACAAAAAAAGGCACGGCACGACGCGACACGATTAATTAATCGGGTACGGCACGATTTTATAAAGGCACGGCCCGACACGACCCGGCAAAGCAAAATGGCCCACCACGGCACGGCACGGCACGGGCACGGTACGGCACGGCACGCCATGACACGATGAAGTAAATGGGCACGGTACGGCACGACACGAAGCACGATTGGCACGGAAAAAAATGGCACGGCACGGCACGACAGGCACGTTTGACACCCCTATAATTTGGGAGAAGAAGATGAGTACTGTGTAGCGGCGGAATTAGGCCCCGTTTTCATTTAAAAAAAAATCAAAAAAAATCACTAAAAACGTCACGCATTTTACCATCTCGTTTATACTAACAAAAAACTCTTAAAATTTAACTTGTTTTACCAACTGGTTTCCTCTAACAAAAAAGTTTTTACCAACTCAACAACTTTTTCATTCATGTACTCGTCAAAAACTTTTTCATTACCGAAAACAACTTGGCATTTCCCAACAGCTTATTCACTACCAAAAACACCTAACAATTTCTCGAGCACAAATAAAAATCAATAAATTTTTTACTAAGAAACACCCCCTTAAGAGTATGTTAGTGTAACAGTAAAATGGTCCCCACTATTTTCTTTCTCTGTCCCCCACTTCGGCTTCCCTCTTCCTTTTCTTTTCCTTATTTTTTCCTCTCTCCTATCTCTTCCAAAGTTATCATTCCTGTATTGATAAGCGTATTGTTTTCTCTATTAGAATGGTACGTATCTTTACTGGTGTGTATCTCGATACTGTTCCACCTTGACCGCATATATGTTTAATATATTTACAAAAGAACCAAAAAACTCAAAGTAGAGAATTAATAAAATAAATTATAACACTTTAATGTACATTAAAATTAGTCATAATAACTAATTAAGATGATAATATATTATAAGCTTCAAAGTTGAATTATCTTAAAATTTAAGTATTTTTTAAGCAAAAGAAAAAATACACAATTTCTTTGTATTGGCTGAGATTCCGGGTACAAGTCCGGGATCGACCGATACATGCTAGTACACCCAGTATTTATCGATATAGGTCAGTACGAAACACCCACATATGTGTACCATTTTATGTTCGGTACTGTACGTATCGATCGACCTGTACTAGTCCGAATTGATAACATTGCTCTCCTCCTTTCACTCGAATTTGTTGGTTATCCATGCCATGTCATAGAATGTCATTTAATCTATGACATAACTAAGTGCTTTAACTCGTGCACTAGAGATGCCCTTATGCCGGTAAAAGCCAGTTATTTCCATCATTTTTTCTCTCTTGTCATATATGTGTAAATTTTATATACAACTCAAAAACTTAAGCTATTAGGTAGGTGGAGAGGTGTTAACATTATATTAACCGATCACTCATTCCATATATACTCAAGTAATGTGAGATTCTATTTCTTTAACATCTCACCTCATTTGCAGCTCGATTTGAAGTCTGTCACATATAATTTCTTTTTTAGGTTTATCATCGTGTATCTTTTTGGTTGATTTGACATCGTAAAGTGTGGATTGTAAATTATTAAACTATGAGGTGATCAAATGAGCCCTGATATCCAAAAAAAACCTTTTTTGCTAGGTCTGTCATCTTTATATTTTGTCAGAGTAACTAACCGGTAGTCGTGGGAATGGCTATATATTTTCCTGGATTGTGTTTCGTTGGTTGAAAGAACCATTTAAGAAGTGTATGTATTCTATATTTGAGACTGTATTAATTTAGTTCTTGAGGAGTAGCACGAATTTCCTGTAATTGGTGTACGACCTTAATTAGGACACTATAAATGATGACAAAACTCGTATTCGATCTAAAATAGGATAATGCCCAGCCGATTTTATTTTTTTAGTTCATGGCTTGGTGGATCTTTGTCAAATAAGTGTCCAGTTTTTTTACCGTCCAGTCCGGTCCAGTTTTGGGCCGTTGTGGGCCCATTCCGAGCCCACAACAATGATCGGAATCGTTCATTTTGTAGAGCTCGTCGAATATGTCATTCATGCCAAAAATTAGCTTGATCAAACATCAATAGGTACATGGATGAAACAGATTTGTACATGAAAAAATGGGCAATTATTAATTTCAACTTAATTTTTGTCATCTCTTTTTTCTTGTACAAATCTGTTTCATCCATGTATCTATTGATGTTTGATCAAGCTAATTTTTGGCATGAATGATATATTCAACGAGTTTCTACAAAATGAACGATTCCGATCATTGTTGTGGGCCCGGAATGGGCCCACAACGGCCCAAAACTGGACCGGACTGGACGGTAAAAAAACTGAACTGGAATTGAACTCGTCTCACTAGGCCCTTTACCGCTATTTGGTGAAAAAGGTTGAGATTTTGAGAATTTATGAATGATGATATATAAATGCATATCTACCTATCATTAACACCATACTTACTATAGAATGAGGCCACACAGACAACAAAAGATAATCATTCTTACCTTGTGCGATTACTTTCTTTTAATACAAACTTACCACATTTTTACCAAAAAAGTAATAAAAAGTAGGGTTATTTATCTAGATATTCCCCACGTTTATCCATTTTTCATGGCCACCCCCTCTACGAATTTTCCCTACTGCCAAACCGCCTCATTGAAGTTTATTTTTCCCCTAGACCCCTTCCGACACCCATTTTGTGGCTTCCCTCCCCATCTTCGCAGTTCTAAAGCTCAAATGGGGGCTTGCTCGGATTTGCTGTCTCTTTATTTCTTCCCTACGACGGCTTTTTCGGAGCCGCTGGCAGGATTTTATCCCTGCCTCCACCTAGGTTCAATGGAGTCTTAGGATCTCGTTCTGTCATTACTTTGATCTTAAAGAGCTGTCTCGTTTCCCACAGACGGCACCAATTGTAAAGAGATAAATTTGCTTTATATGGGACCACATTCTTTGAGATCCTCACACACGTGACAGCCTTGCCGAAACCCTAAAACCTGCAACACAAACACTGTGAGCACACATT
The DNA here is from genome assembly GCA_014282245.1 of Rhododendron simsii. Classification (NCBI taxonomy): domain Eukaryota; kingdom Viridiplantae; phylum Streptophyta; class Magnoliopsida; order Ericales; family Ericaceae; genus Rhododendron; species Rhododendron simsii. Next base: position 3,740,793 of record CM024964.1, read on the forward strand.
TGCCTCTTGTCAGCAAAGGTCATCTGATGCCTAAGTTAGTATTCGTACTAATCCCTAATTCATGAGGAAGACAGTAAGTAAAATTATACTCCCTCCGTCCCGGTTTGTTTGTCCCCTTTTTGACTTTTTGAGAGCGTTTGACCTCTCAAAGAATTGGTTATAATTTCCAATTCGTAATGTTTTTAATATGCAATATGGATCTTGTTTGATAGATCTCAATTAGTTTTATTATACAAAATCTTCAAAATAAAAAAAATATTATAAAATATAAGATATAAGTATATTTTTGAAAGACACGTATTTCGACAATTAGACAAACAAACCGGAACGGAGGGAGTAGCTCAAAGCATACCTTTCTTATTTAAGTTTACCTCGTATTTATAAGTTTCGTATGACTTCCCCAAGTACCCTCGTTGCCCTAGATTTTCTATTCCGTATAGGAAACCTAGCCTTTCTGGGACTCTTTTTCCTAACAAGCTGAGGTCCCATTCTCGTTAGGAAACCTCTCTATATGGAATTCGTTTCACACTAGAACTTTATCCCTGCCTATCACGACAAAATATATTGTTTCCATATTTGCGGGATCCGCCCCTATCATGTAAGGGGCTCAATCCAGAACATTCCGGATTATTCAGTCGGCCATCTCATTGGCCGGCTTAGCTAGGGCCAATAATATGTGACCGTACCCTTTGCTCGGCAATCGTGCTGAACATCGTTATTCTCTGTAATCCTTTTGACAACCTTGCTCGGCCTTACGTACCCTCATGCGGTGCTACGGTGCTACCACGTATACTACCTCGGACGCTCCTTTCGTGGTGCTCCCGTGCTCACCACGTGATTGGCTACTATCCTCTATGGTGCACCCCAACGTGATATCTTGTTTTGCACGTGCTCTAGTGTATTTTCCCTAATCCGGGGAAAACCCCATTACAGCAATCTAATCAGGGTAGCTGGCCCGGTAGTTGTGTATAGGGCTGTAAATGAGCTGAGCAGCTCGCGAGTTCGGCTCGGTTCGGCTCGATAAGGGCTCGGTTCGGTTCGGTTCGAAGGCTTATTGAGCGAGCTCGAGCTCGATTTTCCAGCTCGTTTATCAAACGAGCCGAGCTCGAACCTAGCAGGGTTCGGCTCGAATAGGTTCGCGAACATGTTCGTCTCGGCTCGAAATATATAGGCTCGGCTCGGCTCGGCTCGAACATGCCTATATATAGGTTCACGAACAGGTTTGCCTTTGCTCGAAATATATAGGTTCGGCTCGGCTCGGCTCGAACATGCCAATATTCGGTTCGATTCGGCTCGTTTAGCCAATTTTTCAATATTAAGGCGGAAAAGTTGACGAATTCGAGCTCGAATTCGAGCCGAGCCGGCTCGTTTATTTAAAACCGAATACTAACGAGCCGAGCCGAACCTTGTACATGCTTGTCGAGCCGAGCTCGAGCCGAACTTTTCCGGCTCGATTCGAACTCGAGCCGAGCTCGAGCCGGACGAATTCTAACCGAGCCGAGCTCGAACCTGCCAATATTCGGTTCGGCTCGGCTCGTTTACACCCCTAGTTGTGTAGCATTACTAAGTACTATGAAGTTATGGGTTCAAATCCTATAGAGGAGGAGTTTGATACTTATTGTGATTGATTGGGATAAAAATAGGTTCTTCTATCATATGACAATTAAAAAATAAATATAAACAATCTAAAATAATACAGAGTCTCAAAAATGTTAACTTTTTAGGATGGAGGACGGAGGGAGCAGTATTTTTGAAGCTTGCCCTTCCTTAGGCTCCGTTCCGGAAAAGGAAATAAGTACTTATTTTTTAAGAATGTAATTTCAAGCTCAAAAATCGTGTATTTATGCAAATAATTTTCCTATTAATGTAGATCTTATTTGATAGATCTCATTGAGATCTTTAATACGATGCAAAAAAAATTGAAAAATTATTTTTCATTTACATTATTTTTGAGTTTGAAAATGTGAAATAAGTATTTATTTTTTAAAAAGGTGTTCTGGAACGGAGCCTTATTCTTCTTTTGAGCTAGTTACTGGGTTGGTTGCCACCCCCGTTGGGATAATTTTCCAACGATCGATTTGGAATATCTATTCACGCGCGTGATATTGGACAGTTAGCAAGGAAATTGGCATCGAAATTGGGAAGTAGTTTCCATGAAGAAAAGCTTTGGAAAGTCATGTGCGCCACATTGAATAGTGATTCTGTGATTGAATGCTTTATGACTAGACTAGTGATTGATTGAATGCTTTATGAATAAACTAGTGATTGATTGAATGCTTTCTGACTAGACTAGTTATCATAATTACATATTGATATGTCGTTTTGCAACTATTCCCGGCCATCACTTTTTCTCTCTCACATCTCCTAATCCTATCATCATCTCTCTGTTTTGTTTGTCAACAAGATTATTCCATCGCTTAATATTTATCGCTTAATACACTTTCTGCACGAATAGATAGTTGTGATTGGAGTTCGGCACCACCATGCACATGGTGTCCTATGAATATATCGAATAATTGGAATGTCGTCGCGTTATGATTTGTAAGGAAGAGAGGCACAACCAAAATAAGCCAAAGGCTTGACAAACCGGCAGTCCATCTTAAATCAAATGACGAGATAACGATGTTGGAATCGGGATTCGTTTATCACTGGAAATTTGCTACACACCAAAAATAAACAATATTAGAAAACTTACTGGACCAATTTCAGGCGTCCGGAAATTGGTAATCGAGGCTAGTATTTTTATGAAGAATACTATATCCTTAAAGCAAATTCGTCCCCCACACCGGTGCTCTTGGGTCTCTTGAACGTTTGCCTCTCAGGATTACCCGATTTTCGAAGAACGGAAGTTGCATTACAATCTGTTCAACGGGCGAACCAGAAAACTATGCAAAACTCTCTCAGAATATGTATGTTATGAGTGCAGGAATTTTCGGTACTGAAATGGGAGGAGATGGGTCCTATTTATAGAGAAGTAGGCACCCCAATGAAGAGGAACGGTGACTGTTCGAAATGGTGTTAGGAAAAGAAGCACCTGTTCGAAGTGGTCTCGACTGGAGAGACACCACAATTCGAACATATTCTGACCGAACCAACACAACATTTCCCACTTTCTCAAGGTGCACGATGATAAGGAAAATGAAAGTGTTGGCACCTATTGGTTTAGTTGCCACATGTTGGTTTATAACCAACACTAAATTTGATTCAAAAGGCTTTAACAAATGAAGTAACTAATGTCATTAATTACTACAAGTACCCAACAAACTATAAGCCTTAGAAATTTATGAAACCCACTGCCACGCTTGGCCCGGTTCAGCGGCAAACTAAATAATTCCCAAATGCTCCAAATATATTTATTTAACCATCATAGATCAAATAAATTACAACCAACTTCAATGTTTTATTTTGGAGTCAATTTTCATTTCACTTATTTCCAACAAACGATATGATACATGCACCATCGTTGAGAGAATTTATGATATTGATCATTGTGGCAACCAACCCATTTATCTCACCTGACACACGGCAGAGCCCTTTCTCTCCCTTGTCTCTATCTCTCTCCTCCCTCTCTCCCTTAACTCCGATGTTATAGTTAATCAAAGTTAAAATTTTAGTAGTACTCCAGTTAGCAAAATCATCAAAAAGCCGGATCAAAAAAAAAAACCCATCAAAAAGCTAAAAACTCAAATTTGTTGGTTATCCATGCCATGTCAGTTAATCTATGACATAGCTAAGTGCTTAACTCATACACTAGAGATGCCCTTGTGCCGGTAAAAGCCAATCTTTAAGGTTATCATAGTGCATCTTTTTTGTTGGTCTGACATCGTAAAATATGGATGATAAATTATTAAATTTTGAGGTCATCAAATGAGCCCTGATACCAAAAAAACTTTTTTGCTGGGTCTGTCATCTTTATATTTTGTCAGAGTAACTAACCGGTAGTCGTGGGAATTGGCTCTATATTTTCCTAGATTGTGTTTCGTTGGTTGAAAGAACCATTAAAGAAGTGTATGTATTTCTGTATTTGTGACTCTATTAATTTAGTTCCTGAGGAGTAGCACGAATTTCCTGTAACTGGCACTGTACAACCATTAAGCTCATCAAAGGAACAAAAATCACTGTAAGCCCAACTCAACTCCAAGTCTTATTAAGGGGAGAAATAACTCCAACAATACAAAGGAAAGAATAACCACACGTAGGTGGAAAGACTCGAACTCCTCACTTCCTAGTCAGATGCAAGAGTTTAAGCCAACTGAGCTAGCCCCAGTTGGTTGCAATGTGCGACCTTAGGATACTATAAATGATGACAAAACTCGTATAATAAGATTAAACGAACTTCTCCCAAAAGAATTCACCAAGGGATGAAAGAGAAGAATAGAAGATGGTTAATTGTGCGCACCAACGGCCATTACAGGCACCAATATGGCAATACATTACCCTAATATTTTGTTCTATTGAATCCAGCATTTTTTTGATCAACCTACAAAGTGAGCGACCCAATCGGTCAGTTGTAGGGGCGGAGCTTGGTGGGGTGCGGTGGCCCGGTCCTCCCCGGTTTCACAAGGAGTTTTATTTTACTCTACATGTACTGGATTAGGCAGCATCAAAACAACTTGATTTTCACCCAACTGATGAAAAGATAGCAAATTTAAAGATAAATGGTTCGGATCAGGAATAGAAAAACTCAATGACTAACATTTAAGGAGAATTGAATCAAGTCTTTTAATTTTGTTTCGGAAAAAAAAAAGAAAGTTTCAAGACAAAGCCTAAAATGTCAAAATCAACAAAAGACAAGCATCCAACATTTGAAACTAAAATTAAAGTCGGCTGATCGATGAGAGGGGTCAAGAGAGAATTGATCAAACTGCTCGTTGAAGTTTTCAAGTTCTCTGAAGTTGGCTTATCGATGAGAGGAGTCAAGAGAGAGATCAATGAGAGAAAATAATTAGAGACCCTTTTGTTTTGTTTCAGATCGACGGCCAAAAGATAATAATTTTAACCTACACAACATAATCCTAGGATTGTGATCGAATTTGAAAGAAGTGCACTTTTTTGCGCCTCGTCGCCTTGGTTGCCTCTTGCACCTAGGCTGCGCCAATCAATGTTGCCTAACTTGGGGTCATGCAACTCGCCTCACCTTGCTCCTAGGCGCACACATTTGACAACTAATGTTGGTTCATCTAAAGGAGAGGACAGGTCAGCGCAACATATGAAAATTAGACACAACTAGAAAGGAATACCCTTAGGAATTCAGTGGATGGAGATTGTTGTGCAATTTTTATCAAGCATCTACACATATTGAATTGAGCTGATTTTACACGGGCCCTCTCGGTTTTTAATTGAACGGCTCGAATCATCCGTGTCGGACCCAAAGTGAGCCCCGCGAGCCCGTCGATTCCCCAACGTCATGGGGGTAGTTGGTCCCCTTAGGATTATCAGAAGCTTACTTGAAGTAAAGTAATGCAGAATACAGATTAAGAAAAAAATACCAAGGAAAGAGAACAAGCACAAGGATATCGTAGGGAAGAGGACATAGCTGGAGCCATACAAATATGGAAAAGCTGATTAATATGGTACAAATATGTTTTTCTTTGGGGTAAATTAATATCCATTGGTTATTAATATCCATTGGAAACCAAATGAACATACAAGCTTTATGCATGGAGGGGCATACCCCAACAAAAAAGTTGATAATATAGTACAAACATGTTACATGAGATACTTACGAACCACTTGGCCTCGGCGGTGCATCTTATTCATAGTTGGAAGCCTATACTATACGTTGGAAGCAATAATTTTTTCCTGATCAATAATTGGCTAATCTTCTTGGTGGTTAACCTCTTTTCCCGATTCGGCCCTACAAAGAAAAATTGAAACAGTAGAAAAATAAGGATCGAACTTGCAAAAATTTCAGAAAAGACAAAAATAAACCAAAGATATTATTTGACTAATTTTTATCTTAAAACAAACTCTTTTTTTAATTTATCGACATAAATGTTTACCTTTTCAATTTCTGGGCAAGTATTAAAGAAGTTGTAACTTAGCGGCATGGTTGTCCCACTCTAGTGCATCCCACCACTCCTGATTCTCTTTCTTTTTGATCCGCCACTCCTGATTCTCTTTAATGCTCTTAATTCCCTTCAAATTAGGAGCGCTATTAGTGTCAAAGGGGAGTTTCCTCAGCTTTGGAGTATCTGATATTGTCACTTCATCCAGTGATTGCCAACACGTGGGAACACCTTCAAAAAGGTTAACAAATTCAGGCAACCCACCGAGGAACAAAGAAGACAATTTGGGTAGAGCCTCATATTCCACCTTTTCATCCTCTGGAATCATCCCCTTGAGTCCCCAACAACGGGAGACAATCAAGTCTTTCAAGTTGGACATTTGTTGAAGCATGAATCCACTTGAGAAGAGGTGCTCAATTAGTGGACAGTTCCATACGCTCAATCTTGTAAGATTGGTAAAGCTGTTCACATTTAACAGTGGTGGTGGTGGTGGTGGTGATGATGATGATTGTCCCTCCTCCATCTCCAAACAAAGAATGGACTTCAAATTCGATAATTCCCTCAGAATCAAAACTTCTAAATTAGAAAAAGCACTCATTTCAAGCCCATTTCTATTGACTATTGTTTCGAGTGCAAAACATTCTTGAATCTGACAATATCTTAACTCATCAGTGTTTTGCGTGCCCAATTCCGATAGAGCTTTGAGTTTTCCATGCCTGCCTAATAGAAAGCCATTTGAATGGATAAGTGCATCCTCTATTGCTTGGGGAAGGCCATTATCCCTTTCTTCTCCACCTCCTTCATAACCTAGAAACCTCTTATACTTCCTACTCCTCTGAAGAAACCAAGAATCATATTCGTATAATTGATGTGGACATTTCCCAGCTAAGAATACGAATTGTGTTAGTCTTTTCTCTTTCCATGGTATGCTATTTTGCAGAAAGTGCTGCAGATTACCTACTATGCGGAAGTCAAATAAAAGAGAAGAAAGTGAACCCAAGTTGCTCAGTTGTTTCGCTATAATTTCTGTACGTTCATCGCTCAGTCGACTTGTAAGTTCAATAACTTCAATATGAGGAATCCCACATATCATCCCAATAGGCATAATTAACTCTACGCTTTTCATCCCCCTACGGCCAATTTCCAATTTAGATCGTCCGACATAAAGCACTTCCAGCTCCTTGAGTGCACTAATCTCTTTGGGGAGAGCTTTCAAATTTTCACAATCTAAAAGGACTAGTTCTCGAAGACCGTCCAATTTAGATATTGAAGTTGGCAACGATTTAATACGAGTGTAAGACAGATCCAACACTCGGAGGCTAGGCATGTTATTAAAGAAAGTTTCTGGAATCACCTTTAAATTTTTGTTTCCTTGAAGCAACAATGTCAGTAGCTTCGGGCAGTTTGGTGATTCTGGCAAGCTGCGCAAGTCACGATTCATAAAGGATATTCGTGTTGCATTTTCCCATTCCACCTCCTCTGGAATCATCTCTGAAGAAATTCCAGCTCGCACCAGATGTGTGGGTTCCTCTCCTTGCAGGGAAGTTATTGCCAATACCATGTCTCGAACAACATCGTGCATCATCACAGAGTCATCTTTATCACATTTCTCCAACAAAGACGCATCTATAAGAGCTTGCAATATAGCTTCTCCCTCATCAAGTGCCTGTTCCAAAGTAAGTTTACCTGAAAAAATCCTTTCTGATTTCCAATATCCTATCAATCTTGATTTTTCAATCAAGGAGTCTTCTGGATACAATCCACAGAACAAAAGACATTTCTTTTCGTCAATATTCTTTAACCGGTCATAACTTACCTTCAGTACCTTGAACACATTTTCATTCAAGTCTTCAATGACAGATGTAGCCGGTGACCTTAATTTTCTTAAGAAATTCCTCCATACATTCACATTTTTCTCTTTTCGTAGTGCACCGCATACTATTTTCAACGCTAGTGGCAAGCCACCACATTCTGTAACAATATCTTGGGCATACGGTTTGATGGTTGAAAGCGTTGCAACGTGACCCACTCCACAGGAAAACATCTCCCATGCTTCTTCGTTTGGCAAAACTGAAACGGGTACTTCAGCATCAGTTCCCATCTTCCTGCAAACTTCTTTTTTTCTAGTTGTCAAAATAACTTTGCAACCATTTCGTTGATTGGCATTGGGGAACCCTACTACACTTAAATCCACCTCATCCCAAACATCGTCTAAAAGCAAAAGGTACTTCTTGCCCTCAAGTCCGGTAAGTAATTTACTTGCAACTCTATCATTAGACTCGTCAGCATTTATTGCTATTGATAACCGCATTCCGACTTCGTTTTGTAGTTTTCTAATGGTCCAAGATTTTGAGACAGTTAACCATATGACAAAATCAAAAATTGTTTTGACATCAGGGTAATTGTTCAAAAGGTCCAAAATAGTAGTCTTACCTACTCCTCCCATTCCCCAAATACCAATCTTTTGAGTGCTCTCATCTCGAAGTTTATTCAGTACCATGTCTAGTGTATGATGCGCAGAACTTGACAATGTTGAAGGGGGTTCTGGCCTCCTCTCAACTCTAGTTGGTGGTGAATCAATGAGAAATCCATTTTCAAACTTTTTTTCCATGAGTAGATCAATCTTGGTGATCATATTTACTACTAGCTTACCAAGCTTTATACGCTCAAAAATGTTTGGACATAATCCCCAAACACATTTCTTCTCAACATTGAACTCTTGTTCTAAGGTCACAACCTTGTTCTCCATTTCTGCCACTTCATTTCTCCAATTAACACATTCCTGAGTTGGAGTCCTTTGCAGACAGAGTCTTTCAATTTCGGCAACAATGTCATCTTTCTTGGAACGTAATTCCAATGCTTTCTTGCAAAGTGCTTCCCAATTGTTTGTCAATTTTCTGGCGTAATTGATGCGTGTAGCAATTGGAACCCAGATGCACTTCCCAATCTCCCAGGCAGGTGGGATGAAAGCTGCAGCAATAGAAGTTTGATTGAGATGTTACGTTTTTAAGGCCAAGCAATGTTTGTGGGAAGTTAGCTTGTTTACTTGGCGCTTGTTTATTTGGTGGTATTTTGCATCCCCCGAACCCCTCCTTTGCAAAAATAAGATTAATTTTTATTTTTTAAATGAAGACAAAATTGAAAATGCATTCCATTGTACTACCAAAACAAATACTCCTACCAGATTAGTTTTTTTTCTCTACTATTCCTATTCCCGAAGGGACGTTTGTGATAAGCCTATGAGGTGTGAGACAATAGAGAGGATGAGAATTGAAAGTGCGAGACCAAGCCAACTAATTATTTTGGCGATTCAATAGGTGGTTGGATGTATAAATCTGTGTGTTTGCTTGTGAAAAAAGAGTGGGAAGATTGGGAATGCCAACAACTTTTGGCACCACCTTCAACCCATGTGTAAGCTTATAAAACGGCTGTGAGAGAGACTGTAAATCTGAGGTGCGCGCAATTTGGCTCAGGACGTTTTGTATTGCCAAAAAAAATAGAATGGGAAAAGAAGAGAGAGAGCAGAGAGAGTGAGGGGTAACGTGGGCTGGGGCTACCGAAAAAGAAAGAGAAAATAGTAAGATTAACTCAAAAGTTTTGGACAGCTTTTTAATCAGGTGAAAAAGAAGAGGAGGAGGTCATAAAAAGGCAAAAGTACACAAGCATCCCCTCAACTATCATTTTTTCTCATGGAGACCCCCTCATGTTTAAAAGCGCCCCCCTCAACTATATGAAATAAAAAATTGGCTAACGCTGTTAACGGAATGAGAAAAAATGACGATTCTACCCCTAAAAAGTCATCCACACTTACCCCCTCATCTATAAAAATTGTCCACACTGACCCCTTCATCTTAACGGTGTTTTTGACAGAAGGGTGTTGATTGGTTAACAGTTATAGTTGAAGGGGTCTATATGGACGGTTTTAAATGTTAGGGGGTCTCCATGAGAAAAAATGATAATTGAGGGGGTCTCTGTGTACTTTTGCCTTATAAAAATCAAGATAAACCCATTGAAAAAATAATGATACAAAGACATTTAACTAAGGTTATGATTTTTGAATTTTCTAATAGTTCCTCTACTTTGCATAAAATCACAATTTTGCCCTCCAAGGAGGAGAAATGGCAATTTGCCCATGAACTCCATATGTTCCAGTCATAGGAAGCAATTGTGAGGGACTATAAGCTACAGTATATGGTTAAATTTGACACGATTAGTACTAGATGGACGAAATGTAAATTTCATTCAAACTAGAAGGACTATTTCTAAAAAATTTATCATTTTTCTATTTATGCTCTTCCTCTGTGAAAAGATAAAGCTGAAGATTTTCAGGGGGCTTCTGACAATGGACCAAAAATGGTCTATCATTCATGTGCTTCGTTTCAATTACTTTTTGTTTTATTTAAATCTAAACACGATCGTTGGAATTCCAGTTTGCTACAATGATCAAGAGTCACAAATTCTTCACTTCTTTAGTTAAGGATAATAACGAAAAATGGAAAATTCTAATCAAGTCGCTTTAACAGCAGAATGACAACTAGGGTTTTCAAACGAACATCGAACTCGGGATCACTCGTCAAAAAGCTCGTTTGAAATTCATTTGTTACATAAACAACCCAAGCTTGAATAATTTAATTGGACAATGCTAACCTCGGCCCTCAGGATGGAGGATAATAGGTCAAAGGTGCATTAATATCTGCGAAAAGTGTATTGATGTTTATGGAAGTGTATTAACATCCGTGAGATATTTGTGTATTATTCTACGGAGGTTAACAAGACCGAATTTAATTTGAAACTCATTAAGGTTCCATTCTATTTAACTTTATTTATCTTTTTCGTTTTATGTGTTTTGTTCATCTTTTCTAAACTTTTGTTAGATTTTTGTTTTTTTATTAATCATCCGTCTAGGAGTCTATATAAGTACTAAAACATTAGGACCAAAAGCCAAAAAAAAAAAAAAATCACTAACGAAAAATACAATCCCAAACAGTTGTCTTTTTAGTCTAAAGTGTCATCTTAGATAAAAATTTTCAATATCGGTCCATAATTTCGTAATTTTCTGATTTCTCTCGTCAAGATGAATTAATTCCAAAAATTACAATGAGGCCAAACAAAAAGTTATGAAAATAAAATATACTAAAAAAGTCCTAGACAAAAAAGTCAAGAATGGAGCCTAAGATTTGAGACATAGATCAAACAAGCTATTGGTTCACAAGTTTGACTTATCGTGAGACCCCAAGGTTCCAAAGTCCCACATCAGGGAGTTGGAATTCCAATCATCTACTGTAATTTTTTTGTGGTATATTGTGGCCCTAAGAACCCGTTTGTTATGCCCCCAATGGGGCCATATAATGTATGGTGTTTTGCGGTCTCTAAAATTGTCTTTTGTGGCCTCTATAATGAGGCCCTTGCGGCATCCAAATTCAGCCCTTGGTGGCCAAAATAATTCAGCTCGTTTACTGCCCTTAGTGGCCATGAGATTTCAAAACTTTCTATTGGAGTGCTGAGAAAGATCGATCTGCAAAACTTGGCAAGATTTTCTTCGATTTTAAGCTAAGTTTTCCGTTAGCCAGTTCAGTTACTATTACATATAACCATGGAAATCAGTATGACATCTACAGTCCTAGCATAATAGCATAGCAAGCAATGGGCAATGAATTGAGTATGTGAGTAATTTTCAAGTGCCATGGCCTTCTTTAATGGTTGGACTTTTGATCTTAGAAACTATATATAGATTAAGAAACATACAAACATAATACATAAAATATGTAAAATTACCTTCAGCAGCCATGAGAGATATATAATTGAAGAACTCTCGATCGAGACGACAAAAATCAGATGATCCTCAACTTTTTCCTTCCACTAGTAAAGTACTTCACTTACAGAGAGGGATGGAGAAGCACAAATGTTGCACTACAAGGAGAACCTGAATATTATTAATTCAGATTACTTCATTTTGAAATCCGAGTATAATAATACTTATATAACAATGACTGTTCTTAGTATGGTATACAACGAAAACTTGCCATCCTATTGACATAGTAAGCCAACGTACAAGTATTGATACAGGAAAGAAATTTTCACACCCAGCTCGTTTTAATAATCCAAGGTGACAGAATTATATTTATCTTGAAGAGCTATATGATTTCCACACCCTCCTTTTAGAAAGCGGATTCTCAAGGTTGGATGGCATGCAGTGGTGAGTTTGAGATAGATACAAGGGAACAAAAGTTCATATATGTATTTTCATATCTTGTCAATACAACTTCTTTGCAAATACCGCAAACACAAGGGGTACTATACCGAAGCAACAAATGTACTCCACTTCAACGCTTTTTGGCCATGTACTCGGTCAAATATATATAGAGGTTTTGCAATTTGGGAACGCCATTTTTTTTTTTATCGGCAAAAACGAATTTTATTAAAAACGGGGAAAGGGGAAGGGGATCCAACAAAAAGTTGGATAATACACCACAAGGATAAAATCCGAAACACCTAAGGGTCTACCAGGGTCCACAACAGAACAAAACATTAAGCTCAACCCAAACCCAAATTAAACAATACAGCACAAACACCCAAGACCCGGCCCAAGCCTGGACCGGCCCACCCAAACCATCCCACAAACCCTAACTACACCGGTAGCCACCGCCGTACAAACCCCCGGGGCCCAACCTCGCCGTTAAGCCGAGCCGGCCTCTCCCAGATGTAGAGACCGGCGGCGGGAGCCAGCCTACGAATAGTGAAAACCGAGGCAGCCAGGGCCAGAGGGCCTGCCACCACCACAAACAACCATCACCGAACAATCCCCAGAACAAAAACGATCTGCAGCAGCATCAACATCAAACCAGAATAAGAGAAGCGCCGGCCCCTCGCCCGAAATGAGAGATCAGACAGACCGCCGGCCGGAATTCGGCACACAAAAGGAGACCAAGATCACACAAAACACATGTTTGATCATTTTTCCGACACGAACAACATATCAATAATTTTTAAGAAAAAGCAAACCCTTAAGTCCCGGGTGCACCAGGCCTAACAATATCACTAAATCAAAACTACAAAGTTCGGAAACATCTACAGAAACTCGAAATTTTCAAGATCTGTTCCAGGTTTCCAAATTCCAAGAAGACACACACACACACACACACACATACATATATATATATATATAGAGAGAGAGAGAGAGAGAGAGAGAGAGAGAGAGAGAGAGAGAGCATTTAGGAGCATGGATTTGCAAGTTCTCACCAGAATTCGGCGTACTTGCCAGCCAGCGGAGTTCGGATCTCGCCACTAGGACAGAGATGGGAGCATATGGAATTCACAATATCTTTTTACAGGAATTCGGGTGATGTCCCTACCATTGAAGAGAGAGAGAGAGAGGAGATTAGAAATTTCCTTATGAGAGAGAGAGAGAGAGAGAGAGAGAGAGAGGAGGAGGAGGAGGAGGAGGAGATTAGAAATTTCCATAATGTTTCCTAGTGTTGTCAATTATTAATTCTACCCCATAAGTGCTCCTACAGAAAGACTTTTCCAAACCTCTCGATCTACTTGCAGATATTTTTCCAAGACACGAAAGGAACAGGAAACACCTCAATTGAACAAACCAAAGCAGCAGCCACAATTGAACAATCAACCATACGATTTTATAATCATCCCAATACGTACAAATTAGACTTAATGAGGAATGACCCACCACAGAAAATTGATTGAAAAATGGTACTCCACCAAACGGGGCTTAATTTATTGTCAACAGCGAGCTATGTAGTGGGGTTCACTACAAGGTACAAATGTGTGACAGTGATAACTTCGTTGGGTTCAATGTATTGTGTAAAATCTTCCTCAAATCATTTTGCTTCAGTTCCATCAGAGAAGAAAAATTCATATCATACTACTCTATTTAACTTGGATTATTCATGCTAGCAACCCTTTGATGACGCAAGCGGGGTGAAGCGCGTTTAGTCTTGCCCATCTAATCCCGGCTTTTGCCAACAACCTTTCTTCCAAAATCCACTTGGTCAAGCTGTTCCACCCCAACCCAATTGTGTTGAGAAGACCCCAGCCTGAGTCTGGGAGCAGCTACAAAGGCTTCCAGAGACAGTGACTCGAAATGAGTTTGGCACACGAGCATATTTTCTCCAATATAAATGTTCTCAGATTAGATACCATTCGGAAACCGATTAACTTGACTTTTATGTAGCTATTGTACCCAATAGGCTCTGCAATGTATACGAATCCAATCTTTGTAAGTGGCCCTAAATGAGGATAGAGCTAGCCAGGCTGCGCAGGTACGGTCCAGCACCCAAATGACGGACAAACCTTCTTAGAAGAATAGTTAGATGACTTGTATTTTGGGGGTAATGAACCGAGCCCCACTGTCAAAAATAAGTACAATGGATGTCTTTAGAACATGCACAGTGGTATAATAAAAAATGAATAGTTAAAAAGTTGACACATCAACTTTTAATTATTCATTTAAGAGGTTGCTAAGCTTAGATGTCGTTCCACTTTTTCCAAAAATAAAGTAATTTCAAAATTAAAAATCATATGTTTACACAAATAATTTTCCTACTAATATGGATATTGTTTTATAGATCTCATTGAAATCTTTTAAACAATGCAAAAAAATTAAAAAATTATTTTTCATTTTTGTTATATTTGAATTTGAAATTACATTCTTTTTGAAAAAAAAGATTTTGCAAGAAAGCGGAACGGTGCCTTAACAATGTTAAGATCTACAATGATCACTTCTAGTCCATAACCAAAATAAGGGATCCACGATTCGTCCACTACAATTTCACTCTCTCTCTTTCTCTCTCTCTCCCTCTCTGTTTCCCGTCATTCAGCTCCCTACATTACGTTTTGGGCCAAAATATATCGATTTCATCCCTTAATTTTGGGGAAAAAATCGGTGACTTTCTTCCCTACTATTATGAATCTTCATAAAGAGTGATTTTTTTCATCCGGAATAGTCGACGAAATGTTTCATCAATATATGTGCACCCTCGTCAAAGTAATACCTCTTCAAAAAAAATTCAGCCTCAATCCAATCACAAGCTACGTATCGTCGCGATTGCATAAAACCACCCCTACGAGGCCTCTTTTTTTGTCGCTGCCTCTCGCAACCATAAAACCACCCCTACGAGGCCTCTTTTTTTGTCGCTGCCTCTCGCATACATTTGCCGCAATAGCACCACCTCTATATATGGCTTTAATCCCATCACCGTCACAGGAAGAGGATGGTGATGATGAATCAAAGTGGTTGTAGGAAGACATTTATGACTTATATTGGATCACAAGAGTATCTGCAAATTAAGTATTCTAGTCAATCACAAAATCAAGTGATGCAGCATAAAACCAAAATCAAGTGACTACAATTTGGAAATCTAATCTGGACTACAATATACTCCTTCGTATTAGTCCATAATTACTCTACACGAAAACCTAATCTGGAAAAGCTCCAATTGATTCACTTATACAATTAACATTACTCATCTCTAGCGATTTGACTATTTCAGAATTCGTTGATGACTGACTTAGGCATTTTACTGGTTTTGGCATTTTATCAAATATATGGTGTTCTTCCTAGTGTTCTCTATCAAAACAACACCGAAACTTTCTTTTTTCCTACTCCTATAGCCTATCTAACCAAACTAATATCACAAACCCAAAGCTCAGTGCCATTACATTAAAGACCAACAGAGGTCCAAAAGTTGATTTTGAAAGATGCCAAGTATAAAAATAAAATCCCAGGTATAGAAGAAACTAGAAAGAAAAGTACTATTCCGGCTGAACAGCTAAGTGTATCGAGGGTGCCTCTAGCCATCCAGCGTATGGCGAAGACTGAGAAAAAGAATTTGGGTATGCAAAACATGTGATATGCCAGAATCGAAAATAGCCCTCGTAGGCTGGTACGGGTTCGTTATGTTTCATTTAGTAGCCTTGCTTCATAGATGCATCCAAAGTATTCAGAGTATTCCCCAGCAGTGGTCACAATATTGCTACAAGTTAAAATGAAGAAACCTTGCACATTTTTAATCGTTGGACAAACGAAGACCACTTGACCAAGTTTAAAGACGCGTTATTCTGGGATCAAGATGTGATAGGCTCTCCCCAACTAATAATTTCTTGAAGCTGACGAGTTTAAAGCCATATTAGACAACCAATGAGCAGTATTGGGAAAAAGTGGGTGAGTAATGGGCCGATAACAACCCATGAGATCCGCAGTTCGTTTTAGGTTCCCCACAGTCAACTCAAGTTTTCGGGGGGGAGAATAATTGCCCAGGCAGTTGTCCCATATCTTGCCACGGAGTAAAATGAAGAAACCTTGTGGATTTAATCTTTGGGACAAAGAATGACATGTTTAAAGACGTGTATTCCTGGATCAAGGGTTGATCTCTTCCCAACTAATATTAGCTTTGACGCTGTGAGGCTTTAAAGCTTGGTTGTGCCACTCTTGCTTATCATAAATTCTCATAACACGACAACGTTACAATTATTCGATATTTGTAGGACACCACCAAGGACGGAACCAGCATTTTACCTTAGTAGTGGCAAGATGTATTCTAAAAAAATTTAGTAGTGGCGAGACTATATAAGTTGGGCATAATTTTTTTTTTACATATAATAATTGCATTTTCTAAAATTCTTATCGTGGCGGTTGCCGCCACTAGACCCCCCTGATCCCATTCTTGGACACCACTTGGTGGTGCCGAACTCCAATCAGAACTACCTATTCATGCAGGAAGTATACGTATTAGGCCTGCGTGAATATATTTGTGTGGAGGGAGTCGGGCATGATCGGTTGACAGTGTCCCACGACTACCGGTTTGCCACTCTAACAAACATTAATACGTCTGTGTACCTCCACCTGCTTAACATTCAATGCTCTTCCGACCCCTCAATTTTACCGTCCAAAAGTGTTTTGGATGATACCTGAAATAGTTTTTTTAAAATTCGGACCATTGAATGCAAAGACGAATAATGAATATTGAGCGATGAATGTTAAAGCGGTGAGGATAGTATTGCTGACAAACAAAACAAAAAGATGATGACATACAGGAGATGTGAGAAAAAGTGATGGAAATAATTTCATAACGACATCTAATATGCAATTATGTATGACTAGTCATAAAGCATTCATCAATCACTATTGTGGTGCATTATGACTGTCCCAAGCTGTTTTGTTCTTTTTTAAAGTTTTTCTCAATAGTGACTTGATTTGAGATGCCAACCATGACCGAGAAGCTGAACACTTTGGTCACTCACCTTGTCGGTTTCTTTTTTTTCCTCGGCTAAAGTTAGTATTCTTACACTGCTTAGAGCTATAAATGAACCGAAAAGCTCGCAAGCTTGAGCTCGGTTTTGCACTCGTTCGATAAAAAACTCTGCTCATTAAAGGAGACTTGGCTCAATTAAAGAGACTTGTTTATTAAATGACTAACCTCTGCTCGTTAAGGCTCTAGCAGAGCTTGAACTCAAATTTTTTGCTCGTTTAGTAAATGAGCTAAACTCAAGCTAGGGAAAGCTCGGCTCAGCTCGTTTACAAACTTACATTAACACCTTAGTGGATTAGAAACGGCTCGCGAGCTCAAAATTTTGACTTATTTTGTAATTGAGTCGAACTCAAGCTCGAGCTCGGAAAAGCTCATCTTAGCTCATTTACAAACTTACATTAACACCTTAGTTGATCAGAGACATGGTGAATTATAAACATGAAACGTTGTCCATACCTGATAGGTCCTCAGAAAAACAGAGAAGTAATCTCTGCTGAGATTTTCAGTCCCCTACAACGGAAAAGCGTCACAAAATTAAACAAGCACAAAGAAAAGATAAAGAGCACATTGTTTAACGTAGTTCGGTCTTTATACATACTTCACAGACAAAAAAAAATTCCACTATATTTATTGAGTCCAATGAGATAGAAAAATATTAATTCCCAAATCCACGATCACTAATATATATTTTTTTCATCTCTCCCTTAGTCTCTCACAATATATTTTTCTCTCTTGCTCTAACTAATTCTTTATATATCTCGTACCAAAACAAGGCACACAGATATACAGACTCTAAGAGCCGTTGAGAAAGAAACCAAAAATATTGGCCATTTAATTTGGTGTATATGTAAGGACACATACATTTTCACACATATCTTGCACATACATTTTTATGGGGCCCGTTTCGGATCCCACCAATATGATCTGAATCACTCACTACTTTTAAAATAATGTTTTAAGAGTTTCGGTGAGAAATCAACTCGATAGGATATCGGTAAGGGCCTTTTCAGAAATCGCAAGGCGAATCAGACTGTTTCACTCTATGATTTCTGAAAAAAGCCCTTACTGAAATCTTGTCGAGTTGATTTTTTACAGAAATTCTTAAAAAATTATTTTAAAAATAATGAGCGGTTCGGATCATATTGGTGGGACCCGAGGTGAACCCCATAAAAATGTATGTGCAAGATATATGTAAAAATGTATGTGCAAGTAGCATGACTCATTAATTTGGTAGCTTATGTGATTCGATCTCCTTTCTAAAAAATTAGACTTGGTCTTCAAGCTTGACCAAGATTCCTTCTTGATGGATGGAAACTATTTCCCAATTTCCATGCCAATAACAATTCCTTGCTAACTGTCCAATATCACGTTAATACTTAATTAATAGATATTACCAAATCGTAGTAAATTATTCAACTTGGGTGAAGCACAATAGAAAATCGATGCCTGTGGATCCATATGCATCGTAGGGTTCTGGACGCAGTTATGTCTGGAGCTATATATGTTTTAAAGTTGTGTGTAGCATTTAGTAACATACAACCATTTATTTTTATTTGTTGAAGGAACCGTTCTTGTCAGAAAAGACAAAAATTGAGAATAAAAGTGCTTAGCGGAACGCCATTAACCTACATTAACATTCTATTGTAACTAACTAAATATTGATATCACATACATTGTGGAAAAATGAGTGCGAGTTCACTGACTAGTTGACTACTGTGTGTGGCCTCTAAAATTTACAAAATACATGGGTGGGCACGAGCATCACCGACGCTTATGAGTTTGTTTTCTCATCTCCTCCTCCTCCTCCTCCTCTCTCTCTCTCCGGTAAAAAGATATTTCCAGATTACAATTCCATGCTCCTATCTTTGTCCAAGTTCTGATGAGATCCGAACTCCAGTGACAAGTACGCCGAATTCTGGTGAGAAGTTGCAAATCCATACTCCTACTTAAAATTTCTCTTTTTTTTCTCTCTATATATATCTGTACGCGGAAATTTCCAAGTTTGATCTATAGATGTTTTGGAACTTTCTAGTTTTGAATTTGAGATATTGTTAACCCAAGAAGGAGTGCAAGTTTGTTCACCTCACAAAAGAAAGAGGGTGCAATACCGATGGGTGGAAATGTGTAGGAACCACGGGATCATGAGGTTAATTTGTGGTGGGTTGATCCACATTTTTTCCACCCGCCACAATTCGAACTCAGGAAGTTAGGCCTGGTGGTTAAGTCCAAGAGCTTAGGTATTTGCTTACTCATAGAGTCTCAAATTCGAAATATCTAAGATGTTATTAGCCTTTAATTTGGGGGCAACTAGAGAGTTTGACAGGTTATTTTTAGGGGCCCGGGTTAATCGGGCACACAATCTGGACTGGACACGTAATTATAATTTCTTTGAGATATTTTTAGTGTTGGAAATATTATCGAACATACATTTGTTTTGTGTGATCGATCTTTTTTATTTCGACTGGCTTCATATGTGCGGTTCCTCTCCAGCATCCAAAAATGGTAGGGATTTATCATCTCGATCTGGCAAATGGTACTCATTTTCTGTTTCCTTTGGACTGTGATGATGTTTGCATCATGCGATTGGGCTCATGTGTGTTGGCCTTGCGTATATTTGGAAAAGACTCCGTCTATTTTACCAACGATTGGAACCCTCGGAAAACTGAATTCCTGAGGGTATTCCTTTCTATTTTTGTCTGGTCTCAGAATTTATTTTTTTGGTCGGGCTACCTTGGAAATATGAAATAATTGAAGATTTTCATATGTTGCGCCGATTTAGAAATATGAAAATAAACAACATAAGTGTGTGCTGTACGTATGTATTGGGTCTTCTCAAATAGATGTGATGATTTTTTTTCCTGACTTTCCTAATACTTGCTTGCATTTTCTGTTGGGAAAATCTCGACAATCATGTAATATTCTAGAGAATAACTTCATTATCAATACTGATAAAATTACAAGACTGAATCAAATTACAAAATACAAAACAGTTGACAGAGTATAAAGAACGAGATACAAACAGAATCTTTAGGATTGAAACTGAGTCTTGTGTGATTCCACAGTCTCCTTAAGAAAGATTTGCCGCCTACTGTGGGTGTTGTAGGATGTTGTTCGACGTCTTCCTCTGAAGGTTAGCTCGGCTAAACTGCAGGCCGTCGGAACACCACTATCGACTGCCTTGGCGAACTAACTACTGTCTCTCTCTCACACAAAGAACGAATTTCAGAGCTTCTGAAGTTGTGAATTTGCAGGTGCAAAATGAAGAGAGGATTGCCCATTATATACTGCTCAAGAGCCTTTCAAACAGCCAGGAAATGAATACGGGATGAAACGGAAAACCAAAAAAACAAGGCGCAAAATTAACAAACGAGATTATTTTTTGAATTAAACAAAACAACAAGGCGCCCAAAAAATGCAAAAAGTGCTTCGCGGAACACCATTGTCTTACATTGTCCTGCTATTGTAACTAATAACACTAACCAATGATATCACTGTAGAAATAAGAAAAATAAAGTGTGAGTTGAGAAACCAAGCTTAGTTGATTGCCAGTGTTCGATCCCAACGCAAAGTAGGTTTGGAATTCAGGGTCTTGGATGATTCAGGGCTATCCATAAACTTGAAGTAACATACTAATACATTGCAAACCCTGCTGATGTATAAATTATGGAAAGAAAAAAACAAAAAAAAGAGTGCGAGTTGACTAGTAATTGACTAGTGTGTCTGGCCTCTGAAATTTACTACTCCACTATGATTTACTATGGGTTTTGCCTCTAAAATGTGAGCCATTGTTCTTTCTCTCTCTCGCTCTCTCTCTCTCTCCATTGTAGTATGGTAGTAGGGAGATCTGCAATTCCATACTCCTATCTTTGTCCTAGTTCTGAGATCCCAACTCCACTGACAAGTATGCCAAATTAATTCTGATGAGAAGTCGCAAATCCATATATACTCCTAATTCAATTTTGTCTCTTTTTTCTCTCTATCTCTGTACACGAAAAATACCGTTTGTGAAAATACCATCAATCTTTTTTGTCGAACCAAGTTATTATCACTAATTTTGCTCACGTGGTATTTTTGTTCATGATGCCATTTTTGCTCAAATGATAATTTTCTTCCATGGAGAATGTACGTTCTACTTCAAATACCTCGAATATAGATTCTGGAAAAAAGATTTAAAAACTTTTACTTTCTAAGTGGGTCGTTGCGTATAACGTATAAGCGGGAGATGATACTAACGTAGATGTGTGATCGAAATTCGAATACAGATTCGATTGTAGATGGGTCTAAAATTGTTTGATGCGTGTGAATCCACAAAATACAGGTGAAATAGTTACCCATAAAACGATCTAGGGTATATTTATGTTTGAATCCACAAAAAATCAAGTGTTCCAATTTTCAACCCGTTTGAACCGGTGCGAAGATCTTAATTTTTTTATCATTTTATTTTAAAGGGTCATAATTAATTTTTTGATATATAAGCAACCTAAAAATATATAAGATTGATTTTTCTTTTCCATGGTTCTCTTAGGGCTCTCATTGAAAGTCTTAAAGTCAAAAAATTAATTATGACCTTTTAAAATAAAATGATTAGAAATTAAGATCTTCGCATCTGTTCAAACGGGTTGAAAATTGAAACACTTGATTTTTTTCAGCTATTTATATATTAAAAAATATGGTGGAAAAAATAATTATTCAAATTTTCAATCTATTTGAACCTGTGCGAAGATCTTAATTTTTTGATCATTTTATTCAAAAGAGTCATAATTATTTTTTGACTTTAAGGCTTTCAATGAAAACACTAGGAGAACCATGGTAAAGAAAAATCAATCTTTCCAACCAAACAACACCGTTTTGAGGGAGAAAGGGGGTTTGGCATGGTGGGAGAGGTAAAATACCAAGCTTGCCCTTGGTTTTGACGGTGGAAAGGAACGGCGTGAGCCGCAGGGACCATTTAAAGACAAAATTGATACTTTGGAGCTGCAATGTTGACAATTGAAATATTGGGGACCAAAATGGCACAGCGGAAATACTCTGGGGACCAAAAAAGTCAAAAAGCCAATTTCTTTCCTGTATCAATACTTGTACTTCGGCTTACTATGTCAATACGATGGCAAGTTCTCGTTCTATATATACCATACTAAGAACAGTCATTATTATCTATAATTTATACTCGGACTTCAAAATGAACTAATCCGAGTTACTATTCAGATTCTGCCTGTTGTGCAACATTTGTGCTTCTCAATCCCTATCAAACTGAAGTACTTTACTACTTGAAGGAAAAAGTTGAGGATCATCCGATTTTTGGCGTCTCAATCGAGAGTTCTTCAATTATCTCTCATGGCTGAAGGTAATTTTACATATTTCATGTACTCCCTCCGTCCCAAATTGAATGCCAATTTTTGATATCCGTGCCAATTTCAACTCCTTATATATTTCAATATGGATCTAAAAGAAAAAAGCAATATGGATCTTATTTGATAGTTCTCTATTAGTTCTATTATACAAAGTTTTCAAATTCGTGAAAAACATTATAGATTAAAAGATAAAGGCGATGAAAAATGACGCGAGTTTCAAACATTATCGTTCTTTTTGGAACGGAGGGAGTATTATGTGTGTATGTTTCTTAATCTATATAGATTGGGCCAACCAAAATTTTTTCAGTTAGTTATTCATATACTAGTTTCTAAGATCAAAAGTCCAACCATTAATAAAGAAGGCCATGGCACTTGAAAAATACTCACATACTCAATTCATTGCGCATTGCTTGCTATCCTATAATTAATGCCGTTTCCATGTATGCAATAGTAACTGAACTAGCAAATTGAAAATTTAGCTTGAAAATCGAGGAAAATGTTGCCAAGTTTTGAAGATGGACCTTCCTCAGCACTCAAAGAGAAAGTTTTGAAATTTCGTGGCCACTAAAAGGGCAGTAAACAAACCCAATTGTTTCGGCCACCAAGGGCTGAGATTGGAGGCCCCGAAAGGGGCTCATTATAGAGGCAACAAATGGAAATTTTATAGACAGCAAAACACCGTCCCCGTATATGGATGTAGATTCCGCTCAGTGAGCCTCCCTCTAGTCTCGTCCAGTTTCGGCCTTTTGTGGGCTCTTCCTGGGGCCATTACAATAATCAGAATCGATCACTTTTTAGAACTCGCAGAGAACATCGACCACATCAAAAATTACGTTTATCGGGATGCCATTTGATATCATTTCAAAATGCATTAATGCTGTATTAAAAAAGGTGTGCAACACAGGATTGCAAGCCTTCAACACATTTCTCCAAAACTTAATGCATTAAAAAATCTTATCAACAGCCGCTAGAGAACCATTGCCTGGCTGTTGAAGTTGAGAAACATGGTTGCTGCAGTTGCGAGCTTACGAGAATTTCATTCCTTTTTTTTAGAAATTGTGTTGAACAATCCCAAAAGCTACCTAAACTTAGCTTTGGGCATGTTTGCGATAGCTGTAGATATAGATTTTAGACTTTAGCTTTAGATTCTGCTACATATTTTAGATTTCGGATTTTAAGAGAAGTTGAAAAACATGTTTGTTGTAGCTGCAAGATTTCAAAAATTCCTTTCCTTTTTTTAAAATTTGTGCTGTAGAATCCCAAGAGCCAACCAAACCCAGCTTCAAAATTTTGAGAAATGTTTAAAATGTGTAAAGAATTAAGTAGCTAGAAATGTTTAAAATGGACTTAATTGCCCAAATCATTTTGGATTGAGCTTAGAACAAGCCACGTTGAAGTTTGGAACATTTTTCATTTTGCACTTCGATGTACAGGCGGTAAAAAGGAATGAGTACGAGCCACTTTGAAATGGATAATGAAGAGAAACTATATATATGGAAGAACTATAAGGAGATTGAACAATCTGGTTTCCTCTTATTTTCTTTGTTTTTTTTTGGGTACGTTTTCTTTTGTCTTCTTTAATCTTTTGACAAAGCAACTTCGCTCAATGAAGTATCAAATTGTGGTTATATTTGTACCTTTTTTTTTTTTGGTGATGCATTATTAAGTCAGTAGTACACAAATAGGACCACTAAAGAAAAGCATTTACTGCACAAAGTAGATGAGATTGTTTTGAAATCAATTTTTTCCCTGTCATAGAGCTTGGCCAAATCAAGAGTTTGAGTTATGGAGGCCAAGAACTTCTTATTACTATCTACTGAAAAAAGTATGATCAAACCATTTAGTTATCTACACTATGGCCTGGTTGTCTGCTCAGAGATAAACGGAAGGAATACATAATTCATAGGATATGTACAGGATATTGAATCCCTTAGGCTTGAGGAATAGTAGAGAAAAAACTGATCTGGTACTATTTGTTTTGGTTAGGATTGTGTAATAATGCATTTTCAATTTTTGTCTTCATTCGAATTACAAGTTAAGTTTCTGGTAGGCCAAATGGTAAAATGATCACTTCAATGCTATCGTAATGGTGGGGATATGAAATTCCACCAAACAAACAAGCTACTAGTAAACAAGCTAAGCTCGAACAATACATGACATTACCTTGGCCTTAAAAACCTAACATCTCAATCAAACTTCTAATTTTTCAACTAATCATATCACATTTGTCAATTGCTATAGCTCTCATCCAACCTGTCTGTGAGATTGGGAGGTGCTTATGGGCTCCCATTGCTAGACGCATCAATTATGCCAGAAAATTGATGAGCAATTGGGAAGCTCTCTGTAACAAAGCATCTGAGTTACGTATCAAGAAACAAGACATTGAAGACAAAATTGAACTCGAGTTGCAGAAAACTCCAACCAGAGAATGTGACAATTGGAGAAAAAAGGTGGCGGAAGTGGAAAACAAGTTTGAGACCTTACAACAAGAGTTCAATGTTGAGAAGAAATGTGTTTGGGGATTATGTCCACATATTTTTGCGCGAATAAAGCTTGGTGAGCGAGTGGTAAATATGGACAGAGAAATTGGCCTGCTCATAGAAAAGTCCAAGTTTGAAAATGGATTTCTCATTGGTTCACCACCAGCTAGAGTTGAGAGGAGGCCAGAACCCCCTTCGACACTGTCAAGTTTTGCACATCATACACTGGACGTGGTGCTGAATAAACTACGAGATGAGAGCACTCAAATGGTTGGTATTTGGGGAATGGGAGGAGTAGGTAAGACTACTATTTTGAGCCTCTTGAACAATTCACATGAAGCTGAAACATATTTTGATTTTGTCATATGGGTGACTGTCTCAAACTCTTGGAGCATTAGAAAGCTACAAAACATGGTTGGGGCGCGGTTAAAAATAGAAATAGATGCTAACGAGTCTAATGATACAGTTGCAAGCAAATTATTGCAGAGACTTGAAGGCAAGAAATACCTTTTGCTTTTAGACGATGTTTGGGATGAGGTGGATTTAAGTGTTGTAGGGTTCCCCAATGCCAATCAACAAAATGGTTGCAAAGTTGTTTTGACAACCCGAAAAAGAGAAGTTTGCCGAAGGATGAGAACTGATGCTGAAGTACCCGTTTTAGTTTTGCCAAACAAAGAAGCATGGGAGATGTTTTCCTCTGGAGTGGGTCACGTTGCAATGCTTCCAACCATCAAGCCGTATGCCCAAGATATTGTTGCAGAATGTGGTGGCTTGCCACTAGCGTTGAAAGTCGTTTGCAGTGCACTACGGAAAGAGGAAAATATGAATATATGGAGGAATTTCTTAAGAAAATTAAGGTCACCTGCTACATCAGTCATTGAAGACATGAATGAAAATGTGTTCAAGGTACTAAAGGTAAGCTATGACCGGTTAAAGAATATTCAGGAAAAGAAATGTCTTTTGTTCTGTGGATTGTATCCAGAAGATTCCATAATCGAAAAATCAAGATTGATAGGATATTGGAGAGCAGAAAGGATTTTTTCAGGTAAACTTACTTTGGAACATGCACTTGATGAGGGAGAAGCAATATTGCAAGCTCTTATAGATGCATCTTTGTTGGAAAAATGCATCGAAGATGACTCTGTGAAGATGCACGATGTTGTTCGAGACTTAGTATTGGCAATGACTTCCCTGCAAGGAGAGGAACCCACACATTTGGTGAGAGCTGGAATTTCTTCAAAGATGATTCCAGAGGAGGTGGAATGGAAAAATGCAACACGAATATCCTTTATTAATCATGACTTGCGCAGCTTGCCAGAATCGCCAGACTGCCCAAAGCTTTTGACCTTGTTGCTTCAAGGAAATGAAAATTTAGAGGTGATTCCAGAAACTTTCTTTAGTAACATGCCTAGCCTCCGGGTGTTGGATCTGTCACGCACCCATATTAAATCGTTGCCAACTTCAATATCTAAATTGGACGGTCTTCGAGAACTAGTCCTTTTAGATTGCGAAAATTTGGAAGCTCTCCCCAAAGAGATCAGTGCTCTCAAGGAGCTGGAAGTGCTTTATGTTGGACGATCTAAATTGGAAATTGCCAGTAGGGGGATGAAAAGGGAAGAGTTAATTATTCCTGTTAGGATGATATGTGGGATTCCCCATATTGAAGTAATTGAACTTACAAGTCGACTGAGCGATGAAAGTACAGAAATTATTGCGAAAGAACTGAGCAACTTGGGTTCACTTTCTTCTCTTTTGTTTGACTTCCGCATAGTAGGTAATCTGCAAAACTTCCTGCAAAATAGCATACCATGGAAAGAGAGAAGATTGATGCAATTCGTATTCTTAGCTGGGAAATGTCCACACCAATTATGCGAACTTGAACCTTGGTTACTTCATGCATGGAGTAGGAAGTATAACAGGTTTCTAGCTTATGAAGGAGAAGAAAGGGACAGTGACCTTCCCCTAGCCATAGAGGATGCACTTAACCGTTCAAATGGCTTTATATTAAGCGGGAATGGAAAACTCAAAGCTCTATCAGAATTGGGCACGCGAAACACAGACGAGTTAAGATTTTGCCGGATTCGAAAATGTGTTGCGCTCGAAACAATAGTCAATAGAAATGGGCTTGAAATGAATGCTTTTTCAAATTTAGAATATTTGATTGTGGGCGAACTATGCAATTTGAAGTCCATTCTTTGTTTGGAGATGGAGGAGGGACAATCATCATCACAACCACCACCACCACCACCACCACCGTTAAATGTAAACAGCTTTACCAAAATAATACAATTGGACGTGTGGTCTTGTCCACTACTTGAGCACATCTTCTCAAGTGGATTCATGCTTCAACAAATGTCCAACTTGAAAGGGTTGACTGTCGGATATTGCTGGGGACTCAAGGGGATGATTCCAGAGGATGAAAAGGTGGAATATGAGGCTCTACCCAAATTGTCATTTTTGTACCTCAAGGATTTGCCTGAATTTGTCAACCTTTTTGAAGGTGTTCCCATGTGCTGGCAATCACTGGATCATGTGATGATATGGGGTAGTACCCCGAAGCTGAGGAAACTCACCTTTGACACTAATAACTCTCCTAATTTGAAGGGAATTAAGGGCTATCAGGAGTGGTGGGATGCATTAGAGTGGGACAACCATGCCGCCAAATTACAACTTTTTAAGTTGGAGCGCTGATTTTTTAAAAGTAAGCAGTTCTGTCGATAAACCTAAAAAAAAGAGTTTATGTTAAGACAAAAATTAGTCAAATTATGTTTTTGGCTTATTTTTGTCTCATCTGAATTATTTCAAGCTCTGTCCTTATTTTTCTGTTGTTTTGATTTTCTTGTAGGACCGAATTGGGAAAAGAGGTTCACCGACAAGGAGATAATCCAATTGTTGATCTGGAAAGAACTATTGGCTTCCAATGCAGAGTATTGGCTTCCAACTATGAAAAAGATGCTCCGCCGAGGTCAAGTGGTTCATAAGTATCTCATGTAATATATTTGCACTTATATTATTAGCTTTTTGTAGGGGTATGCCCCTCTAGCTTGTATGTTCATTTGGTTTCCAACGGAAATTAATTTACCAAAAAAACAAACTTGTACTGTATTGGAGTATCAGCTTTTCAATATTTGTATGGTTTCAGCTATATCCTCTTCCTACGATATCCTTGTTCTTGTTTTCTTTCCTTGGCAGGAGTACTTTTTTCTTAATCGGTATTCTGTATTACTTACTTCAAGCAAAAAATCCGTATTTGTGGATTTATTTCTTCACTTAATTTGTTCACAAAAATGTAGAAATTTGGAGCCTGTGGAAGAAGTTTGGATAGCACTTCTCAAATGATCAATGGTGTCGGGAGGGGGTTAATAACCTTTCGATATGAGAAAACCATATTAGATCAAAACTAAATTATTGCGAAATAATTAACTAGACCAGCTGAGTGGTACAGAAAACGTAATTAAAGATACCTGGATAGTATTGAAGAGTAATAACCTATTAACTAGACCAGCTGAATGTCATTCAATACCTGATTGGAAAACGTTTATCTTGGGAAAAAAATGTGGGAAAATGTGGTTTCGATCCAGTGCGTTTAGTGCATTTTTTCTAAGATTAATGTGATCCGATTAATTATCTAACGGCATTTGATCAACGCCAATTTTTGTATGGTTGATGAACTCAACGAGATCTAAGTACAACTTCAATCATCAATGTGGGTCTGGTATAAATCCCAAAAAAAAACAGAACCGGACGAGAAGCTCTTCTCCCATTACTGGAGAGGAGCCGCTTCCTATTTCAAGGCAAATGCATTTTTCATTTTTGCTATAAATTGGAAGCAAAGTTTTTAAGTCCCCCCCTTTCTATTTTTTTTTTTGTTCCAAGTGAAAATTTCCCACCACATCAATAATTTCTTGTGATAGACAATTTATGGCTCAACAACAAATTTGTCTTAAAATAACTTAAATTTGTTATGCAAACCGGCATTAATTGCAACCGCAAGTTAGTTAATCTAGAACTCCTATCGAATGTAAAACTGAGTGACGGTGTATGCCTATATGCAATACATGTTTCATATTACACTTTTGAAAAGGAGAGAGCTAATGGCCGAAGACTCCAGCATTCCATAGATCAGCCTTCCTTTGGATCTAAAATCTTGATAAAATGACTTCCCAAATATTGCATGAATAAAAAGAATCTTATTTAACACACACACACACACCCCCCAAAAAAAAAAAAGCTAAAGAGAATAGTATCATTTATTTTCCTCTTCCGTAAGCTTTCTTCATCCCTAGGAATTCTTTATGTCTTTCATTTCGAACTCAAATTATAAATCCATATACCAGCATATGAAATAATCGGATTTTAAAACTTTGTATAAGAAAGACAATAAGAATAGTGAACTCCAAAGAGTATTAGCATTTGGATTTGTGATTTTTGCAATTTGCCCACAAATAGAATTAGACACGATGATGCACACACAAAACACTATTCTTTAGTGGCCAGAGAATAGCACTACTATGGGACTGATCAAGGTTTTACTCCGTCAGGTGCTCTATGTAAGATCTGAAAATTAACAAGAAGATGGAGATATATCCAACCTAGCTATATTGTTATCCTCTGTTTGCCAACCACAGATGTATTTTTATTTATTGTTGATCAGCAAACAACATATTTAATTATGTTTTGTGCCATTGTATTTTGGAGATCTATGTGGGACATTAATTTGTAATTGAATGTTTCTTTAAACAGCCAGATATTCTGGTTGGGGGATTTGAATTACCGTCTCAATATGTTGGACGCAGAGGTAAGGAACCTTGTGGACAAGAAACAATGGGAAGAACTTCTGCACAGTGACCAGGTGAGTGACACTATTTGGCCTGATTATGGTTAAACGGTTACTTCTTTTCTTAAGAAAGAGACAAGGGACAGATAATAAGAGAATGAAAAACTCCGTCGATCATCAATGTGGGTGGGTGCGGAAAATATTTTGATAGATTTTTAAATTCTAGCTTCTAAAAATCATTTTAGAATGTTTGTCAAAACTTATACATAACTAATTTTTAAAATCTTCAAATTTTGAGAAATTGAAAAAGGAAAGAAATTCTCAAAATTTCAAAGCCAGATTTATTTTTAGTTTTGTCTTTATTCAAATTTTTTTGCGTTGTTAATTTTTCGCCATGCTTGTACTATGTATTATATATTGGTTTGTCTCAGAGAGAAGAATAGGAAAAATATAAAATTATACAGTAACTTTTACACAATCATTTTTGGAAATATCCAAGAAAATCCCAAAAAATTGACTTTTGGTGCTCTTTCTTAGATATTTCTAAACATACTCGTGTAAAAGCCATAATTTTTTACTTTTTTGATTCCTCTCGTCCAGAGAAACCAATAATACATAAAATTTTAGCACAAAACTAATAAATGTAACATTGTTTTGAATAAAGACAAAACCTAAAAGTTGTAGTCTACAAAATTTTGTTTAGCGAAAACAGGGCCTAATTGTAGTTTAACTAGACAATGGTTAACGGCAAAATGTGAGTTATAAAATGGGGTCTATCTATTTACAAGAACCAATAAAAAAGTGGATAATGTTCACCCACTTTTAAAATGGGTGAATAAAATTGCACTTCCAAACACCCCGCTCTTTTCGTCTTTGGACGACAAGGCGTCTCCGATTACACTTGCCCAGATTGGACGACCTCCAAGACAACCCATTGCAATCTCAAGGTCATTCCACGGTAGGTCCGTTTACTTGCATGGTCGTTTAAATGCAGTGCTAGTGCTTTGGGGTATGATTTTTATGCACCAAAGTCTATCCTGTTCTGTTTGAGTTTTGAGAGAAATTTTGAAAAGTAATGATTGATGAGAGATAAATAGAAAAAATTTACTAGGGATCATGTTGAAACTCAAAATGAACAAGCATCTACGTTAATGCAGATGGAGAAGACTCGCAAAAGTAGTATTCCAAAGACGGTGCGATTCCAACAGGCTTGAGTTGAGCCCATCTCCTCAGACTGGGAATAGCTAGCCCTTCCCAAAAGAGTGGATTGTACTAGTACCTAGGGCTGTAAATGAACTGAGCCATTCGCAAACTGTTCGAGACTCGGTTCGGCAAGAGCTCGTTCGAGTTCGATTCGTCTGCTAAACGAGCTGAACCTGAACCTCAATTTTAGGCTCGTTTCGTAAATGAACCGAACATGAGCCTAACGGTATTCGGCTCGGTTAGGTTCGCGAACCTATACTTAAATTTAATTAATAATTCAATAGGGGTCTATTTGTAAATGTAAAAAATTTTAAGATTGTATATGTAATTTAATACTTATTTTTTTCCTAAATTCTATACAATCAATGAGAGTTTGGGTTTGCTTGAATTTAATGAGCTGAGCCGAACCAAACCTGAGTCTTGACGAGCTCAATTCGCGCTTAGATTCGGCTCAGCTCGATTTATTTGAGTTTAACGAGCGAAACTTGAGCCAAAATGTTCAAGTTCAAATCGAACCCGAGCCGAACTCGAGTCAAACTAGTACCGAGCAGAACCCAACCGAGCCGAACTCGAGCCTTGAAAAATTTTAACGAGCCGAACTCGAGCCAAGTTGTTTAGACTCGAATCGAACTCGAGCCAAACTCATACCTTAACGAACTCGAGCTGAACTTAACAGGGTTCGGCTCGATTCGGTTCGTTTATAGCCCTAGTAGTACCTAATAAATTAATTACTGTTCCCATGTCACTTGGAACTATTCCCGTTTTGTCCTCTTGGTCTAGAGAAATTTTCCAATGCCGGGTGGGGACGGGCCACGTGGTGTCGAGTACACATTTCGGCCGTCCAAACGTGTTTTGGACAATCCAAATCTGTTTGGGGCTTGAGGGGGTATTTTGGTAATTTTACATTAAAAATTACCCAAACAAATTTGGACCGTCCAAACCACGTTTGGACGACCGAGATGGTGCTTGGCACCACGTGGCCCGTCCCAACCCGGCACTGAAAACTTCTCCTTGGTCTGACTAGGCCACATCATAGCGATGGTGGAGAAAGCTTCACTTCGACTAAAAGGGGATCGAGCACCGCCTTGGTAGCAATGGGATTCTGGATCTTCGGTACCGTTTTTATTGGCCGTACCGTCAATACCGTTACTTTTCCCCAATACCGCGCCTTAAAAACCTTGTGTAGCATCCCTCATTAGTCATTAGTATGCAGGTCTCATTCCTATACTGCAACCAATTTTGCGACAACAAAAGCAGAAAGTAAATACTATGGCTATGTTTGGTAACACTGCCACTTTTCTGCTTTCTATTTTCTGTTTTCTAAAATCAATTTCTACTTTTCCTAAAAAAAAAAGTGAAAGCAGAAAATATGTTTGTGTCAACCTGTTTTCAAAAAAAAAAAATGAATTTCTAAAAGCAATTTTTACTTTTCCTAAAAATGTCTCTCTTGTAATTTCTCCACTAATTCCCAAACGATACACGAGAGAGAGAGAGAGAGAGAGAGAGAGAGAGAGAGAGAGAGAGAAGGATACGGGGTAGAACAATTTTGCCATTGGACAATTCAAATTGAATCAAACCAATCTAACGTCAAACTTAATCAAACCAATCTAATGTCAAACTGAATCAAACCACTCCAATCACTCTCATAGTCTCATAAATGCAAGCAAGGTAAGTACAAAAACATGAATTAGAGAAACAAGAGCTGCCGGAGGCGTGTCTGACAGAGAACCAGAGAAACAATTCTGCCTTGGAGTCTCTCACCACTGCTACAATGCATCAAAGCCTTTGGCTAAGGCGTGTCTGACAGAGAAACAGAGAAACAATTCTGCCTTGGAGTCTCTTACCACTGCTACAATGCATCAAAGCCTTTGGCTATTAAAAATTTGGCAGGCAATAGTATTGCGAACTCTAGCCATTTCTCGCAATTGAGCGGGGGTTACATTGATTTGTTGAGAAGAGCTCCTACTGCCTTGCTCACTCTCAACAATCAAATCTTCCTTGCTATAGAATTTGAACATTGCATCATTTTTGTCATGCATTCTTATAAAGTTGTGGACCGTGCAACAAGCGGTTGGCAAATATTTTCCTGAAATGCTTGGCCTTCTTATTAACCTAAGTGAAGAACAAAGTGGCCTATATCAGACTTAATTTATAAGCATGAGCAAAACAAAAGGGAATAGGTCACTTCTAACCTTATAGAGCTTCTCCCAGAGGGCATCATCAGCAGTAATAGTACCTTTTTCCACACACCAACCAACGCCACTTTGGTTACAAAGGCTCTTAAATTTGGTGTGCATAGTGCGTAGTTGGTTGAACTTGTTTTTTATTTGAAGTTCAGAGTATTCGTATTTAGCTCTAGCGGAAAGACTCTTCCTCATCCTAGCCCAACTTTTTATCTGAAAAGTCCCTATATCTCTACTGCCCATGGTTTTCACCTCCTCCTCCATAATGTCAATAAACAACGCCTCATTTTTCTTCGACCACAGGGAATCAGCTACACCTCCCACTTCAACTTCATCATCATCCTCAATCTTGATACTTACATTGCCTTTGGTAGCCATTTCCTATTTATAAATCACCCCACAATTGGTACATGATCCGACAAATCACCGAATCCAGATTTCAAAAAATAGCTAATAAATAAATTTTAAGAAACCAATTTCTAATCCAGCAATTTCTAATCACCAATTTCTAATACAGAAGCATAAAATAGTATAACGCATACATATGTAACGAATCCTGATTTATAGGTTCTGTAACGAATCCTGATTTATCCAAGAGGCTTTGCACTCTGTTTTTGTTCATTCGTTCTAATTACCTATTTTGTTCCCAATTTCATATCGAGGTACCATGGGGAACAGAAATATGATAAGAATACTTTTTCTGTTATAGAAGCATCTTTGTCCAGTATTTTTGTATAGTTTTTCTCTGTTGCTGTGGGACTGCCATTTTTAAAAGACCACAGATACTCCTAATGCCAGCAAAATGGCTAACAGTCGTATGAAAATTCTGCAATACTTACCTTCAAATAAAAGAAAAAGATGTCATGAAACACATTAGTCAGGTCCATTCATGTGTAAACCAATCAACATAACTTGGACTGTCCTTAAACCCCATGTAATTTGTTCCTAAAACCAAGTCCATTAATTACCTATATCCAACAGTTTCAGCAATGCACAAAACATCAAAAATCTGCCACAATTCTTGTCATTGTGCAGGACTATTTTCCAGTGTATCAAATTCAAAGTTCATTTAATATAGCTAATTTGAGATGCATGTGTTGGGTAGATGTGTCCATTCTACCAAGATAGGCAAACGATTCATACCAACATATTACTGAGCTTCGATGTACAGAGAGACATACTGATATCTACGAGAAGGAGAATTAGGGAAAGTATAAAACGGGATTATTCGATCGACTTCCAAAGAACGTTACCAGTGAGAACTTTGCTCCTCTCCTTCTGCAGCAGTCGACTGGATGGTTGATGTGTTTCTCTGTTTCCTGATTCGATTCAATGAGATTTGGGCATGGGTTATAATAGCCAATCGAGAGATCGAGAGAGAAAGAAGATCGATCGCTCGAGAGAGAGAGAGAGAGAGAGAGAGAGAGAGAGACCTTTCAACAACCGCTTGACAGTGGGATCGAGAGAGACCGATGGATCTGGACTTGGGGAAGACTGAGGTAAGGAGAAGTCCACTGATATAAGGAGATGTCGACTTACGCGGAAGGATTTGGCAGCCGGTTGTTTATTTTTACAAGAAGTGAAAGTAGACTTTTGTTACTTCCTCAATTTTTAAAAATTTAGAAAACTCATTTTGATTTTTAAAAATGAAAATAGACAACCAAACAAATTTTCTGTTCTAAATTTTGAAAATTTTGAAAATGAAAACAGAAAACAGAAAATGAAATGGTTACCAAACAAGACCTATATATGCCTTCTATTTTCCAGTTTTGTTCTACGCCAAATTACATAAACCACAAGAAAAAAAAGGGGTGAAAGAAGTCAGAATTGGTTCTGAGCTAAAGCGAAAGAGGCTGCTGCTTTAGGTTCCCAAAATATTTCAAACTTTAAGGGACATCTTATTTTGGTACCATTTATAATAGTGCAACAAAAAGGGGGCCCATCTTTATTTTTTGCTTTACAACTCTGAGAATTCAGAGTTGGTTATTGTCAAGAAGTCCCATGTTTTTTATTGAGTATTGCTATACGTACCGACCAAAAATATACCGAAATCGTACCGACGGCGTCGCCGGCCGTCCTCCGGCCACCGGACGGCCGATCCGAGCCGTCCAAAAATTCTAAAAAAAAAAACCGAGGGGGTCCACGTGGGAATCAAGGGCATCCGATGTGTGTAAGGTGCTTGATCTACACACCCTTTTTTTCGTGTATATACATATGTGTATATACACGAAAAAAAGGGTGTGTAGATCAAGCACCTTACACACATCGGATGCCCTTGATTCCCACGTAGACCCCCTCGGTTTTTTTTTTTAGAATTTTTGGACGGCTCGGATCGGCCGTCCGGTGGCCGGAGGACGGCCGGCGACGCCGTCGGTACGATTTCGGTATATTTTTGGTCGGTACGTATATCTTTTCCGTTTTTTATTTTATCATCGTAAAATGCCCAAAGTACTTAAAAAACACAAAATCTGGAACCCTCTGTTGGGTAGAACAATTAATCCTTAATTTAGAGTTACCCATATGGATTTGGTAGGCTTTCACCAAATACGTAAAACAATACCGACATAGGATAGGGGAGGTTCCACACAGGGAATAGAAAAAAGAAATAATACATGCCTGTGATCTAGACCCTGTACGCACGTGCATTTCATGCACAAATTGGAAGGGGCAACCAGTGATAAGTCTACATCTAACCGTTTAATATTCACCGCTCTTCTGACCGCTCTCAATTTCACTATTCAAAAGTATTTTGAATGATACCTGAAAGAGTTTTTCTTAAATTTCATATCATTAATTGTCGAGACAGACAATAAATATTAAGCGATGAATGTTAAAGCGATGAGGATAGTATTGCTGACAAACAAAACAGAAAGAAGATGATGATGATATACAGGAGAAGTGAGAAAAAGTGATGGAAACAATTGCATAACGACATCCAATATGCAATTATGTATGACTAGTCATAAAAAGCATTCATCAATCACTATTGTGGCGACTGTCCAAAGCTGTTTCGTTTCTTTGTTCTTTTTTCTAAAGTTTTTCCGATCAAAGGTTACTTTGATTTGAGATGCCAGCTCACCAATAGCTAGCGGAGCCAAGGTATAGATTCGGAGGCATTGTTTAACAGGAGTTCACTATTCTTATTGTATATTTTCAATTGTGACTTGATTTGAGATGCCAACTGACCAATTGGGTGAGGATAAAAAAGAAACTGACCACGTTGGTCACTCACTTTGTAGGTTTTCTTTTCCCTCAGGTAAAGTTAGTATTGTTATACTACTAATTAGGCCTATAAATGAACCAAGAAGCTTGCGAGTTCAATCTTAGTTTTTGACTCGTTTGATAAAAACTCAGCTGATTAAGAGAAACTTGACTCGATTAAAGAGACTCGTTCATTAAATGACTAAGCGCGGCTCATTAAGGTTTCAGCTCAAATTTTTGGTTCGTTTAGTAAATGAGCCGAGCTCAAGCTAGGAAAGCTCGGCTCAGCTCGTTTACAAACATTCATTAACACCTTAGGGGATCAGAAACGGCTCGAGCTTAAAGTTTTAGCTTGTTTTATAAATAAGTCGAGCTCAAGCTCGAGCTCAGAAAAGCTCAACTTGGCTCATTTACAAACTTACATTAACACCTTAGTTTATCAGAGACATGTTGAATTATAAATATGAAACGTTGACCATACCTCCTCAGAAAAACAGTGAAGTAATCTATGCTGGGATTTTCAGTCCCCCGCGACGGAAAAGTGCCACTAAATTAAACAAGCACAAAGAAAAGATAAAGAACATAGAATTTAATGTAATTCGGTCTTTATACATACTTCACTGACAAAAAAGAATTTCACTATGTTGATTGAGTACAATGAGATAGAAAAATATTAATCCCCAAACCCACGATCATTAATTTTTTTTTATCTCTCCCTAACTCTCTCACAATATATTTTTCTCTCTTGCTCTCACTAATTCTCTATATCTCTCTTTGTACCAAAAAAAAATCTATATCTCTCGTACCAAAGCCGTTGAGAAAGAAACCAAAAATATTGGCCATTTAATTTGGTAGCTTCTGTGATTCTCCTTTCTTAAAAAATAGACTTGGTCTTCAAACTTGACCAAGATTCTTTCTATACGGATGGAAACTACTTCCCAATTTCCATGCCAATAACAATTCCTTGCTAACTGTCCAATATCTCATTATGTACGTTAATACTTAATAGCTATTACCAAATCGTAGGAAAATTATTCAACTTGAGTGAAGCACTACAATTTAATTAATTGCCAAAAAATATATTTGACCGAATTGGAAGCCAACCCGATAACCAACTTCAGAAAAATAAGGAAGGGCAAGCTTCAAAAATAGTAACAAACTGTGTGTGGGGTGTTCTTTCTTTAATGAGATTTTCAATCTTTCTTTGTTTTTGCTTTTTTGGTCGGCTTCATTCTTTCTTTGTTTTTTTCCCTATAATTCGCTTATTTCTTGTATTATTTGAGTTATTGGGCTTGGTTGTCTTGTGTACTCACACAATTAACGTAAGTCATTCATATATATATGATGTAAATGATCTTTTTTATCAATTAAAAAAAAAACACTTAAAAAATAGTTGACAACCTAAAACGCGGAGATAGCATCTCAAGATGTAGAAAGGGTTTGTATTGCCATATAGGTAGGTGCCTGTAATTGGAGCACAAAGTTAACCATCTCCTTCCTTTTTTAGTGAATTCATTTTGGAAAAAGTCGATTAATTTTATCAAAAAGTCTACAGAAAATCAATGCTTGTGGATCCATATGGATCGAATGATT
This sequence comes from Rhododendron simsii, assembly GCA_014282245.1. NCBI lineage: Eukaryota > Viridiplantae > Streptophyta > Magnoliopsida > Ericales > Ericaceae > Rhododendron > Rhododendron simsii. Next base: position 3,778,856 of record CM024964.1, read on the forward strand.
TCGGACGCAGTTATGTCTGGAGTTATATATGTTTTAAAGTTGTGTGTAGCATTTAGTAAAATACAACCATTTATTTTTGTTCATTGAAAGAACCGTTCTTGTCAAAAAAGACAAAATTTGATAATTAAAGTACATTATTTGGATGTAATCTTGGATATTTCTAAAAAAAATTGGGTAAAAGCCATAATTTTTTACGTTTCTGATTCGTCTTGACTAGACGAATCGAAAAACTTAAAAAATGAGGCTCAAACTAACAAACCCAAAAAATTTTAAATAAAGATAAAACAATAAAAATCCAAAAAAATGAAAAAAGTGCTTTGCGGAACGCCATTATCCTACATTAACTTGCTATTGTAATAAGGATTGTGATTTTGGCACTCCAAAATTGATGGAGGGACTCTAAAATTAAACTGTATTGATACACAAAATAATGTCATTTTGAAGCCCCTTCATCAATTTTTGAAATGTTAAAATCAATTTCCTTGTAATAACTAACTAAAACTTAATATCACAAGTGTGTGGAAAAATGAGTGCGAGTTGACTGACTAGTTGACTACTGTGTGTGGCCTCTAAAATTTACAAAATACATGGGTGTGCACCGACGCTTATGAGTTTGTTTTCTCGTCTCCTCCTCTCTCTCACTCTCTCTCTGGTAAAAAGATATTTCCAGATTACAATTTCATGCTCCTATCTTTGTCCCAGTTTTGAGATCCCAACTCCAGTGACAAGTACGTCGAATCCTGGTGAGAAGTTGCAAATCCATACTCCTACTTAAATTTTCTCTCTTTTTTCTTCTCTATCTTTGTACGCAGAAATTTTTAAGTTTGATCTGTAGATGTTTTAGAACTTTCTAGTTTTGATTTTGAGATATGGTTAGGCTTGGTGCACCTGGGATTTAAGGGTTTGCTTTTTTCTGAAGTGTTAGGTTCGAAACATCTCATCTGTTATTAGCCCCTTTGGAATAATTAGAGGGTTTACCCGGTCGTTTATTTCAAAGCTCGGGATAAGTCGAGGTGCCGCGAGCTGGTTCGACACCTGGTTTTAAAAAAAAAATTTATTGAGATATTGTTCGTGTTGGAAAAATGATCAAACAAGTGTTTTGTGTGATCTTTGTTATTTCATTAAAGGGAAAAATTCAAAATACCCCCCAACCTATACACCCAAATTCAATTAGACTCCCAACCTTTTAAAAACTTCAATTTTACTCCCAACGTTATATTCCGTTATCAAAATGGCCCCTTCCGTCCAAATTACTAACGGATTCCGTTAAAGGCTCAGTTAAATAGTATTTTGATCGAATTTCGATGATCCGAGCCGCTCAATGTGTTTAAAACGTGATTTTAAGGGTATTTGCAAGAAATCAACAAAAAAAAATGACCGGGAAGGGCTTCATCTGAACAGTTTTTTATTGAACTATTCAATAAAAAATTGTTCAGATGAAGCCCTTCCCGGTCATTTTTTTTGTTGATTTCTTAAAGGTACCCTTAAAATTGCGTTTTGAACACATTGAGCGGCTCGGATCATCAAAATTCGATTGGAAAAGGGGAGATGTGGATCGATCCCTATTATTCAAGTATGGACGTCCGAATTTTGCTTCGGTTTGTACCTCCCCTTTTCCGATCGAATTTTGATGATCCGAGCCGCTCAATGTGATTAGAATGTGATTTTAAGGGTACTCGCGAGAAATCAGAAAAAAAAATGATCAGAAAGGCTTCATCTGAACGGTTTTTTATTGAATGGTTCAATAAAAAACTATTCAGATGAAGGCCTTCCCGATCATTTTTTTTTGCTGATATCTCGCAAGTACCCTTAAAATCACGTTTTGAACACATTGAGCGGCTCGGATCATCGAAATTCGATCAAAATACTATTTAACGGAGCCTTTAACGGAATCCGTTAGTAATTTGGACGGAAGGGGGCATTTTGATAACGGAATATAACGTTGGGAGTAAAATTGAAGTTTTTAAAAGGTTGGGAGTCTAATTGAATTTGGGTGTATAGGTTGGGGGGTATTTTGAATTTTTCCCTTCATTAAATGGTCTTAGTTTTTTTTTTTTTTGAACGGAAAATGGTTTTAGTTGATGTAGTTGAAAATGAAAGGGAGAAATCTATTGTGTTAAAAATGGCGTTGAAGTTACATTTTGTTGCTTCTGTATAATCCTTGTCGCTGATTTTGCTCAAATGGTATTTTCGCTCAAGATACTATTTTTGCTCAAATGATGGAGTATAAATTTCCATTAGATTTTCACAAAGAACTAAGACGGATGTGCGTTCAACAAATAGCAATTTCGTTTTGTTTTTAATCATAAGTAGGATTCTCGTTTAAAAATAAATAAATAAACTGGAAAAGGGATCTAAAGATTTCTTTCTAAGTGCGTCGTTGTGCTTATCAGCGGGAGACGGTCCAAACATAGATATGTACGAGATAGGTTTGGTTAGAGGTGACCAATGGGCGGGTTTGAGCGGGTTGAAACGGGTCACGGGTCAAATATGGTTCAAATAGTAAACGGGTTGAAACGAGTCGGGTCGAATATGAGTCAAGTCAAATTCAAACCCGCCCAACCCGACCCGTTCCCCCCCCCCCTCTTCTCCCATCCCCATTTCCCCCTCCTTTCAAATACTACTCAAAATCAACTCGACTCCCTGACCTGCACTATGTACGGAACAAATCTAGTTTATTCTAGATCAAGGTTTGGAGTGGGTGTGTTGATTTGATTGTTTATTCAAGTCGTTGCAACTGAAGGTGATGAGGTTGAAAGAGGAGCGAGAAGAAGAGGATGAGAAATCTAACGGCCGGAGAGAAGTCGGATCCGGAGAAGACTGAAGAGAGAGAAAGAGAAGATGAACGAGGAGAAGTCTCTCTGGAGTCAATGTACTAGTCTACGGTTGGGCGTTCGCGCTCGGAAGTGTCGTTTGGACAAAAAACCAAGTGGCTTATTATTTTGTCCTTATTCGAATTTTTTTCGTATTTGCTAGTTTGTCATAAATTTTTGGGGGATTATTGCATCGTCATGACGAGAGAAATCTAAAAAGTAAAAAATTATTATTGAAATCAAATTTTTTTGAATAAAGATGTGCAAATACGAAAAAAAATTTGAATAAGAACAAAAAAATAAACCACTTGGCTTATTTAACCGAACATTAAGTGCCTCTGTTCGCAGCGGTATTTGCGCTTGTTGCGTCCATGTGGCTGGCCGGACGAGAAGGGACGAGAGGGAGGAGAGAGAAAGTGTGGGATTTGCAAAGAAGGGACGAGAGAGAAAGTGTGGCTAGCCGAACATAAGTGCCCCTGTTCTTTGAATTTTAATGATTTTATCCTTAGGCTTGCAAGTTTTTCACCTGGACCTGGAGGGAATAGTGTGCCGCATATGAGACCGGCCGGTATTTCTCCCAGAATTAAAGATTTTATTTGGGTCTTTTAATATCAATCTATGTTGAACTCATTTTTAACTCATCTAAACCCATTGAAATATGGGTTTATATGGGTTCAATCCATTATATAATATGGACGGGTTGGGTTATAAGTGGGCGGATTGGGCGAGTTAAAAAAATATGAGTAGAGATTGCCACCTCTAAGTTTGGTCATACATGGGTCTGAAATCTTTTGATGCATGTGAACCCAAAAGATACATGTACGTGTCTATAAATTTTTTATGGTCAAAATATGAAATTCATATGAACTTTTGTTCCATTGTGTCTATCGCAGATTATATTTGAACCTTAAAAAAAAGGTTCACTATAGCCTCATTTTGTCTCAACAATCGCTTTAAAAAGTTGAATTAAGTACAAAACATCCTGATTTTCGATAAACTCTAAAGGAACCGGCTCCTCTCAAGTACCTCTTCTCCCATTCCTCTCCAATTTGAAATTTTGACAATATTGATTGGAATCGTTGATGTTGTAAATCTCGTCAAAAGTACAACCACACCAAAAAGCATATTGATTGGATACCGGTTGATACCTGATTGGCGCACGTTTAGATTGAAAAACACACACAAATGAGTCAGAATCCAGTGTGAAAAAGCAACACTTGTGTAATTTTTTTTTCAATCCAAACGCGTGACGATCAGGTATCAACCGGTATCCAATCAACTTTATTTGTGGAGTGATCACAGTTTTGCACGAGAACTGCAATGTGAACGGTTCCGGTCATTGCCGTGAGTTTGGAATAGGCCACAAAAATCCAAACTGGAAAGAGGAGGCACTGGAGAGGAGCCGGGTGTTACGCGCACTCGCCGGCCATCACCACAAGATGCCTTTGAACCCTTGCCCCACCTCTGCCATCATATCGGCCACCCCAAATTCACCACTTCCATCCAACCTTGAGAATCCGCTTTCTAAAAGAAGGCACTTTTTTTTGTTGTACACAATACTAAAGAAAGAACTCATTGTTATTACTACTCCATTTATTAGTATGCTAAAAATTTAAAAATGTACTAATCTGAATTTCTAATACACAGGTTCTCCCTGTAAGTGCAACGTTCTCCATCCCTCTCTATAAGTGAAGTACTACTTTACTAGTGCAAGCAAGGAAAAAGTGGAGGATCATCTGATTTTTGGCGTCTCGAGAGTTTTTTCAATTATCTCTCATGGCAGAAGGTAATTTTACGTATTTCATGTATTCTGCGTGTATGTTTTTTAATCTACGCACTCAATTCATTTCCTATTGTTTGCTATACAATACTGCTAGGACCGTATAGAAGTCATACTGATCAATGACCATTTCCATGTTAGGAATATGCGATAGTAAGTAACTGAACTGGCAATTATAGAAAACTTATCTTGAAGAAAATGTTGCCAAGTTTTCCAGACCTTCCTCAGCACTCGAAGAGAAATTTTCGACATTCTGTTGCCTCCTTGGTTGCGTACTTGTAAATTTTTTCGCCCATAATAATTTTTTCCGATATTTTTCTACTTTTCGTAGTTTTTTTGTTTAGTTTTTTGTCATAACTTTTGGGTTAATCGTTCGACGAATCGGAGAAGTAAAAAAATGTAGACGGTATTGAAAAAAAATTCATTTAAGACGACACTTTATGTATTTGATCGTAAGTTAATATGCAACTGGGAATTGGCAGATTGGGCTTGAAAACAATTTTGAACAAATGTATCAAAAATCAGCTCGATTGGATATCATTAAGTGCTTCTTTGGGATATTATTGTGTTGATGTACCAAAAATCAGTGGGTTTTATCTAGTGTTTCGGATCCATTCTTTTTATGATAATAATATATGTTCCAAAGAGGCACTTAATGATATCCGATCGAGCGGATTTTTGGTACATTTGTTTTACTCGACGAGCTCTACAAAATGAACATTTTCGATCATCAGAACGATACCGAAACGGGCCCTGTTTGGGGCGCTGCTGTGCTTCGGGGCACACCCCGGCCCCCCCCCTCCCCCAGCTCACAATTGCGTCCTATGATTGGAACATATGGAGTTTATAGGCAAATTGCCGTTTCTCCCTCCTGGGAGGGACAAGATTGTGATTTCATGCAAATTAGAGTAACTATTAGAAAATTTGAAAGTCATAACCTTAGTTAAATGTCTTTGTATCATTTTTTTTTTCCAATGACTTGATTTTTATAACCTCCTTATCTTCTTTTTCACCTGATTAAAAAACTGTGCAAAACTTTTGAGTTAATCTTATAATCATTAATTAAGAAGTTGAGCACTATTTTCTTTTTCGGTAGCCCTAGCCTACATTACCCCTCACTCTCTCTACCCTATCTCTTCTTTTTCCACTCCTTCTTTTTTTTTTTTTTTATCCCGGGTTAGTTTGTACGCACTTCAGACTTACAGTTTCTCCCACAACCGTTTCACACACTTACGCGTAGGGGTGAGGTGGCCCCAAAAGTTATTGGCATTCCCACTCTTCCCACTCTTCTTTCACGAGCGAACACACTGATGTGTACATCCAACCACCTAATGAATCGCCGAAATGATTAGCTGGCTTTGCCTCGCACTTTCACAAGCACTCTAACCCCGCAATAAATTGAGCCTATCTCCAACGTCCCTTCGGGAGTAGGAATTGTAGAGAAAAAAACTAATCTGGTAGGAGTATTTGTTTTCGTTAGTACTATGGAATGAATTTTCAATTTTGTCTGCATCTAAAAAATAAAAATTAATCTTATTTTCACAATGGAGGGGATATGAAATACCACCAAACAAACAAGCTCCAAGTAAACAAGCTAAATTCCCACAAACATTGCTTGGCCTTAAAGACCTAACATCTCAATCAAACTTCTATTTTGACAACTAATCATATTGCATTTGTCGATCAGTTGCTGCAGCTTCCATCACACCCACCTGGGAGGTTGGGAAGTGCTTATGGGTTCCAATTGCTAGAAGCATCAATTACGCCAGAAAATTCACAAACAATCGGGAAGCACTTTGCAAGAAAGCATCAGAATTACGTTCCAAGAAAGATGACATCGTTGCCGAAATTGAAAGATTCCGTCTGCAGAGAACTCCAACTCAGGAATATGTTAATTGGAGAAATGAAGTGACAGAAATGGAGAACAAGGTTGCGACCTTAGAACAAGAGTTTAATGTTGAGAAGAAATGTGTTTGGGGATTATGTCCAAACATTTTTGAGCGTATAAAGCTTAGTATGCAAGTCGTAAATATGATCACTGAGTTGACCTAATCATAGAAAAGTCCAAGTTTAAAAATGGATTTCTTGTTGATTTACCGCCAGCTGGAGTTGAGAGGATGCCAGACCCCGCTTCGAAATTGACAAAGTCTGCATATGATACACAAGACATGGTACTAGATAAACTTCGAGATGAGAGTTCTGCAAAGATTGGTATTTGGGGAATGGGGGGAGTAGGTAAGACGGTTGTCTTGCAACTCTTGAACAATTATTACCATGACGTCAAAACATTTTTTGATTTGGTCATATGGGTAACTGTCTCAAAATCTCCGAACATTCGAAATCTACAAAACGAAGTTGGGATGCGGTTATCAATAGAAATAAATGCTAACGAGTCTAATGATAGAGTTGCACGTAAATTATTCAAGAGACTAGAGGGCAAGAAGTACCTTTTGCTTTTAGATGATGTTTGGGATGAGGTGGATTTAAGTGTTGTAGGGTTCCCCGATGCCAATCAACAAAATGGTTGCAAAGTTGTTTTGACAACCAGAAAAAAAGAAGTTTGTAGGAAGATGAAAACTGATGCTTTTAGTTTTGTCAAACGAAGAAGCATGGGAGATGTTTTCCTCTGGAGCGGGTCACGTTGCAACGCTTTCAACCATCAAGACGTATGACCAATATATTGTGAGAGAATGTGATGGCTTGCCACTAGTGTTGAAAGTCGTATGCGGTGCACTACGAAAGGAGAAAAATGTGTATGTATGGAAGAATTTCTTAATAGAATTAAAGTCACCTGCTACGTCTGTCATTGAGGACTTGAATGACAAAGTGTTCAAGGTACTTAAGGTAAGCTATGACCAATTAAAAAATTCTGAAGAAAAGAAATGTCTTCTGTTCTGTGGATTGTATCCAGAAGAGACGACAAGATTGAAAAATCTAGATTGATAGGATATTGGAGAGCAGAGAGGATTTTTTCCCGTAAACTTACTTTGGAACAGGCACTTGATAAGGGAGAAGCTATATTGCAAGCTCTTATAGATGCGTCTTTGTTGGAAAAATGCATTGAAGATAACTCTGTGAAGATGCACGACGTTGTTCGAAACTTGATATTGACAATAACTTCCCTGCAAGGAGAGGAACCCACACATTTGGTAAGAGCTGGAATTTCTTCAGAGAAGATTCCAGAGGAATTGGACTGGAAAAATGCAACCCGAATATCCTTTAAGAATCATGACTTGCGTAGCTTGCCAAAATCGCCAGACTGCCCGGAGCTTTTGACCTTGTTGCTTCAAGGAAACGGTAATTTAGAGGTGATTCCGGACACTTTCTTTAACAACATGCCTAGCCTCCGAGTGTTGGATTTATCGCGCACCCGTATTAAATCGTTGCCGACTTCAATATCTAAATTGGTCCTTTTAGATTGCGAAAATTTGGAAGCTCTCCACAAAGAGATTAGTGCTCTCAAGGAGCTCGAAGTGCTTTATGTCGGACGATCTAGATTCAAAATTTTCCGTAGTGGGATGAAAAGTGAAGAGTTAATTATTCCTGTTGGGATGATATGTGGGATTCCTCATATTGAAGTAATTGAATTTACAAGTCGGCTGAGCGATGAAAGTACAGAAATTATTGCGAAAGAACTGAGCAAGTTGGGTTCACTTTCTTCTCTTGTATTTGACTTCCAGGCAGTAGGTAATCTGCAACACTTCTTGCAAAATAGCATACCATGGAAAGAGAGAAGACTGACGCAATTTGAATTCTTAGCTGGGAAGTCTCCACACCAATTATACGAACGTGATCATTGGTTACTTGAAAGGGGTGAGGAGTATAAGAGGTTTCTAGCTTATGAAGGAGGAGGAGAAGAAAGGGATAGTGGCCTTCCCCCAGCCATAGAGGATGCACTTATACGTTCAAATGGCTTTCTATTAAGCAGGCATGGAAAACTCAAAACTCTATCAGAATTGGGAACACAGAACACAGATGAGTTAAGATTTTGCGTGATTCAAGAATGTCTTGCACTCGAAACAATAGCCGATAGAAATGCGCTTGAGATGAGTGCTTTTACTAATTTAGAATATTTGATTCTGGAAAAATTATCGAATTTGAAGTCCATTCTTTGTTTAGAGATGGAGGGACAATCATCATCATCACCACCACCACCACTAAATGTAAACAGCTTTATCAATCTAACAAGATTGGACGTGCTGGATTGTCCACTAATTGAGCACCTCTTCTCAAGTGGATTCATGCTTCAACAAATGTCCAACTTGAAAGACTTGAGTGTAATGGATTGTTGGGGACTCAAGGGGATGATTCCAGAGGATGAAAAGGTGGAATATGAGGCTCTACCCAAATTGTCTTCTTTGTACCTTGATAGATTGCCTGAATTTGTCAACCTTTTTGAAGGTGTTAATATTGAATATTGAATATTCAATATTCAATATTCCGAAGCTGAGGAAACTCCCCTTTGACACTAATAGTGCTCCTAATTTGAAGGGAATTGTGGGAAATGATCAGGAGTGGTGGGATGCATTAGAGTGGGACAACCATGCCGTCAAATTACAATTTATTAAGGTGTAGCCCTGAAATTGAAAAAGTAAGCAGTTATGTCGATAACTAAAAAAAGTTAATTTTAAGACAAAAAAAGTCAAATAATATCTTTGGTTTATTTTTGTCTTTTTTGAACTTTTTCAAGTTCAGTGCTTATTTTTCTACTGTTTTGATTTTTCTTGTAGGGCCGAATCGGGAAAACAGGTTCACCAACAACGAAATATGCCTATTGTTGATTTGAAAAAAAATTATTGGCTTCCAATACAGAGTATGGCCTTCCAACTGTGAAAAAGATGCACCGCCGAGGCCAAGTGCTTCGTAAGTAGCTCATGTAACATATTTATACTATATTATCAGTTGTTTGTAGGGGCATGCGCGTATGCCCCTCCATATAGCTTGTGATTGTTCTCTTTCCTTGGTATTTTTTTCTTAATCTGTATTCTGCATTGCTTTACTTCAAGTAAGCTTCCGAAAATCCTATGGGGACCAACTACCCCCATGACGATGGGGAATCAACGGGTATGCGGGGCCCACATCGGGTTCGGCATAGATGATTCGAGTCGTTCAATAAAAAAATCGAGTGGACCCGTGAAAAATTAGCTCAATTCGATATGTGTAGGTGCTCGATAAAAATTGCACAACAATCTCCATCCACTGATGAATTCCTGATCAAGGGTATTCCTTTCTATTTGTGTCTGATTTTCATATGTTGCGCCGACTTAGAAATATGAAAATAAACAACATAGGTGTGTGTTTTACTTATGTATTGGGTCTTCTCAAAGAGAGGTGATGATTTTTTTTTTCCGACTTTCGAATACTTGCTTGCCTTTGTTTTTTTTTGTTTAAAACCGTATGTTTTCGAAGAAGGCATTTATATATGCTAGCAGTTTATAGTAAAATAATCCAACAAAATATTTCTTTGTAAATTTAGCTAAGTTAAATTTTGTTTTAGGAGCTATTTGGTTGGCACTCACTTTGATTTATGTGATTCAGAAACCCATAATCTGTCCTCTCCTTTAGATGAACCAACATTAGTTGTCAAACACGCCTAGGAGCAAGGCGGGGCGAGTCGCATGACCCCAAGCTAGGCAATATTGATTGGCGCAAGAGAGAACCAAGGCGACGAGGCGCAAAAAGGCACACTTCTTTCAAATTTGATCACAATCCTTGGATTATGTTGTGTAGGTTAAAATTATTACCTCTTGGCCGTCGATCTGAAACAAAACAAAAGGGTTTCTAATTATTTTCTCTCATTGATCTCTCTCTGGACTCCTCTCATCGATAAGCCAACTTCAGAGAACTTGGAAACTTCAACGAGCAGTTTAATTTTAGTTTCAAATATTGGATGCTTGTCTTTTGTTGATTTTGACATTTTAGTTCTGCTCTATGTTGATTAGCCGACTTTAATTAAAAGACTTGATTCAATTCTCCTTAAATGTTAGTCATTGAGTTTTTCGTTTCCTGATCCGAACCTTTTATCTTTATTTGTTATCTTTTCATCAGTTGGTGAAAAATCAAAGTTGTTTTGATGCTGCCTAATCCAACAGAGTAAAATAAAACTCCTTGTGAAACTGGGGTGGACCGGGCCACCGCACCCCAACAAGCTCCGCCCCTACAACTGACCGATTGGATCGCTCACTTTGTAGGTTGATCAGAAAAATGCGGGATTCTATAGAAAAAAATATTAGGGTAATGTATTGCCATATTGATGCCTGTAATGGCCGTTCGTTGGTGCGCACAATTAACCATCTTCTATTCTTCTCTTTCATCGATCCCTTGGTGAATTCCGTTGGGAGAAGTTTGTTCAATCTTATTACAGGAGTTTTGTCATTATTTATAGTATCCTAAGGTCGTACAGTTTCTCCAACTAGGGCTAACTTGCATCTGACTAGAAGGTCAGGAGTTCGAGTTTTTTCATTTACGTGTGGCTATTCTTTCCTTTGTATTATTGGGGTTATTTCTCCCCTAAATGGGGCTTGTAGTTGAGCTTATTTATCCTATTGGTTCAGTTGTTAGGTTTGACTATCTTGTGGACTCTCACACAATAAATATAGTGTCATGTGGTTTCTACTTTATACTTACTTCATACCTGACGTAATGATCTCTCTTACTGATTGACAAATAAAAAGTTGTACAGTGCCGTTACAGGAAATTCGTGCCTACTCCTCAAGAACTAAATTAATACAGTCACAAATATAGAAATACAGACACTTCTTAAATGGTTCTTTCAATCAACGAAACACAATCCAGGAAAATATATAGCCATTCCCACGACTACCAGTCAGTTAATCCGACAAAATATAAAGATGACAGACCCAGCAAAAAAAGTCTTTTATGGTATCAGGGCTCATTTGATCACCTCATAGTATAATAATTTACAATCCACACTTTACGATATCAGACCAACAATAAAGATGCACGATGATAAACCTAAAAAAGAAGCTATACGTGGCAGATCTCAAATCGAGCTGCATGCAAGGAGAGATGTTAAGGAAATAGAATCTCATATTACTTGGGTATATATATATGGAATGAGTGATCGGTTAATATAATATTAACACCTCTCCACCTACCCAATAGCTTAAGTTTTTGAGTTGTATATAAAATTTACACATATACGACAAGAGAGAAAAAGTGATGGAAATAATTGGCTTTTACCGGCACAAGTGCATCTCTAGTGCATGAGTAAAGCACTTAAGTCCCGTTCGGGTAAATAAGTTAATTGGCTTATTTTTTTTGTCATTATTTAAATTTTTTTTTGTATTTGTTAGTTTTTTGTCAATTTTTTTAGGAATTATTGCATCGTCATGACGAGAGGAATTTAAAAAGTAAAAAATTATGATCGAAATTCAATTTTTTTGAATAAAGACGAGAAAATTGACTTATTGGCTTATTTTTGTCTTTATTCAAAAAATTAGGTTCCAATCGTAATTTTTTACTTTTTAAATTCCTCTTATTATGACGATACAATAATCCCCCCAAAAATTGACGAAAAACTAATAAATACGAAAAAAATTTAAATAAGGACAAAAAAATAAGCCAATTAGCTTATTTAGGTGAACGAGACCTTAGTCAACGGGAGTACTACATACGAAAATTTTAACTTTGATTAAGGGCTTGCTTTCTAAATAAGCCACTGGCTTTCCCGCCAAAAATGAGCCAAATAAAACCATAAAAAGACAAAAATAAGCCAATAAGCCACTTTTTTCGTCTTTATTCAAAAAAAATTGGAATTTC
>CM024964.1:3791314-3929105 GCA_014282245.1 Rhododendron simsii
CGACTCCATTTAACAGATTGTCCTTGTGATTTGATAATAGTCATAGCATATGCCAAGCGAACTAGAAATTGATGCCTTGTCATATGAAAAGGAAAATTTGAAGATGACGGTGATAATGATATTCTCGATATGAAGGCCAATTTGCCAAATTGTACGCCTGTTAAAATCTTAACTTCAATAATACGGGAACCGCCTTGTCATATGAAGTATGAACCATATCTGAATCCATTTTGTTACATTCTTAAATTTGGTTGGTTCTAAAGAAGTTTAGCCACAACCTTAAGAGTGCAACTAAGATAGTCTTTCCTTTCATCCCTTCTTGATTGAATAGTACACTAAAATAGTCAAACCTTAGTTTGTATAAAATAAATATATCTAAAACAACTAAGGAAAAGTCAAATTTAACCTTATCATATGAATATACAAAAAAAATAATATCATACCCCTCTAATCTCAAGAGCACTCATAGTCCTACAGCAACTCAAAATGTATAAAACCCAACATCTCCTAAAGACATGGACCCTCAAATTTTCATTTTAGAAAAAAAAAAAAAAAAACTAAAAGCCTTTGCACATGTGCATAAAGATGGTGTAATGGTAGAGAAACAAATACAACACAAAGCTAGCAAAGGGCACACAGTTGAGAATCATTTCAGTTAAATGAAAATAGAATTGTTCAAATGAAAAAAACCAAGCACTTAGTTAATAAACAAAAGAAAAGAAATGTAAGATTACTAAAGATGATAGATGAAATAGTCAAACAAATCCAAAATTGGAACACTAAAAATCATAGTTCTCTTTGGGGACAGCTCCTCTTGGTCAATACATCCATACAAATTCATATTCTAATCACTAACTCTAGAAATTGGTCAATACATCCATACAAACCCATATTCAGTAATCACTAACTCTTCATTGTTATGTAAGTCACTCTTCCCACATAAGCATATACACCCACCCTTCCCACACCTTTATTTCTTCTTCTCAAATCATATACTCTACATAAGTACTCCCTCTGTCCCGGTTTGTTTGTCCCCTTTTTGACTTTTTGAGAGCGTTTGACCTCTCAAAAAATTGGTTATAATTTCCAATTCGTAATATTTTTAATATGCAATATGGATCTTATTTGATAGATCTCAATTAGTTTTATTATACAAAATCTTCAAAATTAAAAAAATATATTATAAAATATAAGATATAAGTATATTTTTGAAAGACACGTATTTCGACAATTAGACAAACAAACCGGGACGGAGGGAGTATTTAACCATCTTCCCCATTCCTTTTTCAAACCATACTGTTTTAGATTTATTAGGACCATTTTTTTTTTGTTCATCCTACTAATGTTTCCTGTTTAGATTTTGTTCATAAATTTTGATAATGGCATGTTCATAAAATTATGAACAGACTACCTATTAAGGGGGTGTTCCGCTTTTAAAAAAGAAGGTTTTTGAAAAGAAAGGTAAATTTCGAGGTCAAAAATCATGAATTTACGTAAATAATTTTCCTACCAATATGGATCTTGTTTGATAGATCTCATTGAGATCTTTTAAACGGTGAAAAAAAATTGAAAAATTATTTTTTATTTTCGTTATATTTGAGTTTGAAATTACCTTCTTTTTGAAAAATAAGGTTTTTTGAGAAAGCGGAACGGGGCCTAAGCCAACAACAATATTATACCTCCTCCTCCTTCAATCCATCAATAAATTCCTTCCCTCTTTAATTTATCGACAACTTCTTACACAATGGTGCAACCAAGGAAGAAAAATTAATATGATAAGCTAAAAGCCATATGAGAGAGAGAGAGAGAGAGAGAGAGAGATGATTATCACGTAAATAATTATTAAAAGTGTGACGTGATATTGGAATATATACAAAATCTCGACCGCTAAAAATCATTAAAAAAAAAAAAAAAAACTCCACTCAAATCCACACAAAAACGAAAGGCCAAAATCAAAATGTGAAAAATATTACCACACATATATTTTTGATATTTAGAATGTAATATATAGTTGCAAACCTTCAAGTAAGCAACTTTCAACACTGGACAATTCAACACCAAGCTCAGAATTAACACATATCCATGTTCGAGAAGGAGAATAAAATTGATGAACAATTACACCGCTTTAATCCACGCCAGCCAATGACGGAACCACATTGGGGCATATGGGGGCCACGGCCCCCGCGTGGTTCCGGGATTTTTTTTTTTTTGAATTTTAATGTTAATATTAGTTATTTTTTAGTTTGTTAAGAATATGTGGATATTGTATTTTGTATTGGGTGTTGTTTACACAATTAAATACTTGAAGAATGTGTTTGTTTTAGGTCCCACAACCAAAGTTTTCTCCCTGCACACGGTCTCCCATAAGTTTTTCCTTCAACTATTAATCTAATTTCTCTTTCTATCTCTCCGCTCATTACCAAAAAAAACTCCCGCAAACCTTAATCAAACAAACTATTAAATTCGTGAACCTTAAAATTTCAAAATCTTGTTGTTCATAGTTCAGCCCCGGCGTTTATGAAATTCTGGTTCCGTCCCTGACGCCAGCTTCATTTGTTTGAATGCAAGAAAGATCCCTCGATCGTTCACCAATCCTAATTTGGCTGCCACACATAGTATTTCAATTCACAAATTAAAATCAGAAGAAGTTAGGGCTATATACATACTTTCTTTCTTTTTTTTGAGATG
The DNA here is from genome assembly GCA_014282245.1 of Rhododendron simsii. Taxonomy (NCBI): domain Eukaryota; kingdom Viridiplantae; phylum Streptophyta; class Magnoliopsida; order Ericales; family Ericaceae; genus Rhododendron; species Rhododendron simsii. The sequence continues at coordinate 3,794,003 of CM024964.1, forward strand.
AATATACATACCTTTTGATGAAGCACATGTTCCAATGTAAATTCTACAGTAGTATTTTTGCAATGGATCGAAGAGAGAATATAGGAGGGACTTGTCATGCTTTCTCGGGTTCATCTTTTGTAGTAAAATGGAGACTGCAGTACTCTTCAAGTTTCCTTATGAAAAATTTCATTCATCCCATAAAATCAAAAAGGTGTGTTATGGTTATTTTCAAAAATGCATTAACTCCAATAATTAGAAAATCATTTGAAAGTTTAAACTATTTTTCAACTCAGTTGGCATTATCCACTGCCCTCTAGTGGAGGCCTGGATTCAAGCCCCATGAGGGGTGGTTGATTGGGGTTCAAGGCTATGGACAACCTTTGGACTTCTTGTGAATTAACTTACGAACTCCCCGTTAACTCCCGCTAGCTGATATATACAATATTGACCAAAAAAAAAAACTACTTTTTTGGAATGTTCAACCCATAGAAAAGTTTTTGAACACTTATCAATAATTTGAAAGGAATAGTTGGAGCTCTGTACCTTACATTTTCACTTTGGGATGATAAATGTATGGTTTTTGATTGATTGTGTTCCTTTCCAATATTTCAAACTTCAAAGTAGACATCCCTAATTTACTAACGGTCGAAGTGCTATTGTTTCCTTTCTTTTTCTTTTTCTTTTTTTAAATACTATGTTTACCTTAACTATGGCCTATGGGCAATCAGAAAAATTCAAACTAAGTATATATGGTATTGTTGCAAACGTTGTATATTATGAGCCATACATTGTTTCCTTTCTATTTACCTTTGATTTCTCTTCTAAATTTGGGAAATAAGGAATCAGAATGGGATTATGAAACAACAATTTTAAGTTTCCTTTCATCCTTTTTCCAAAAACATCGTTAGTCTTTCTACCCGTAGATCTCAGCCGTAGAAAAAATGTGTACCGATCCTAGGGTCCAAAATATAGGATAAAATTTAGGGATTTGAAAACTTCCCTGTCATATTATATAGATTTAGAGGTGACAATCTCAACCCATATATTTGAACCCGTGCAAATTCACCCATTTATAACTCAACCCAACCCGCTCATATTGTATAATGGGTTGAAAATGGGTTCAATTTGGTTTAGAATTAAAAGACCCATCCCTACACAAAATGAACCAAAGCCCGATTTGAAGTTACGTTACTGTTTGAAAATGGAAAAGGAAAAAAAACCTGATTTGTAAAGTTTTTTTTTAACCTCTAATTGCTTCATGTTTAATAAAAAAAATTGAGTTTTAATCATAATTTTTTTTTTTGAATCTCCTCATTAAGACAATTTAAAGAGGGATATTATATTGTGCTTATACGTATTCATTTTTTTATATAAAATTTATTTTAAAAAATACGCGATTTCAACATTTTCAGTTTATATATTAAAAAATATTATTAAAAAATTAAGTATTCCAAATTTCAATCCGTTTAAACCGGTGGAAATATTTTATTGTTCTGATCATTTTATCCTAAATGGTTATAGTTAAATTTTGGCTCTAAGGCTCTCGTTGATTAACCCTAAGAGATATTTGATTCTACAACTTTCTTACGGTTAATCAACGAGAGCCTTATAGTCAAATTTTAATTATGACCATTTAGGATAAAATGATCAAAAAATTAAAATCTTTCTACCGGTTCAAATGGATTGAAATTTGGAACACTTAATTTTTCAACCTCTTTATATATTTTAAACTACCCCAAAAATATAATTTTTCTGTTTTACATTATTTTACCATCAATATTAGACTCGTTTGATAGGTTTCGTTGAGTAGATTTTTAAAATATAAAACTTATTTTTAAAAAATAGGTGAAAAAAAAGTTATTAGTATTTATAATTTTATAAAAAAATAAAATAAGAGAGAGAGAGAGAGAGAGAGAGAGAGAGAGAGAGCGCATGGGTAAAAGAGGAAAACCGGATGGCCCGGTGTCAGACCCCCCCTGACACGGGGGGGTAAGTAACAGCTCTCATAAAAAAAGTCGGACCACTTTGGTCGCTCACTTTGTTGGGTCTGGGGTGCCTGTGGTGACCCAAGTCACCACAGGGGTGTAGTCACCCAAAACTACGTAGTTTTGGGTTGTTTTTGGGTTGCAAAGGATTTTAAAAAAAGAGGCCGAAAGAAAATCTTTGTGGAAAGTTGAGAAAAAATTAAATGCTCCAATTTTCAATTTGTTTGAACGGGTGCGAAAATCTTATTTCTTTAATCATTTTATCTTAAAGGGTCATAATTAATTTTTGGCTCTAGAGCTCTGGTTGGTTAGCCCTAAGAGATATTTAGTTCTATTACTTTCTTAGAGCTAATTAACGAGAGCACTAGAGTCAAAAATTAATTATGACCCTTTAGGATAAAATGATCATAGAAATAAGATCTTCGCACCGATTTAAACGGATTGAAAATTGGAGCACTTAATTTTTCAACCATATTTTTTAATATATAAACTACCTAAAGATGGTTTAAAAATTAAGTGCTCTAATTTTCAATCCGTTTGAATCGGTGCGAAGATCTTATTTCTGTGATTATTTTATCCTAAAGGGTCATAATTAATTTTTGACTCTATTGCTCTCGTTAATTAGCTCTAAGAAAGTAATAGAACTAAATATCTCTTAGGGCTAACCAACCAGAGCTTTAGAGCCAAAAATTAATTATGACCCTTTAAGATAAAATGATTAAAGAAATAAGATTTTCGCACCCGTTCAAACAAATTGAAAATTGGAGCATTTAATTTTTTCTCAACTTTCCACAAAGATTTTCTTTCGGCCTCTTTTTTTAAAATCCTTTGCAACCCAAAACTACGTAGTTTTGGGTGACTACACCCCTGTGGTGACTTGGGTCACCACAGGCACCCCGGATCCCACTTTGTTGGGGTTTTTTTTTTCTTGCTTGGAGAAAGTTTGTATTGTTAAACTAGTTATATTTAAGGCTGCAAATTATGAACCGAGCTCGAGCTCGAGTTTTCGACTCGTTTACTAAACGAGTCGAGTGGAGCTCAACTTAATTTCACTCGGCTTGTTTGATAACAGCTCAGCTTGATTAAAGAAACTCATTTAGTAAATGTCTAAAGCTCGACTCGTTAAAGCTCGAGCTCAAATTTTTGACTTGTTTAATAAATGAGCCGAGCAAAGACCGGCTTGTTTACAGCCGTAGTTATATTAACACATTAGTTGATCAGAAACATGCTGAATTAAATAGGAAACGTTGACCATATGTCCTCTGTCAAACAGTAAAGTCATCTATATTTGGATTTCCTGTCCCTCAACCCAACGGAAGCACGCCACAAAATTAAATAAGCACAAAAAAAAAAAAGCGATAAAGAACATAGAATTTAACATAATTTGGCCTCAAATACCAACTCTACACACAGAAGAGAATTCCAATATATTGATTGAGTACAATGAAATAGAAAAATAGTACTAATCCTTAAGCCCACGGTGATCACTAATATATTTTTTAATATCTCTCCCTGACTTTCACAATATATATCTTTTTCTTGCTCTCTCGAATTCTCTATATCTCTCTTGCCAATACAAGGCACATATATGAACAGATTCTAAGAGCCGTTGACATTGAGAAAGAAACCAAAAATATTGGACATGTAATTTGGTAGCTTCTGTGATTCTCCTTTCCAAAAAATTAGACTTGATCTTAAAGCTTGACCAAGATTAATTCCTTCTTTATGAAAACCACTTCCCAATAACAATTCCTTGCTAACTGTCCAGTATCACGTGAATAGTTGACAACCTGAAACGCAGAGCTAGTATATCAAGATGTCAAAAAAATCTGGGTTATACATTTAATGGTTTTTGTTATGTCTTAGTTATACATTTAGGAAATTAATTTTAACACTTCAAAAATAGATGGAGGGGCTCCAAAACGACGTCGTTTTGTGTATCAATACAGCTCAGTTTTGGAGCCTCTCAATCAATTTTTGGAGTGCCAAAATCACAATCCTACATGTAATGGTTTTTGTTATGTTTCAACTGGTTTTGTCATGCCATTTTTTACGATGTCTTCAAAAAGGAAGGAGACACCGAAGCGCTATCCAACTTTTAATAGTGTGCAATGGGTTATTGTGTCGCTAGTGCTGTTTAATTTGTACATCATCTATTTTTTACTGTCTTGATGGGCAACTAATCATCGAAACCCAAAGGTGAAGTATTTGGTTCTCTATCTAACTTTCGTGTCAATGTGTAATGAGGTTTGCTGTATCTAAGAAAAATAAAACTTGGGAGTTACATAAACAGAATCCGCGTCTTCACATTATTATGTACCTCTACTTTTCGGTTATCAAAGATTTGGCATTGCAAGTGCTGCACATCGCGCAATCGTATCCAGGCGTTCCTCGGTCACAATTAGCAGCAATATGAGTTCTGATAAAGGTACAAGTGGGGCAATGATTGGCGCATAAATATTCACATTAGCGCCTCCTAATTTATCTTTGTTAAGTCTATTTATATTGTTGATCAGACCTTAATGCTTAGTTTGTGTATTGTACGTGTTTGAAAGCTTAATACGTTAGTTGCCGATCAAAGCGTGAATTGCGCCATATAATTTTTCCTCCACAGCACAATGGTGTTTGAAGTGAAATCGGTTGCAGAAAATACAACTCACACTTGTATTTGACTCACACGTGTATTTGGTGGGCCCAAAAGCAACATTATTTGGGCAAGAGGTGCTAGGGACACATCAGGTGTGACACACCTCAGCCATACCCCTCTCACATACAGGTGGGGCCTGTTTCTCTCACATACAGGTGGAGCCCACTGAAACGGGCTCCACCTGTATGTGAGAGAGGTATGGCTGAGGTGTGCCACACTCGATGTGCCTCTAGCATTTTTGTATTTGGACGTGCACTTGATCTTCTAATTAGGCCTAATAGTTATTCGGTATTTCGACTAAGAATAAGCCCAAGGTTTTAAGCAATTGAAGACACGGCTGGGATTGAGAGTAATAACGGGGCCAATAGGGTTTTAATTGGGGAACAGAAGCTTATAAAAGGGGTCATCACAACTCTAACTGGGGATCACGCAAAAACAGTAGAAATAAAAGGGGCCGCAGCCATACACGAAGAAGGGGACAGCCGGTCACTGTTCGACGCAGAAGACGAAGATTGGGGCTGTCATCAGGACGATTCTTTTGTTCCGAATATTGTTAGTTTTCTTTCAAGTTTTTTTCCCCTCCAGTTATTTGAAATTTTGTTCAATTACTCGCACTCCGGTAACTAGTATTAATTTTCGTTCTTTATCAAATTTGTTCGTTAGTTCTTGTTTGACTTAGATCTTTTGCTTATTTTCTATTCCGAACAATAGAAGTATGTTCAAACTAGGTTGTCTTCCGTTTTTTGCTTGATAATGAGTGAGTAGTCGTATAGGTAAGGTCACGAGATGATTAACACGCCGTGACCAGTTCGGACACTGTTTCTATTTTCAAACAATAAAGAAAAGGCAATTTTAGGTTAGTAAAGAACATCCGTTAGACGAACCCGGGAATTATCGAAGCCCATGTGAACGGGGAAATGGGGGACCAAAACTTATTCTCCACTGCGCATGGGTAAACGGCGACCATAAAAGTTCGCATCTCTCGGGGCATCTTGTTCTTTCTAAAGTCAAAGGTCTTAAGAACATTGAATGGAGCAGGTGGTTGCGGGTGCTAAAAACTCTACGACCGTACCTCCTTTTTAATTATTTGAAAAACCAAACAATTTCTTAGTTTTAGTTAATCCCAGCATCAAATTACAAGGGTTGGCTACCTAAGAGCCCGTTTAATTATAACAACCCGAGTTTTTAGTCAGCACGCATCACCGTCTTTGTGAATTCGACTCCGATCTTACCGGATATTGTGCTACATCGATTTCCGCCCTACGCTTGGAGCAACTTATTAATTTAGGAATAGGAAATCGTCAAGCAGGCACATGATACTGAAGGAAGCAACTATAACCAAGACGATATGACTCCTAAATGTGGGAAGGCACCATTTCTAGATGTTCAATAAGATGTGTTTACAATTTTGAGAAGGCAAATGGACTCCGAACCACTTCGGTTCAGTTTGGACCATTTGTGGACTCTTTCCGGGTCCACAACCATGATCGGGACTATTTATTGAATCACTTTTTGGAGTTCGTTGAAAACATTGACCACTCCAAAAATTACGTTGATCGGATATCATTTGATATGAAATCGAAATGCATTTATCTTCGGATTATTGTGTCAAATGGATTGCAATCCAGTGTTGCATACTTTTTTTTTCTCCCAAACTTATCTTCTGTTCTCATCCCAATTATCATCTAAAAGGAGGGTACAAAACTGAGTGTCATCATTAAGCCATACATTGATATTCCAAAAAAACATTCTACAATTTCACTGGAACTTCCTTGAACAAATTCCAACAATGGAGGCCTAGGATCAACTGACCTTACTCTGACTTAAATTAGCTCCATACCTGACCAATAACTTAAAACCAAAATATATATATACTATAAAATACGACATAATATCAACGCTTAAACACAAATTAGTCGAACAAACCTAATCAAGAAATAGGTGAAACATTAATCTAGTGAGACCTTAGTTAATCTAGTGAGACCTTAGTTCCGGTCCTCTATGTTACACAAACAGCAGATGACATCATTCAATTCTGACAACCAAATTCACCGTTCAAATTAGAGGTGGCAATCTCAATTCATATTTTTCAACCCGCCCAAATTCACCCACTTATAACCCAATTCAATCCGCCCATGCTTGACCGACCAGGTGTTAATAAAATTAAACTAAAAACGCGTCCCAAGCGTAGGACTCTCGACCAGTGTAGCACAATAATTCCGGAAGTACCGGAGTCGAACCACAGAGACGGACGGACGGTGCTTACTCAAAAGTGTTGAATTCTAGTTTAATTTGGCTCTTAGGTAGCCATCCCTTGTTCAATGAGATTGATTTACTAACTAAATTACCAAACTAAATTAATTAAATAAGGATTTAAAAAGGAGAGTACAGCCGTGGGAACTCAGCGTCCGCAACTAGCCTAACCAATGTTTACTCGGGCCACAATTATTCACTTTGTTGATTTTAGAATAAGAAAAAGGATCCCTAACAAATGCGCACCACCTGTCACCAGTATCCGTGCGCATTCGAATTCCGGCGATGCCTGGGTTTTGTTCGTTAGAAGAGTTTTCGTCTTCTAAAATTGCTTAAAGGTTAAATTAATTCGATCCCGAGGTAAAAACATTAATTAAACTAGCCACGAGACGCCTTCGCCCCGTGGCCGCACTCTACAGAACTACTCACTCATAATTTCATTAAACGCAGTAACAATTAAAACCCTAGATCTAAACATGCTTCGAATAATCGAAATAGAAATAAAAACACGATTCCACAGACTTACGGAAGAGTAACGGATTCGATTACTGAAGAATAACAGGAATTAAAGCTGGAAAACTTGAAAGAACTTCAATTAAAACTTGAATCTGCAATTAAGAACTTAGAAAACAGCAGCCAAAAGTTAAGAGCGATGAAAAATCAAAAAAACGTCGTTATGAAAAGCTGCTAAAATCCTAAGTAATAAAACGTACCCTAATTCTGAGCTAAAACGGGGTTTTTATACTAATCCCTATTAAAATCCTAACATAAATTAAAAATGGGAACCGCCATAGCACAAAACGCTGCCGTTCCAAAGCCTTTTTAAGCCCTCAGTAGCGCTACACCAAAAAGGGTGTAGCGCTACCTAACCCTTTAGCTTTTTGAGATCGCGTTGACCGTTGCTGGCGTTGACCCCTTTAACTTCAAGGTAGCGCTACACCAAAAAGGGTGTAGCGCTACCTAACTCTCTGTCCACTTCGAGCAATAGCTATGCCACGTTTGAGCGCTATACCACATCTTCTGTAGCGCTCACTAAGGTTCTGTTCACCTTTTCACGAATTTGTGTCCAACACTTAGTCTCCACGGCCCTCCTTGCTCTCAAGCTCCATCTCGGCTTCCCAGGACACCTCTCAAAAATGCCAAAACATCTAGATTCCCTGCAAATCAATCACAAACACAAAATCCAACCACGTGCACGCATTAAATGGAAAATGAGGATTACATGCACGTCTAACGCGCTAATTTCCCTACTTAGGCGCTAAAATTCATGAATTCCACGCGCCTATCACATCCCCCAACTTGAGCGTTGCTAGTCCCTAGCAACGAACGAAATAAAAATAACAAAACAAGAAAATAAAACTCAACAAGGGATACGAGGGTTATGCAACTTGTACAAAAATTAAGTGAACATAAAATTTCCTCCTCATTGCCACCTTTAACTCAGTCATATGCATGCCCTAGTTATAATTCGAACAATTCAGCATCAAAACAATTGTAGAGATAAACATGCCCCCACAAAGTCACAATGTCACTTTCGCTCACCGGAACACTCAACATCCCATGCGAGGCGCTTGGCGACTAACGTGAGATGGAACAAAAATCACCACGTGCCAATCAAAACAACGCCAGTTATAACAATGAAAGCTCAACGAAATTAAGATACCACACATTCAAAGCTAAATATAAAACATGCATGCAAGAGAGTTAACAACGTGCATCGGGTCAACTAAGGACTTCATTGGGCTTATAACGACCGCGGTTGCAAAAAGAAAAAGAACATGCAAAGGGTGGCGGCCTATAGAAGCACATGGACAGCCTACCCTGACTGGCCGCCACCTTGACACTGTCACCACACCGGTGCTCAACACAAAACATTAGTTATAAACATAACGACGTACGGGTTATTACACAACATATGAAATGACACGACTCTAACCACCGACTCTCATCACATGAAATAACACATAAAATGACAAGACTCGACAAAGACACATAAAATAACACCACCACTAGCCCAGCTCTATGCTCAATCTTCTTCCCCAGCATCCCCAGCATCTGACTGCTCCTCTTCCTCAGGTGCATCCGCGAAATCATCGCTCACCTCCAACGCCGGCCACTGTCTAGGTTGGAAAGGCCCTGGATTCTGCTCAGAAATCTACGCCTGCAGGTGGCGCTGCCTATCCAGTAAATCCATCTGATTCCTAGCCAACTGCCTTTGCTCCCTCTTCAACTTCCGCTGGCTCTTAGCAATGCCAGTCACACAACCAAATATCTTCTCCAACCAAGTCTTAGTATTCGCGCTAGCCGGTGGTGGGGTAAGCAACGACCCTTCAATCCCTCTTAACTGAGCCCTACTTCGGTGAATAAACGAGGAGTCCAAATCCTTTGGCAGTAAATCATCATTGCTATAGTATCGCCTCCCCGGAACGTTTCTGCTTCTGAGAATTTTAGTAACCAAGCACGGGAAAGGCATCCTCAATGTAGTCGGGGCATCCCTAAAATCACACATCTGCCCAAAAACATATAGGGCCCAATCACAGACCGTATCCCCAGATATGAACGCAAACATCAAGTTCCCAACCGATTTCTGGGGTGCACCCTCCCGACCCCTAGGATGTAAATTAAAACAAACCACTTGGTTGAGAAACCTATATTCTGTCGTGAACTTACCAGGCCAATGGGGAATCCTAGCATTCCTGCGGTTCTCATACAAAAATCCAGCCACCCGATCCTGATTAAAAGTCTCATCCGGCCTAGGGAAATTTACGGGTCCCGGGGGCCTCTGATAATCCCAAGCAGTGGCTATCTCAGCAGCATCAATAAACACTGGGTATTACCTATTTTCGAAGTAATCCGGGCACCCGGAGCCAAAAAGTGATCTGGCTCCAGCACAACCATATTCTTATAAAATTCTTCAACTAACGCATTATTATACCCAGGATTAGGTTCGAACCAATACCTGAGACCTTGGTCCCGAATGGCGAGAAAAGGGCCGTAGTTTTCCGGCCACAAACCGTCATCAATAATGTGCCTCTCATTCTTTACTCCCCGTTCCTTTATGGACGACTCCCACGCTGCCTGATTATCCCTCTCAATCTGCTCACGATCCCTACGCTTAGCCCGGCCCTTTGGAACTTCCTCCAGTGCATCAGAGGTGCCAGCCACCGACTTCCCCTTGCCAATATTTTGCTTTTTGGGTGTCATGACTTGGTGGGTTTAAGGGTTAAAGGTTTGGGTTTTTGGATAGAAAGTTGAAATTTTTGGGTTTTCTGATCTGGGAGTTAGGGAAGGTTAGGGAAGATTTCGCTTGGGTATTATGGTAGAGGGGAGTGAGAGGAGTGTTTTTATGAAGTTTGGTAAAAAATGGTGAAGATTTGGGGTGGTCATGAGTGGTTTAGGTTTAGGGTTTTGATTGATAATGGAGTTTGGAGAGAGAGAAAAACGCAGGAAGAAGAAGAAGAAGAAGAAAAAGTGGGAAAGAGAGAGAGACACGCCTTTTAGGCGGTTGATTTTTTTTTTCCGAACAGAGGCCTGGGTAGCGCTACACCACTTTTGGTGTAGCGCACGCGAGCGGTTAGTTTTTTTTTTTTTTTTTTTCAAATTGGTGGGGATAAAATGGCTTAAGGGTTGGGGTTTTAGCTGGGAATTTGGTTTAGGTTTTTTTTTTTTACCAAGACACAGTACCCAAAAGCAATTATTCAATTTCCCCAAAATGACACTGCACTTTTATCTCATCAATTCGCAACCTCTAAAATGTGCGCAGAGCTGGCATACCGAGCTTCCATTCCATCCAAACACCGGTTCCCTAGGTTTGACACAGAAATTGACAGACACGGACGGGTCTAAAATGGATCAACGGGACTCATATTATGGTTTAATCACACAAGAACTGCCTTGTTTCATCCCCTAAGCCTGTTTCCAACTCTCACAACATGCATGCAAAATATTCAGACTATGACAAGTGATACAAACACCTACTATTTTGTGCAATTGCAGAAATCGATGAACAAAGAAACATGAGAATGCTTTTAGGGACCCACTGTGAACTAAGTGGGAACACCTACTCAATATTGCTTATGGTGCGAAAGTATTCAAACAGAGATGCCAGATATATGCATGTAAATGAGTTGAATAGGCAAACAATGAGACAAGAATCTAACATGCTCACCTAACTCATACAAACAGGCATAACAATCGTATCCCCATACAAAAATTAAAAAATTAAAAAATAAAACAGACCCCTAAACCAAATAACAACGCTCAACACAAAAGTAATTGTGTACAAAGTACACCCCTTCCCCTAACTTGAAATGTGCATGGTCCCCAAAGCATGAAGACCAAGAAAAGTAAGAATAAAGAGAAGGAAAAAGTGAACCTGGGGTGGCAGCCAACCACCATGACCTCGGCCGATGTTCGAGGAATTTGTCGCTTTTGCATTCCTCGTCATTGCAGCTGCTCCAGGGCTTGCTCCTTCGGACCCAAATAGTGGGACCACAGCTAGTCACACAAGGCCGCGCTGGGGGCTTCGGGCTGACAACCGCCACACGTAATGGCACTCATGACTTAGAGCTCCTGAATGCCTCCATCTCCCCAGCGGTGAGGCCTAATCTACCAAGGCTGGTGTGGTAGCACGCGTACCCTGCCAAAAGACTAAAACCACAACTACCGAGAACATGCAATTGGCATTAGTGCCCGGCGCGTGTTATCCGGGCCACAAACAAACAAAAAAAGAATAATAAAAAAAATGAAAAGAAAAGAACACCACCAGACATTCACGCAGCCTCACGTGTCATACTTTTCTTCCCGTGTCAAGCGGATGAGCGAGAAACGGGTGGCTATACAAGACCGTTGGAAATGTGTTATGCTAGCGCCCGTAATAAAATTTATCGCTCGATCTCGCCAAACAATCAAGTCCAGCGTCCCCTACGATCAAAACAAAGCAATACAAGATACAACCTAGCGTGTACTATAGGCAATATCAAACCTCACCCACAGACCTAAGTTGCCACTGATAGGGGCCTATTCAGAGAGCATGGATCGTTACCGATAAACTATTACCAAGAAAAGCTAATGAAAGCCCTTTTTCTACTAACATAGGTGAAATATTTTCATGTGAAATATCTGTAGACACTCCATTCTGGACTGTCCGGATTAGTCCTTTTATTGTCGCCCCGATGATGATGAACGGTCGAGAACATTTCAAAATCGATGGAAGGTCGTGAGCTTTGAGTGTTGAAACCTTCCCTCTTCAAACCCATTTCAAAACCCTTCAAATCCAGAGCCAAACAAGCCTTAGCAAAACCAAACCTTGCTTACGCCAGCTACATCTTGGCGTGCGCCAGCAATTTGCCACGTGTTGGACATCGACCGTTGACCCAGTTTGACCTGGCGCACGGTAGGTTATAGCTGGCGTACGCATGGTCAAAGCCAGTCAAATCACCATTTTTATGTCACGCGCCCGAGACTTTTGCGGCTCCAAAGTACAGGGAACAGTGCCCCTGATGATTATATTCCTCTGGCCCGTCCCCCTCTCTCTCCTACACACCCCATCAAGCTAGTCCCATGCATTTAATGCATGGGAGGCTCCTTCACTCAACCCAAGCACCCAACTCACCTCCTAACCCAACTGATCAGCCCCCTCTCCAGTCCTCTCCTCCTATAAATGCAACCCCTTGCATTCATTTGCAAGGGTTAAGCACATTAAAGAAGCCAAGTCTTTCCTCTCTTCTCTCTCTTGTTCTTGCTTTCCCATTGAAGGATTGAGAGATAGAGAAGCTTTATACACCCTACCCTACTGTCCAGCCACCGCACAGCTTCCATCTTCAACCTCTAAAGCTCATATCCATCCTTCCATCTCTTGCACCAAAGGTATACCACCCTTGTGTTGCTTTCTGTTTTTGATTCCTGAGGGGAACCGGAAAGGTCCTGGCTAGTAACTGATACTAGTCCAGGCCCTTCTCTGGAAAAATAAATCAGTCGTATAGGACGAACTGTGGCGCACGCCAGCCTGATGAAGCCGTACACCACCTTTGGCTGTATGTGCACGGTTGGCGTGGGGATCATGAAGAGTCCATTTATTGCCTATTTCCTTTTCTGTCATCACCATCTAGCATGCTAATAATCAGTTTATTGCTTTCTGTATTTTAGAACTGTCCAAATGTAGCTTTCAAATACTTGTGTCTTTCTGCTTCTCAAGGCCCCTGGGATGTTTCTGGTCATGTTCCAGAGCCCAGGTGATGTAAAGCCAAACACTGGTTAGCACACAAACCTGGCGTACGGCCCCCCTGTGGTGGCGTACGGCATGTTTGCCAAAGACCAGTGCCTGGCCCTTACATCACAGTTCAATCTTGGCCTTTTGTTCCACCTCACTCTGTTTATGGGGTTTACTTTGCTATTCTCTGGCTCTTACCCCTTTCTAATGTCTGTATGTGTACATAATCTATCTCATCAACTGCATGGTTTGTCCTGGGTGTGCACTGGTCCACTCCAGAGCCCAGAGGGTTGAAAGCAAAAGCTGTGAGAAATTGACGAGGTGGTGTACGCCAGCTTTGAGGTGGCGTGCGCAGGGTGTGTTGGCGTGCAGTGGCTTGGCCATTGCGCGCCAGCATGTCGCCTGCTCACGCACCCGACGGGCAGCGTACGTCATCCTGATCGAACTGTTCACAGTGCTTGTTCTCAATCTATGCTTTTATGTTTAAATTCAATTCAAGCAAGCAAATCATCATCCATAAGCATTTTTGTCATCTAAATTGCAACTTGTTACGGTATTAATCCCCATTATCTGCTCCCCCGCCCTAACTGGTTAAGAATGATCAAAATGAGAGAAAAATGCAAACGTTTTAAATAGAATGCTTGAGTAGAGACCGATCTCCGGATTGGGTGAGAGGGGGTGCCATAAAACCCTTCCCCTCTCGTAACCTGGCTCCCGAACCTCAGATATCGAAGGTGACGACGGACCGGTCTACGCCTTTTCAAATCAATCAAATCTTTTCAAATCAAAGCAAAACGTAGCGAGCATTCTCGAGTTCGGTTCCTTGGGTATTCCTCCGCTAAAACCCAAGTGGCGACTCTGAATCGAAGTGTTTCGCCGCGCAATTTTTCTAAAAGGGCCGCCCCCGAACAATTCATTTCTTGCAAAACCAAAATCGGGCAATTTTCAGGGCGCGTGCCCACAATATCTCCAAGACTTTATGCAAAACATGTAACACTAAACAAAACGAAACATGCAGACAAACGAACATGTGCAAGCGAAACTAACATGCATAACAAAACAAAACATGAATAAACAAAATATGCACAATATTTACAAATTTTGCCCTTCGAACCGGAGCTGGGCACACGATCCTTATTTTAATAGCGGCGTGCGAAGCTATAAAACCCAAGTCAATGATGGGTGCCCCTATCGCTAGGAGCCGGGTCCACACTCAACGAAGAGCAAGGTACGCGTGAGCTACCCGTCGAAACATGGCTGAAAAAGCCTACTCAACTGGCGCGTCCTTATAGACAGGATCAATCAACTCCTCATCGGGTTCACCTACTTCCAGAAATTCCAAATAGGGTTTGAGACGCTGCCCATTGACTTTAAACACATGATCATCCTTAGAATCGCGGACATCGACTGAACCATTGGGATACACCTGAACCACTACATAGGGACCGTCCCAACGTGACCTCAACTTCCCTGGAAATAAATGGAGACGCGAATTATAGAGCAACACTTTCTGACCAATCTTAAAGGTTTTGCGCTGAATATTCCTATCATGATACGCCTTAACCTTAGCCTTACAGATGCTAGCATTCTCATATGCGTCATTCCTAAGCTCCTCGAGCTCACACAATTGTAACTTTCTATGCTCACCCGCCTCACTCAAACTGGAATTTACTTTCTTAATGGCCCAATAGGCCTTCTTCTCTAACTCAACTGGCAGGTGGCAAGCCTTACCGTAAACGAGCCGATAGGGTGAAGCACCCAATACGATCTTGTAAGCTGTGCGGTAGGCCCACAACGCATTATTCAACCTGATGGACCAATCTTTCCTAGTCACACCTACAGTCTTCTCTAAAATCCTCTTAATCTCTCTATTCGCTAATTCAGCCTGCCCATTGGTTTGGGGGTGGTACGAAGTTGACACCTTATGAGTGACTTTAAACTCCCCCATCAATTTCCCAAATGACCGACTCGTGAAGTGCGTGCCCTGATCCGAGATAATGGCGCGTGGCACGCCAAACCTCGATAAGATATTAGCCTTAAGAAACTCTAGCACTATTTTGGACTCCATTGACTTGGTGGGAATCGCCTCCACCCACTTTGACACGTAATCCACCGCTAACAGAATATACTCAAAACCATGAGACATAGGAAATGGACCCATAAAATCGATACCCAAGCAATCAAACACCTCTAGCACAAGAATGGGCTGGTGGGGGCATCTCATGACGTGAAGACAGCTTGCCAAGCCGTTGGCAACGGTCACATGACCTACAAAACGCATGCACATACTTAAACATATCGGGCCACCAGAACTTGCACTGCAGAATCTTGGCGGTGGTCTTCTTCGCAGAGAAGTGACCCCCACACGCCTCCCCATGACAAAACTCTATAACCCCCTGCTGATCAGACTCGGGGACACATCTACGCACAATTTGGTCAGCACAGTACTTAAACAAATAAGGGTCATTAAAGATGTACTGTCGTACACTCCTCAAGAACCGCTGCTTCTCCTGGGTAGACCAACGGGAAGGAATCTGCCCAGTTACCAAATAATTGGCAATATCAGCATACCACGGGCACTCGTTAGTAGCGAACAACTGCTCGTCCGGAAAAGAATCTCTAATGGGAAGATTTGAGGTGGGATCCTCGAACTCCAGACGAGATAAATGATCAGCTACGACATTCTCTACCCATTTCTTATCCTTAATAATGAGATGGAATTCTTGCAGCAACAGAATCCACCGAATAAGGCGAGCTTTCGCATCCTGCTTGGTCATCAAGTACTTCAGGGCCGCATGATCGGTGAACACCGTGATCTGCGAACCCACCAAATAGGATCGAAACTTATCTAAGGCAAACACCACCGCTAACAACTCTTTCTCGGTGGTGGTGTAATTCATCTGTGCCTCATTGAGCGTTTTGCTCGCATAGTAAATCACAAATGGGTCCTTCCCTCTCCTCTGTCCTAAAACAGCTCCGACTGCATAGTCAGATGCATCACACATCAACTCGAAGGGAAGACTCCAATCAGGAGACTGCACAATAGGCGGAGTAGTGAGACTCCGCTTCAGCTTTTGGAATGCCTCCTCACACACATCGGACCACACAAAGGGTGCGTCCTTTGCTAACAACTGACACAACGGACGAGAGATAACACTGAAATCTTTAATGAACCGCCGGTAGAAACCAGCGTGTCCAAGAAATGAACGCACATCCTTGACAGACTTGGGAGTAGGGAGCTTACGGATTAAGTCTATTTTAGCCTTGTCCACCTCGATACCCTTGGAGGACACAATGTGTCCCAACACAATCCCTTGGGTTACCATAAAGTGGCATTTTTCCCAATTCAGCACCAAGTGCTTCTCCTCACATCTCTGCAACACTTTGCCTAAATTCTCGAGGCACCCATCAAATGAGTCCCCGAAGACCGAAAAATCATCCATAAACACCTCCACAATCCTTTCCACCATGTCACTAAAAATCCCCATCATACACCTGGAAAAAGTACCAGGTGCATTGCACAACCCAAAGGGCATGCGACGGTAAGCATGTGTACCATACGGACATGTGAAAGTGGTCTTTCCCTGGTCTTCTAACGCAACCTCTATCTGATTGTATCCCGAATATCCATCCAGGAAACAATAAAAAGCCCGACCTGCCACCCTCTCCAAACTTTGGTCAATGAAAGGGAGAGGGAAGTGATCTTTCCGGGTGCTCGCATTGAGCTTCCGGTAGTCTATGCATACTCTCCATCCTGTAGGAATCCGGGTCGGCACTGACTCACCTTGCTCATTGGTAACAACTGTCACCCCAGCCTTCTTAGGCACTACCTGAACCGGACTCACCCACTCACTATGGGCGATTGGGTAAATGACACCCGCATCTAAGAGCTTCAAAACCTCAGCCCGAACCACCTCTTTCATGTGGGGATTCAAGCGCCGCTAAGGCTGCCTAGAAGGCTTCACACTATCCTCAAGATCGATTCGGTGTGTACACATCGTTGGGCTTATACCATGCAAATCCGCTACAGTCCAGCCAAGCGCGCCTATGTGCTCTCTCAACAAATCAAGCAACTTCCTCTCTTGATTATCCTCAAGGGATGAGGAGATCACTACCGGATAAGTATCACTGCCCTTTAAAAAGGCATACTTAAGTGTATCTGGCAGAGGTTTTAACTCTGGTTTCGGCGGCTGAACTGAAGACGAAAGAACCTTGGGCGGAGGGTTGCCCAGAGGCTCGAACAATGGGTCAGAAGAGACCCCACATACTTCCTCCACTGAATCTTCGACATTTAATATCTCTAATAAACTTCCTACCTCTGGAGAATCTAAAAATGACGCCTCCTCGGCGGTAAGAGCAATCTCTAGAGGATCCTTATACAACACTGTATCTATATGCTCCTGAACGAGCGCAGTGATCAAACTCACCTCTTCTACCTCCTCATCATCCTCCTCAAGAGTGCTAACATTATAGACATCCACCTCCATCATCTCCTCGCCAACAGATAACTGGACTCTGCCAGTTTTGCAATTCATGATGGCATTAGAAGTAGCTAGGAAAGGACGACCTAGAATGATGGGGGTCTTCTCTAAAATCTCAGGATTTTGGCAAGTGTCCAGAACAATGAAATCTGCAGGAAATCGGAACTCACCTACCTGAACCATCACATCCTCTACCACACCCTTGGGTACTCTCACACTCCTGTCCGCCAACTGCAGCGTGACCGGAGTAGCTCTCAGATCGCCTAGACCTAGCGTCAGGTATACTGAATAGGGGAGCAAGTTAACACTCGCTCCTAAGTCCAGCAATGCCTTATCGAATGTCTGGCTTGCGATATCTATGGTAATGGTGGGACACCCAGGATCCTTGCACTTTGCAGGAATCTCAGTCTGAAGAATGGAGCTCACCTGCTCAGTCAAAACTATATTGTTTTGGTTCTTGTAATTTTTCGTGCAAAGGTTTTTCAATACCTTCGCACACTGGGGAAAGCACTCAATCACCTCCATCAAAGTGATAGGGAATTGCACCCTCTTGAAAAGTTCAAACATCTTATGGTTCATATTCTGCTTAGGTTTCACCGCCAACCTCTGGGGGAAGGGAGCTACTGGCACAGCCGGCGGTGTTGGAGTCGTGGGGGCTGCAGCTGCAGGCACCACCACCTCAGGTGACTCCTCATCATCCTTTACCTCTTTCCTAGGGACATCAACAACATCAGGAGTTGCTCTTGGTGCATCAACCGGCTCCGGGGGTGGAGCTGGTTTCTGCTTTGGCTGGATAAACTTATCGATCTCCTTCCCACTCTTGAGAATGGTGACCGACTTAGCCTCCTCCTGATTTGGGTTATGAATATTAGAACCTGAAGAATTTTCCAAATAATGGGCCCCCGCTGTACTACCCTGGGCCGGAAACTTACCTTTCTCCTGCTGCAGTTGACCGATAACCGCAGTGAGTTGTGACATTTGGGTTGTAAGGGCCTCAATTTGCTGTCTCGTTTCCGTCTGAAATGTCATCTGTGACTGCATCAGGGAATTGACAATATCATCTAACTTATGATCATGCGCGATTGTCTGTGAATAACCTGGGGGAGGACCACGAGTGGATGGACCTGCCCCCCTACCAAGTTGTGGCTGGTAGTGAAAGGGAATGACCTGGCCTTGAGGAGGCCTGGACGATTGTGCCTGTTGAAACTGCTGCGGCGGAGGTAGCGCAAGTGGTTGAGCTTGGCCCCCACCTACGGGTCTGGAGTCTGACCATCCAAAATTGGGGTGATCCCTCCATCCCGAATTATACGTGGTAGAATAAGGATCCCAAGTTCTAACTGCATTAACTTCCTCTTGTTTAAAATTACTTGCCCCCTTGGAGGCAATAAACCCAGGGCAAACGGTCGCGGTGTGCCCTTTACATTCACACCACACGCATACTTCCTCAATTGATACCTCATTAACTGGACGAGCCTGCCTCACCTCTAGCTCCTCTAATCTCTGAGCCATTTTCTCAACCTGAGCCTGAAGTCGCTGGTCACGAATGGTAACCGGGACAATATTAGACCCATAAGGTCCGGATCGCTCAAAATCGGATGGTTCTAAAGCCCTCTGCCTACCAGCTAGGTCATCTAAGAAATCCCAAGCCTGGTCTGCTGTTTTGGATAAAAAATCGTCCCCTTTACAAGAATATTCTATGTGCTGGACTGACTCAGCGTTGAGACCAAGATGAAAGAAACCAATTAACTGAATTCTCTCAAAGCCATGATGTGGCAACCTTAGGAGCAATTCCTTGAAGCGCTCCCATGCCTTGAGAAATGACTCATCCCTTTCCTGCCTAAATCCTTGGATTTGACGCCTGAAACTCTTAGTCTTAGCCTCAGAAAAGTAACTTCCTATAAAAAGCGTCACGCACTTGTGCCCAAGTGGTGAAGGACTGAAACTTTTGCATCCGGAACCACAGAAGCGCGCCATCCCTCAATGTCGCCTCAAACAGCTTGAGGCACGCATTCTCATATTGGGTATTAGACGCAAGGTTGCGCACCAACCCCTCGAATGTCCGCACATGCTCGTACGGATCATCGCACTCCCTCCCATGGAAACTAGGGAGACTATTAAGGACACCAGGTTTGACTGTAAAGGCGTTGCGTGCCTCTTGTGTCTCTTGAGGGAACACAATGGGTCCGAGAGGAGTGGTCCTCTCGGGATGCATGTGTTGTCTCAAGGACGGCTGAATAGCTACTTGCCTATCTCCCATCTCGACTGATTCTGATTCTGACTCTAAAACTGACTGGAAAAGTGGATTGCTGACACTAACTGACTCAAAAGGCAAATCTATATAAACACCACTAATGGGAATAGACTCTGACTGGTACTCAGCTGAGTCTGACTCTAAACTAGGAGATGAAGAACTAGAAAACACAGGCTGACTTGACTCCAGTTCTTTTCGAACTAAACGATGTGTCGGGTCGCGATAATAAAGAGGGTCCTGTTTAAAGGTCACCTTCCTCTCTCTACCTATGGTGACTCCACTAAAAGACAAAAGACACAAAAACTCACACTCTAGAACACACGTCACCGTCCCCGGCAACGACGCCAAAAATGCTTGACCGACCAGGTGTTAATAAAATTAAACTAAAAACGCGTCCCAAGCGTAGGACTCTCGACCAGTGTAGCACAATAATTCCGGAAGTACCGGAGTCGAACCACAGAGACGGACGGACGGTGCTTACTCAAAAGTGTTGAATTCTAGTTTAATTTGGCTCTTAGGTAGCCATCCCTTGTTCAATGAGATTGATTTACTAACTAAATTACCAAACTAAATTAATTAAATAAGGATTTAAAAAGGAGAGTACAGCCGTGGGAACTCAGCGTCCGCAACTAGCCTAACCAATGTTTACTCGGGCCACAATTATTCACTTTGTTGATTTTAGAATAAGAAAAAGGATCCCTAACAAATGCGCACCACCTGTCACCAGTATCCGTGCGCATTCGAATTCCGGCGATGCCTGGGTTTTGTTCGTTAGAAGAGTTTTCGTCTTTTAAAATTGCTTAAAGGTTAAATTAATTCGATCCCGAGGTAAAAACATTAATTAAACTAGCCACGAGACGCCTTCGCCCCGTGGCCGCACTCTACAGAACTACTCACTCATAATTTCATTGAACGCAGTAACAATTAAAACCCTAGATCTAAACATGCTTCGAATAATCGAAATAGAAATAAAAACACGATTCCACAGACTTACGGAAGAGTAACGGATTCGATTACTGAAGAATAACAGGAATTAAAGCTGGAAAACTTGAAAGAACTTCAATTAAAACTTGAATCTGCAATTAAGAACTTAGAAAACAGCAGCCAAAAGTTAAGAGCGATGAAAAATCAAAAAAACGTCGTTATGAAAAGTTGCTAAAATCCTAAGTAATAAAACGTACCCTAATTCTGAGCTAAACGGGGTTTTTATACTAATTCCTATTAAAATCCTAACATAAATTAAAAATGGGAACCGCCATAGCACAAAACGCTGCCGTTCCAAAGCCTTTTTAAGCCCTCGGTAGCGCTACACCAAAAAGGGTGTAGCGCTACCTAACCCTTTAGCTTTTTGAGATCGCGTTGACCGTTGCTGGCGTTGACCCCTTTAACTTCAAGGTAGCGCTACACCAAAAAGGGTGTAGCGCTACCTAACTCTCTGTCCACTTCGAGCAATAGCTATGCCACGTTTGAGCGCTATACCACATCTTCTGTAGTGCTCACTAAGGTTCTGTTCACCTTTTCACGAATTTGTGTCCAACACTTAGTCTCCACGGCCCTCCTTGCTCTCAAGCTCCATCTCGGCTTCCCAGGACACCTCTCAAAAATGCCAAAACATCTAGATTCCCTGCAAATCAATCACAAACACAAAATCCAATCACGTGCACGCATTAAATGGAAAATGAGGATTACATGCACGTCTAACGCGCTAATTTCCCTACTTAGGCGCTAAAATTCATGAATTCCACGCGCCTATCAGCCCATATTGAATAATAGGTATATATGGGTTCAACCCATATTAACACATATTTATATGGATTTAAATGGGTTCAATATGGGTTCATTATGAATTAGAACTAAAAGATCCACTTGCTGTTATTTTTAATTTGCTTCCACTCAACTCAACTGATTTCCACAGCTAAACTCCCTTTATTTTTATTCACTAATCTCTCTCTCTCTCTCTCTCTCTCTCTCTCTCATCCCGTTACTTTTAATCAATGATGATGTCACACACTCTCTCTCTCTCTCTCTCTCTTCCATCTTAGACTGTGTTTTGTAACACGACGAGAAGGGAGAGGGTTTTACTCTAGATCGTTCAACACACTTTTGGAGTGATTTATTTTTGTTTTTATTCAATTTTTTTTTTACTTTTTCGATTCCTCTCGCCGAGATGAATCAATAAGTTACAAAAATTTTACGCAAAATTAAACTAACAACGAATTTTTTTAATAGAGACAAAAAAAAAATCACTCCTTAATTTTTAATCCAAAGCCACCCTATGTCAACTGTTTTTTTTGGGGGTAAATCCTATGTTAACTGTTTGTTTACCCAAAACTCAAAAACTGTTTTCTTCACCCTCGGAACTCACCAAAATTTCGAGAATCTCACAACCTAAACTGTTTTTACAAAACGCAGAAACAGTTTTGAAAATCAAAACTTTTTTCCCCTGACTTTTTTTTTTTGGAAAATGGAGTCCACACCTTTACAAACCAAGCAAGTAGAGTGGAGTGCAGTTGGTACCTTAAACTCTATGCACGTGATCAGGGTTCGATTCCCATAAACATTCATCTCCCTCCCTGGCCAAACCTTTACAAATACACAGGCACACACTTTGAAACACAAAAAATATTCACATTTGTTAATTATGCGTCAAACTCTTGTAACTTTTTTATTCGTCTCGTTGAGAGGAATAGAAAAAGTAAAAAATTATGATAAAAACTTATAACTTTTTTGAATAAAGACAAAATTAAGTTAAAATTTTTGTCCTTTTGGCTTATTTTCGTTTTTATTCAAAAAAAAATTGTGTTTTAATCATAATTTTTTTATTAAAGAAAAATGAGGAAAACGGGTCGGGTCGGTTTGTGTTTGCCTTGACCCATATTTGACATGACCCATTTCAACCCGTTTACTATTCGACCCACCCATATTCGACTCGCTGCCCGTTTCAATCCGCCCAGACCCGCCCATTTGCCACATCTATTTCAAACAATCGATAACTTTAAATTATGAAGTACAATATTGAAAAAGCTATAACGAAATTCACCAAATAGTACAACTTGGTCTATGGGAATATGAAAATTGTTGGAATATGAAGAAAAACACTTCGGATATTTACGTACAACGCCAGATTAAAATTGTTATCGTCGAATATGTAAACTACCCACCCACCATGATCAATATATCATCTCGCCATTTTATTTAAGATGGACTGCCCGTCAAGCCTTTGGCTTATTTTGGTTGTGCCTCTCTTGCTTACAAATCATAACACGACAATGTTACAATTATTCGATATTTGTAGGACACCACGTACGTGGTGGTGCTGAACTCCAATCACAACTACCTATTCATGCAGAAAGTGCATTAGGCCTGCGTGAATATGTTCGTGTGGAGGGAGCCGGGCATGATCAGCTGGCAGTGTCCCACGACTACTAGTTTGCCACTCAAACAAACATTAATAAGTCTGCGTACCTCCACCAGCTTAACATTCACTGCTCTTCCGACCGCTCTCAATTTCACCGTCCAAAAATATTTTGGATGATACCTAGAAGAGTTTTCTTAAAATTCGGACCATTGATTGTCGAGACGGACAGTGAATATTGAGCAATGAATATTAAAGCAGTGAGGGTAGTATTGCTGACAAACAAAACAGAAAGAAGATGATGATATCTTATTTGATAGATCTCATTGAGATCTTTTCAATGGTGCAAAAAAAATTAAAAAATTATTTTTCATTTTGTTAATTTGTGGGAGTATAAGCTTTTCAATATTTGTATGGTTTCAGCTATATCCTCTTCCTACGATATCCTTGTTCTTGTTTTCTTTCCTTGGTAGGAGTACTTTTTTCTTAATCGGTATTCTGTATTACTTACTTCAAGCAAAAAATCCGTATTTGTGGATTTATTTCTTCACTTAATTTGTTCACAAAAATGTAGAAATTTGAAGCCTGTGGAAGAAGTTTGGATAGCCCTTCTCAAATGATCAGTGGTGTCGGGAGGGGGTTAATAACCTTTCGATATGAGAAAACCATATTAGATCAAAACTAAATTATTGCGAAATAACTAGACCAGCTGAGTGGTACAGAGAAAACGTAATTAAAGATACCTGGATAGTACTAAAGAGTAATAACTTTTAACTAGACCAGCTGAATGTCATTCGATACCTGATTGGAAAACGTTTATCTTGGAAAAAAAGTGGGAAAAATGTGGTTTCGATCCAGTGTGTTTAGTGCATTTTTCTAAGATAATGTGATCCGATTAATTATCTAACGGCATTTGATCAACACCAATTTTGTATGGTTGATGAACTCAACGAGATCTAAGTACGACTTCAATCATCAATGTGGGTCTGGTATAAATCCGTAAAAAAAAAAACAGAACGGACGAGAAGCTCTTCTGACATTACTGGAGAGGAGCCGCTTCCTATTTCAGGGAAAATGCATTTTTCATTTTTGCTATAAATTGGAAGCAAAGTTTTAAAGTCCCCCCCTTTCTATTTTTTTTTTTTGTTCAAGTGAAAATTTCCACACATCAATAATTTCTTTGTGATAGACAATTTATGGCTCAACACCAAATTTGTCTTAAAATAACTTAAATTTGTTATGCAAACTGCATTAATTGCAACCACAAGTTATTTAATCTAGACCTCCTATCGAATGTATAAATGAGTGATGGTGTATGCCTATATGCAATACATGTTTCATATTACACTTTTGAAAAGGAGAGAGCTAATTGCCGAAGACTCCAGCATTCCATAGATCAGCCTTCCTTGGATCTAAAATCTTGATAAAATGACTTCCCAAATATTGCATGAATAAAAAAAATCTTATTTAACACACACCACACCCCCCCAAAAAAAAAAAAATACTAAAGAGAATAGTATCATTTATTTTCCTCAACCTACCCTCTCCTCCATCCAGGAGGCAGAGGTTCGAGGCCCCTTGGGGGCGGTTGGGATCCAGAGCTATGGATAGCTACTGGACTCCTCTAGTGCTAATCTAACTACCCCGCTAACCCCCGCTGACTATAAAAATATGGCAAAAAAAAAAGCTTTCTTCATCCCTAAGAATTCTTTATGTCTTGCATTTCGAACTCAAATTATAAATCCATATACCAACATATGAAAATAAACGGATTTTAAAAGTTTGTATAAGAAAGACAATAAGAATAGTGAACTCCAAGGAGTGGTGACTCCAAAGAGTATTAGCATTTGGATTTGTGATTTTTGCAATTTCCCCACAAATAGAATTAGACACATGATGATGCACACACAAAACACTATTCTTTAGTGGCCAGAGAATAGCACTGTTAGCCCAAAGGTTTCTATGAATACCTTGTTGATTTTGATGATAACAAAATATATTTTATTGAAGAAGAAATATAATAATATTGTGATATTGGTACTCATTTGAGTTAATGTTTATTTTGTAGGATTTGGTTGAGGTACACATGGATACATTGCTACACCAAATCACTATCTCAATAGTCAAGATAAATTGAAAGGAGAAAGATTAAGGACAAATCTTCTCCTAATTTTATTGGCTAGAGAATGCTTCAAATGAAAGGAATTATTGGTTGCACAATTTGTGAGATTTAACTCCTAACGGGTAATATTGGAAATTCCCATGGCTTGCAGATTAGTGGCAAAGAAAAGGAAATCAAAGAATTGATTGGCTACTAGAATATATACCAACGGCTAGTACTGGATGGAGAATTGGTATATTGGTTTCAAAGTTGAAGAAGGAAACAATTCAGAGCAAGATTTATTGGCTACACAAATTGCTCCAACGGCTAGTGGAGCTGCCTTCTATTATCTCGTCACTCCAAGCATAAATAGAATCAAAAAGAAAAGAAGAAGTGAGACAGAAAAGCAAGAAGAACAAAATCAGCATTTACCATTCTTTATCTGTCAACCCCGTGCTTACATCTTGAATATTAGTTTGAGTGTTGTTCTTGAGCCAAAAATTGTAAAAGGGATTGTACACCCTTATTCATACTCTTGTGAGAGTTAATCTTTTTGTGAGTGGTTTTGGAGAGAAAATCACTTGGAGTTAGGTGTTACTAGCACCGGAGTCAAAACTAGTTGGGTTAGGTGTGACTAGCACCGGAGTCAAAATTAGTCGGAGCGATTGGGGATAGATTGCTCGTTGTAAAGGTTGTCTAGCACCAGCGAAGCTAGAAGATTGTAACTATTGAAGATAGTGCAGCAAATCTCAAGTTGGACACTTGGGGAGTGGACTAGGCCATGAAGTTGCGGACCGAACCACTATAAATCCTTGCGTTTGATTTTCTCTTCCCTACTCTCTTTATTTTCAGTTTTGCATATTAATATTGCATGAGTAGAATAGTATATGATTGATATTGGAATTGTGGTTGAATAGATTGCAATTAGTTTTTTAAAATTCCGCGTTATATTTGAGATACCCAATTCACCCCCCTCTTGGGTTGCTTTTGGACCAACAAGCACTACTGTGGGACTGATCAAGGTTTTACTCCGTCAGGTGCTCTATGTAAGATCTGAAAATTAACAAGAAGATGGAGATATATCCAACCTATATTGTTATCCTCTGTTTGCCAACCACAGATGTATTTTTATTTATTGTTGATCAGCAAACACAACATATAATTATGTTTTAAAATATGTGGGACATTAATTTGTAATTGAATGTTTCTTTAAACAGCCAGATATTCTGGTTTGGGGATTTGAATTACCGTCTCAATATGTTGGACGCAGAGGTAAGGAACCTTGTGGACAAGAAACAATGGGAAGAACTTCTGCACAGTGACCAGGTGAGTGACACTATTTGGCCTGATTATGGTTAAACGGTTACTTCTTTTCTTAAGAAAGAAAAGACAAGGGACAGATAATAAGAGAATGAAAAACTCCGTCGATCATCAATGTGGGTGGGTGCGGAAAATATTTTGATAGATTTTTAAATTCTAGCTTCTAAAAATCATTTTAGAATGTTTGTCAAAACTTATACATAACTAATTTTTAAAATCTTCAAATTTTGAGAAATTGAAAAATGAAAGAAATTCTCAAAATTTCAAAGCCGGATTTATTTTTAGTTTTGTCTTTATTCAAATTTTTTTGCGTTGTTAATTTTTCGCCATACTTGTACTATGTATTATATATTGGCTTGTCTCAGAGAGAAGAATCGGAAAAATATAAAATTATACAGTAACTTTTACACAATCATTTTTGGAAATATCCAAGAAAATCCCAAAAAATTGACTTTTGGTGCTCTTTCTTAGATATTTCTAAACATACTTGTGTAAAAACCATAATTTTTTACTTTTTTGATTCCTCTCGTCCAAAGAAACCAATAATACATAAAATTTTAGCACAAAACTAACAAATGTGATATTGTTTTGAATAAAGACAAAACCTAAAAGTTGTAGTCTACAAAATTTTGTTTAGCGAAAATAGGGCCTAATTGTAGTTTAACTAGACAATGGTTAACGGCAAAATGTGAGTTATAAAATGGGGTCCATCTATTTACAAGAACCAATAAGAAAGTGGATAATGTTCATCCACTTTTAAAATGGATGAATAAAATTGCACTCCCAAACACCCCTCTCTTTTCGTCTTTGGGCGACGAGGCGTCTCCGATTACACTTGCCCAGATGGGCGACCTCCAAGACAACCCATTGCAATCTCAAGGTCATTCCACGGTAGGTCCGTTTACTTGCATGTCCGTTTAAATGCAGTGCTAGTGCTTTGGGGTATGATTTTTAAGCACCAAAGAGTCTACCCTATTCTGTTTGAATTTTGAGAGAAATTTTGAAAAGTAATGATTGATGAGAGATAAATAGAAAAAATTTGTAGGAATCATGTTGAAACTCAAAACGAACAAGCCTCTACGTTAATGCAGATGGAGAAGACTCGCAAAAGTAGTATTCCAAAGGCGGTGCGATTCCAACAGGCTTGAGTTGAGCCCATCTCCTCAGACTGGGAATAGCTAGCCCTTCCCAAAAGAGTGGATTGTACTAGTACCTAGGGCTGTAAATGAACTGACCCATTCGCGAACTGTTCGAGGCTCGGTTCAGCAAGAGTTCGTTTGAGTTCGATTCATCTGCTAAACGAACTGAACGTGAACCTCAATTCTAGGCTCGTTTCATAAATGAACCGAACATGAGCCTAACGGTATTTGGCTCGGTTAGATTCGCGAACCTATACTTAAATTTAATTAATAATTCAATAGGGGTCTATTTGTAAATGTAAAAAATTTTAAGATTGTATATGTAGTTTAATACTTATTTTTCTCCCAAATTCTACACAATCAATGAGGGAGTTTGGGTTTGCTTGAGTTTAATGAGTTGAGCGGAACCAAACCTGAGTCTTGACAAGCTCAATTCGAGCTTAGATTCGGCTCAGCTCGATTCATTTGAGTTTAACGAGCCAAACTTGAGCCAAAATGTTCAAGTTCAAATCGAACCCGAGCCGAACTCGAGCCATACTAGTACCGAGCCGAACCCGAGCCTTGAAAAATTTTAACGAGCCGAACTCGAGCCAAGTTGTTTAGGCTCGAATCGAACTCGAGCCAAACTCATACATTAACGAACCCGAGTTGAACTTAACAGGGTTCGGCTCGATTTGGTTCGTTTACAGCCCTAGTAGTACCTAATAAAATTAATTACTGTTCCCATGGCACTTGGAACTATTCCCGTTTTGTCCTCTTGGTCTAGAGAAATTTTCCAATGCCGGGTGGGGACGGGCCACGTGGTGTCGAGCACGCATCTCGGCCGTCCAAACGTGTTTTAGACATACGGTCCAAATCTGTTTGGGGCTTGAGGGGGTGTTTTGGTAATTTTACATTAAAAATTACCCAAACAGATCTGGGCCGTCCAAAACACATTTGGACGACCGAGATGGTGCTTGGCACCACGTGGCCCGTCCCAACCCGGCACTGAAAACTTCTCCTTGGTCTGACTAGGCCACATCATAGCGATGGTGGAGAAAGCTTCACTTCGACTAAAAGGAGATCGAGCACCGCCTTGGAAGCAATGGGATTCTGGATCTTCGGTACCGTTTATATTGGCCGTACCGCCAATACCGTTACTTTTCCCCAATACCGCGGCTTAAAAATCTTGTGTAGCATCCCTCATTAGTCATTAGTATGCAGGGTCTCATTCCTATACTGCAACCAATTTTGCGACAACAAAAGCAGAAAGTAAATACTATGGTCAAACCCCCCACCCAACCCCCAGAGCTTATAGTCCCTCACAATTGCGTCCTATGATTGGAACATATGGAGTTTATAGGCAAATTGCCGTTTCTCCCTTCTGGGAGGGACAAGATTGTGATTTCATGCAAATTAGAGTAACTATTAGAAAATTTGAAAGTCATAACATTAGTTAAATGTCTTTGTATCATTTTTTTTTTTCCAATGACTTGATTTTTATAACCTCCTTATCTTCTTTTTCACCTGATTAAAAAACTGTGCATAGCTTTTGAGTTAATCTTATAATCATTAATTAAGAAGTGGAGCCCTATTTTCTTTTTCGGTAGCCCTAGCCTACTATACGTTACCCCTCACTCTCTCTGCCCTATCTCTTCTTTTCCCACTCCTTTTTTTTTGTATCCCGGGTTAGTTTGCGCGCACTTCAGACTTACAATTTCTCCCACAACCGTTTCACACACTTAAGCGTAGGGGTGAGGTGGCCCCAAGAGTTGTTGGCATTCCCACTCTTCCCACTCTTTTTTCACAAGCGAACACACTGATGTGTACATCCAACCACATAATGAATCGCCGAAATGATTAGCTGGCTTTGCCTCGCACTTTCACAAGCACTCTAACCCCGCAATAAATTGAGCCTATCTCCAACGTCCCTTCGGGAGTAGGAATAGTAGAGAAAAAACTAATCTGGTAGGAGTATTTGTTTTCGTTAGTACTATGGAATGAATTTTCAATTTTGTCTGCATCTAAAAAATAAAAATTAATCTTATTTTCGCGATGGAGGGGATATGAAATACCACCAAACAAACAAGCTCCAAGTAAACAAGCTAAATTCCCACAAACATTGCTTGGCCTTAAAAACCTAACATCTCAATCAAACTTCTATTTTGACAACTAATCATATTGCATTTGTCGATTAGTTGCTGCAGCTTCCATCACACCCGCCTGGGAGATTGGGAAGTGCTTATGGGTTCCAATTGCTAGACGTATCAATTATGCCAGAAAATTGATGAACAATTGGGAAGCACTTTGCAAGAAAGCATCAGAATTACGTTCCAAGAAAGATGACATTGTTGCCGAAATTGAAAGATTCCATCTGCAGAGAACTCCAACTCAGGAATGTGTTAATTGGAGAAATGAAGTGACAGAAATGGAGAACAAGGTTGCGACCTTAGAACAAGAGTTTAATGTTGAGAAGAAATGTGTTTGGGGATTATGTCCAAACATTTTTGAGCGTATAAAGCTTGGTATGCAAGTCGTAAATATGATCACTGAGATTGACCTAATCATAGAAAAGTCCAAGTTTGAAAATGGATTTCTCGTTGATTTACCACCAGCTGGAGTTGAGAGGATGCCAGACTCCGCTTTGAAATTGACAAAGTCTGCATATGATACACGAGACATGGTACTGGATAAACTTCGAGATGAGAGCTCTGCAAAGATTGGTATTTGGGAAATGGGGGGAGTAGGCAAGACGGTTGTCTTGCAACTCTTGAACAATTATTACCATGACGTCAAAACATTTTTTGATTTGGTCATATGGGTAACTGTCTCAAAATCTCCAAACATTCGAAATCTACAAAACGAAGTTGGGATGCGGTTATCAATAGAAATAAATGCTAACGAGTCTGATGATAGAGTTGCACGTAAATTATTCAAGAGACTAGAGGGCAAGAAGTACCTTTTGCTTTTAGACGATGTTTGGGATGAGGTGGATTTAAGTGTTGTAGGGTTCCCCAATGCCAATCAACAAAATGGCTGCAAAGTTGTTTTGACAACCAGAAAAAAAGAAGTTTGTAGGAAGATGAAAACTGATGCTGAAGTACCCGTTTTAGTTTTGCCAAACGAAGAAGCATGGGAGATGTTTTCCTCTGAAGTGGGTCACGTTGCAACGCTTTCAACCATCAGGACGTATGCCCAAGATATTGTGAGAGAATGTGATGGCTTGCCACTAGCGTTGAAAGTCGTATGCGGTGCACTACGGAAGGAGGAAAATGTGTATGTATGGAAGAATTTCTTAAGAGAATTAAGGTCACCTGCTACGTCTGTCATTGAGGACTTGAATGACAAAGTGTTCAAGGTACTTAAGGTAAGCTATGACCAATTAAAAAATTCTGATGAAAAGAAATGTCTTTTGTTCTGTGGATTGTATCCAGAAGACAACAAGATTGAAAAATCTAGATTGATAGGATATTGGAGAGCAGAGAGGATTTTTTCTAGCAAACTTACTTTGGAACAGACACTTGATAAGGGAGAAGCTATATTGCAAGCTCTTATAGATGCGTCTTTGTTGGAAAAATGCGTCGCAGATAACTCTGTGAAGATGCACGATGTTATTCGAGACTTGGTATTGACAATAACTTCCCTGCAAGGAGAGGAACCCACATATTTGGTAAGAGCTGGAATTTCTTCGGAGAAGATTCCAGAGGAATTGGACTGGAAAAATGCAACACGAATATCCTTTATGAATCATGACTTGCGCAACTTGCCAAAATCGCCAAACTGCCTGGAGCTTTTGACCTTGTTGCTTCAAGGAAACGGTAATTTAGAGGTGATTCCAGAAACTTTCTTTAATAACATGCCTAGCCTCCGAGTGTTGGATCTATCACGCACCCGTATTAAATCGTTGCCAACTTCAATATCTAAATTGGACGGTCTTCGAGAACTGGTCCTTTTAGATTGCAAAAATTTGGAAGCTCTCCCCAAAGAGATTAGTGCTCTCAAGCAGCTGGAAGTGCTTTATGTCGGAGGATCTAAATTGGAAATTGGCCTTCGGGGGATGAAAAGGGAAGAGTTAATTATTCCTGTTGAGATGATATGTGGGATTCCTCATATTGAAGTAATTGAACTTACAAGTCGACTGAGCGATGAAAGTACAGAAATTATTGCGAAAGAACTGAGCAACTTGGGTTCACTTTGTTCTCTTACATTTGACTTCCACATAGTAGGTAATCTGCAACACTTCTTGCAAAATAGCATACCATGGAAAGAGAGGAGACTGACGCAATTCGTATTCTTAGCTGGGAATGGTCCACACCAATTATACGAACGTGATCCTTGGTTACTTCAAAGGAGTGAGAAGTATAAGAGGTTTCTAGGTTATGAAGGTGGAGGAGAAGAAAGGGATAGTGGCCTTCCCCCAGCGATAGAGGATGCACTTATCCGTTCAAATGGCTTTCGATTAAGCAGGCATGGAAAACTCAAAGCTCTATCAGAATTGGGCACGCAAAACACAAATGAGTTAATATTTTGCTGGATTGAAGAATGTGTTGCACTCGAAACAATAGTCAATAGAAATGGGCTTGAAATGAGTGCTTTTTCTAATTTAGAAGCTTTGTTTCTGAAGGAACTATCGAATTTGAAGTCCATTCTTTGTTTGGAGATGGAGGAGGGACAATCATCATCAGATTCATCACCACCACCACCACCACTGTTAAATGTAAACAGCTTTACCAATCTTACAAAATTGTGCGTATGGGAGTGTCCACTAATTGAGCACCTCTTCTCAAGTGGATTCATGCTTCAACAAATGTCCAACTTGAAAGACTTGCTTGTCTCCCGTTGTTGGGGACTCAAGGGGATGATTCCAGAGGATGAAAACGTGGAATATCAGGCTCTACCCAAATTGTCGTTTTTGTACCTCAAATATTTGCCTGAATTTGTCAACCTTTTTGAAGGTGTTCCCACGTGTTGGCAATCACTGGATCATGTGACAATACATTATACTCCGAAGCTGAGGAAACTCCCCTTTGACACTAATAGCGCTCCTAATTTGAAGGGAATTAAGAGCTTTAATAAGGAGTGGTGGGATGCATTAGAGTGGGACAACCATGCCGCCAAATTACAACTTCTCACTTGAAAAAGTAAGCAGTTATGTCGATAAACTAAAAAACATTATTTTGAGACAAAAATTAGTCAAATAATATTTTTGGCTTATTTTTTGTCTTTACTGAAATTTTTCAAGTTCGGTCCTTATTTTTTTACTGTTTTGTTATTCTTCTTGTAGGGCCGAGTCGGGTAAAGAGGTTCATAGACAACGAAATAAGCCAATTGATGATTTGGAAAAAGGTTACTGGCTTCCAATGCAGAGAATGGGCTTCCAACTATGAAAAAGAGTCCAAGTGGTTCATAAGTATCTCATGTACTGTAACATATTTGTACTATATTATCAGCTTGTGTGTTCATTTGGTTTCCAATAGCCGGAAACTAATTTACCAAAAAAAAAAAAAATGACATTTGTGCTATATTTTCAGCTGTTCCATATTTGCATTGTTCCAGCTATGTCCTCTTCCCTACGATATCCTTGTGCTTGTTCTTTTCCCTTGGTACTTTTTTCTTAATCTGTATTCTGTAGTACTTTACTTCAAGCAAACAATCCATATTTGTGGATTTATTTCTTCGCTTAATTTGTCCACAAAATGTAGAAATTTGAAGCATGTGGAAGAAGTTTGGATAGCCCTTCCCAAATGAGTGCCTTCACTACTTCTGCGATTCTTCTCCATCTGCATTAACCTAGACATTAGACTCTTTGGTGCATAAAAATCATACCCCAAAGCATGCAAGTAAACGCGAACAACATTTCCCATGGCACTTGAAGTACTATTCTTGTTTTTCTCTTGGTCGGACTCGGCCACATGATAATGATGGTGGAGAAAGCTTCACTTCGACTAGAATAATGGTGATTGTCCTATAGTTGTAGTCCTTGAGATCAACAGGTAACTCGGGGGCGGAGTGAGGCAAGACACCATGAGGCCTCTCGATGAGATCGTACAAGATGGACTCTCTGTACATTGGGACCAAGTTCATACAACAATATAGAAAACCAAGGCAGCACCGCCTGGGTAACAATGGGATCCTGGATCTTCGATACCATTTTTTATTGGTTGTACAGTCGATACCGTTACTTTTCTCGATAACGCGGCTTAAAATCTTGTGTAGCATCCTTCACTAGCATGCAGTTCTCATTCATATACTCCATCCAATTTTGCAACAGCAAAATCAAAAAGTAACACGACATGCAGCCCAGATGCACGTGGAGGTACGAATTGAGGAAACCAGGAAATTTGACTTGGGTGACCACTCACTTGCAGCCCGGATGCACATGGAGGTAAGAATTGATGAGGTGAGGCAATTGACTCTGGCAATTGAGACTTGATCATGTGAGATAAGGCCGCCCAAGACCTAACTCTAATACCATATTAGATTTCTTAAAGGGTTCTAACCTAAAACTAATTGGTAATAAGTGGAATAACCTCTAAATTTTATTAACTAAGCTTGGGTGACTTAGATGAGCGATATGTAATTAAGTCTAACAATTACATAAACCACAAGGAAAAAATGGGTGAAAGAAGTCAAAGTTGGTCCTGACTCCTGAGCTAAAGCCAAAGTGGCGACCGCTTTAGACTCCTCAAAAATTTCAAACTTTAAAGGGCCTCTTATATGGTACCCTTTATAATAGTTCAACAAAAAGTGCCCAATCTTTATTTTTTGCTTTATACCTTGTTCTCTTTCCTTCTCGAAAAATATTTTTCAAAAAATTTCCTCTAGATTCTTCATACTTTCAATATTTCTCTCTTTATCTCTCTTCACTTATTTCCATTACTATTTTTCAAAAAAAATTTCAAATCCAAATCCAAACACAGTATAAGGCCCCTGCAAATTCAGAGCAGAATTTTGTCAAGAAGTCTCTCTCTCTTTTTTTTTATCATCATAAAATGCCCAAAGGGCTACAAGGACGCAAAATCCGGAGCCCTCTGTTGGGAAAAACAATCAGTTGAAGATTAGTAGATCCTTACATGTTTCACAAGGGAGGATCTTAGTCAGATGAGAAATCTTCTTAGATTAGCTTAAGATCTCCTTCAGCCCACAAGTTTGACAAATGAAGACTTGTGGATATCTCTTCCATAAATGCAGAACAAGCCAAGAGAGAATTCTCTTCCTTGATTTGTACCGGTCATCTTCCCCTATAAATACCCTTGTAATCTGATAAGCATCAGAGAGAGTAGCAACTGAGAGGGGTTTGTGTATACACTCGGATTTGGTGAGTGATTTGTAATCTCCTCCATTATAGTGAAATACGCTGTCTGAGGAGTAGACAATTGCCAAACCACGTAAATATTATCCCTCTGTGTTTGTTTGAGATGTGTGTGAGTTACTTAGGATTATCCATACGGATTGGATAGGATTTCACCCAGGAGACTACATAGGATAGGGGAGGTTCCACGCCCGTGATCTAGCAAAGGAAATACAAATTTGGGAAGAGAATCCCCTTGGGTGCCGTAAGTCCATGGACTACTTCTAAACAGAAAACACATGCCCGTGATCCAGCCCCTGTACACTCGTGCATTTCATGAACAGATTATGTGTAAATTGTTCATTTCTTGATCAGATTTTGTTGTATCTGTAGCCTTGTTGTATGATAAGTATGATATTAGCTACGGTAGATATGCCTTTTTGTATCATCTTTAAATTTTAATACACTATAAAATTAGTTAATAAAGTAGCTTCAACTATAATTTTAGGGAATTGATATTCATGCTTCCTTTTTTGTTATTCACACTTCTTTTTTTTAGGCCTTTCACTGTTTGGATAACTTATCCACGGGTATAAGGAAGCCCTTGGAAGGGGACAAGGGAAACCCACCTGAGGGGTTTCGTTAGCTTATGCGGGTGCTTCAAATGACTGGGTTACCATTTTTCGGAAAGCAGTAGGAGCGGGTGCAAACAGAGTATGAATAAGAGTAGGAAAAGCAGTAGGAGCCTGAGCCAATGGGGTATGACTAGTAGGGGCCCGTAAAGTGAGAGTAAGAACCACTCCTATTTTTGCCAGGCCAAAATGGAACAGATTATGTTAATCAGAAGATTGCTAAGAGGATTTGAAACAATGTCTGGTCTCAGAATCAACTATCACAAGACTGGTTTGTGGCATTGGTGTGGAAAAATCAATGGTAGACAGTATTGCAAATCTACTTAGATGCAGAAATCAATCCCTACCCATCAAGTATCTTGGAATGCCCTTGGGAGTGAGTCCAAGAATCAAATCTACTTGGAAACCTGTTCTGGACAAAATGAAAATGAGATTAGCTTCTTGGAGAAGGAGACACATCACCTTTGGGGGCAAAATAACCATGATCAAATCATCTGTAAGCACTCTCCCTCTTTACTATATGTCAATTTTCAAAATGCCCGTCTGTGGTAAAAAAGGAAATTGCATCTTGTTAACTGGGAACAATTGCTAAGCCTAAAGAATGTGGCGTCTGGGTATCAGAAGGATCAAATATATGAACAACTCTCTTCTCATGAAATGGTGATGGAGGTTTGGAAAGGAAAAAGATGCCTTATGGAGAAAAATTATTATCTCAAAATACAAGTTGGAGGAAGATAGCTGGTTACCCAAGATGGAAATCAATAGGAAAACCTCACCTATTTGGAAGGACATTCTCTCTATCCAACACAAGTAGCCCCAATTTTTCTTAAAATTCATGAACAACATAAGTTTAAAGGTGGGTGATGTCAAAAAGATATCCTTCTGGAATGATATTTGGCTAAATGAAACCTGTTTAGCCAATACTTTTCCAAGTCTTATCAGTGTTGCACGTAACAAATCTATGTCACTACAGTTAGTTGTTGGCAATAACTCCTTGCCTATTGAGGAAGCTTCTCAATTCAGGAGAAGATTATTTGACAGGGAAGTAGAACAACTCCAGACTCTTAAGCATATACTGTTTAACTGTGGCATTACAAGTTTACAACTACGGCAAACAGGGCAGATCAAATTGAGTGGAGGGGTTGTACATCCAGGCTGTTCTCTGTTAAATCAATTTACAGCCTCCATGGAGACAATGAGAGTATAACTGATCCTATTTACAAATTCATTTGGAAGAACATTGCTCCTCATAACACTAAATGCTTCGGTTGGCTTGTTGTAAAGGGAAGAGTAAAGACGGGTGATTACTTGCACAGGCTGGGAATAATTCATTCAGTTGATGGAGCTCTATGTAAATTCTGCAATGAACACATCGAAACAATGGATCACTTTCTTCTGCTTTGCAGTCCTGTATGGTCCATTTGGACAAGATTACTGGCTTGGATTGGTATCCAATGGATGGTTCCTCCAAATTTGTTAGCCCTCCTAACATGGTGGTTTGATAGGAAACTTAAGCCAAAGCTGAAAATGATTTGGGATTGTATTCCCTTTGCCGTCTTCTGGTCTTTGTGGTTAAAAAGAAATGCAGCTTTATTTGATAATGAGGCTCTGGCTTGGAATGATATTCTTGAATTGATCAAGCTTAAAATCATATTCTGGGCAAGAACAAGCTGGGGATCCACTTCTTACACTACAGAAGACTTCCCCTTCAAACTGGACAGCATCATTGTCTCTCTGTAATGAGTGTGTGCGTGTGTGAGTTTGGGCATCTGTGTGTGTTGTGTGTGTTAGGTGGGAGTGTCATTATTCTGGTGGGTGCTTTGATGGAGGCTTGGGCGTGGGGAATTCTGATGGGGTTTTTTCTCTGGTTGTGGGGCATGGTCTATGATATAATTGGGTTTCTGTCTAAGGTGATTGATGTTACCTATGCTGCTGGTAATGCATCAATCAACACTGGTTCTGCAATGCTGTTCTTTTCGAGCTAAATATGGATTCTATCGCTGCTGCTGTTCGGTCTATCCGATGTAGTTGTTCTGGAGTTCTTTTAATGGAACTGATGTGTCTGGCCAACTGAAGGCTTCTGGAGTTAACTATCTCAGGAGAAATCATTATTCTACTATTCAAGAAAATGTGTTTTCAGCTTGTTGCCGCGGGATAATTGTTCTTTGTTTTTTCCTTTCGTTGTATTTTTCTTCTTTTGTTTTCTTTCGAGTTGGTTTCTCGCCATCTCCCTTGTCTTCTTTGGGTCTTGGATTGGTATATGATTGTTCGAATTCTTATGTGCCAATCTAGTTGGAATGTTTGATAAGGATTGTGATGCCATTTTTAATCCTTATTCCTTTTAGTCTTTGTAATGCTTATTCCAAGATTAATAAAATTCTAAACAAAGAGATTATAGTATATGAACACAGACCTAATGAGATCCGACGGTAAAGTTTGTTGCATCATCTCGTGATATGACGATGTAGAATCTCTACAACTGGTTCCTATGATAGGCTGAGCTCAAACTGCTTCAACAAGAGTTGGTGCATTTTTACTTTTTACATTTCCCCTCGTCATGATGAAGCAATAATCTCTAAAAAATTGATAAAAAACTAACAAATACAAAAAAAAAATTGAATAAGGACAAAAAAATAAGTCATTTGGCTTATGTGTGCAGTATTAGAAACTATGTACAGTACAACTTTAAAAAAATTATAGAACTAAAAAGAAAAGGTAAAAAGCTAAGGCCATCCACAGTGATATAATCAAAAATGAATAATCAAAAGTTGACACATCAGCTTTTGATTATTCATTTAAGAGGTTGTTAAACTTAAAAATGTTGAGGTTCACAATGGTTATTTTTAGTCTATAACCAAAATAAGGGTCTCACTACAATTTCAATCTCTCTCTTTTTCCCTTTTTCTTCCTAGCGTTCTTTGTCAAAACAACACAGAAACTCTTTTGTTTTTTTCCGTATTTCTATAGTCTATCTAACCAAACCATAATATCACAATCCAACACTCTATTAATCTTTCAAAAAAATCAGATTTGTTCTTGAATTTGTTCTTGAATTTTAAAAAGAAGGCAAGATTTTTCATGTACTCAACCACATGAGAGGAACAAAACATGAATAAAATAGAAACGGGGAAGAAGAGGGAAATACCGCAACGATGGGTTGAATTGTAGATGATTGAGAGAGTGAAGAGAAGAAAAAAAATGAAGCTGAAACAAGCGTGTAAAAAAAATTGGAACCCGTTGGCAAAGAAGAAAATATGAAGATGAAGCGAACGTCCATAAAAATTTGGAACCAACGTGGGGTCTACAAATTTTTGAGTATTGAAGAAGGTTGCTAGTTTTGGTTATCCAAAGCCCAAAATTTGATTATTTCGAAAGATGTTGCTAACTTTGATTATACCACTGTGAGCCATCTTTTACACCAACATTGTTAACTTTAAAAATAATTGGGTTTTGATTATA
This sequence comes from Rhododendron simsii, assembly GCA_014282245.1. Classification (NCBI taxonomy): domain Eukaryota; kingdom Viridiplantae; phylum Streptophyta; class Magnoliopsida; order Ericales; family Ericaceae; genus Rhododendron; species Rhododendron simsii. The sequence goes on from CM024964.1 coordinate 3,833,089, forward strand.
CCACTGTGGATGGCCTAAGTACCCATTTTTATTGGTTTACGGTAATTAACAAAGAACTCATAGGACTTCAAAAGACTAGGAAAATGAAGGGAACAGAACCAAAAGCAGGGAATTGGAAAGTAAAAGGGCATTGTGGTCTTTGTAGAACAAGTTTTTTCTTTTCATTAACTACTTTTAACACTATTTTCTATAGTAATGGGTTTAGTTGTTCTTGTTTAATAATGATCTTTAAACCTTCACCGGCCCTAAGGCACAAATTAACAAAAGCCTTTTATAAATTATACATTTTGGTAAGATAAACGACAAACCAAGCCTTACGAATTGATTAAACCAAGTTTACGTGCACCAACCAATTTAAAAAAAAGAGTGCGAGTTGACTAGTAATTGACTAGTGTGTGGCCTCTAAAAAAGGGGTGTTTGGGAGCCTACTTTTTGGCTTTCATTTTTAGCTTTTTGGCTTTTTGACTTTTTGGATTATAGTCAGAATGTATTTTGAGTATGGTAGAGTGTTTGGGAGATTTGTGCAGAATGTATTTTAAAACAGTAGTAGTGTTCGGTATATGAATGATGAAAATGAATTATGGATTGGTTTTTTACCAAATTGCCATTGGCCTTTATTAGTTTTTTAAAAGATGTACAAATATTTATATCTTTTTGTCTTGGGCCTTTATTATTGTGTTAAAAGATGTAAAAAAAATGTTTTTTAAGGTGAGTAAGATGAGAATTTTTTGTATGTGTAGTGCGTTTACCATTTGGTAACTGGTGAGGAAGATAAGAAAAATTAAAGGCAGGGCAAAAAGTGGTAAATAAGTCAAAATAGTATGGATATTTTGGTAATTGCACGAAAATGGGAAAATGGGAAACCTGGAAAAGGAGCTCGGGACCTGATTTTGGCTTTTGCTCTCTTTTGTTAAAATCTAAGAATGGATTTTACAAAATGGGTTTTCATAATTGGGTTGCCAAACACTCACAATGCAATAAGTAGAATGCAAAAATGCAAAACTGAGCTCTCCAAACACCCCCAAAATTTTCTCCGTCACTAGTATAATTTACATTATATGGGTTTACCTCTAAAATGTGAACCAATGTCCTCTCTCTCTCTCTCTCTCTCTCTCTCTCTCTCTCTCTCTCTCTCTCTCTCTCTAAAATGTGAACCATTGTTTTCTTATCTTATCTTCTCCTCTCTCTCTCTCTCTCTCTCTCTCTCTCACCATTGTTTTCTTATGTTATCTTCTCCTCTCTCTCTCTTTCTCTCTCTCTCCACTATAACCTGGAGAGATTAGAATTTTTTTGCATCGTACAAAAGATTTCATCGAGTTCTTTCAAACAAGATCCATGTTGCATATTTTTATATTTCAATAAACTCATAATTTTTTAGCTTGAAATTGCCTTATTAAAAAATAAGGGCTTTTTAATGGTCCCGGAACGGATTACTACGGTTATTAGCAATGAAGTGCAGTATGTGTCGTTCCGTTTTTTTTAAATATTTTTTTTAAAAAAAGGGTAATTTCAAGTTTAAATATAATTAAATTAAAAATAAAAAATTAAAATTTTTTTACACAATTTAAAAGATTTCAATGAGATCTATCAAATAAAATCTATATTGGTAAAAAAATTATTTGTATAAATAAATAATTTTTATGATTAAAATTACCTTCTTTTTTTAAAAGTTTTTTTTTTTTTAAACTGGAATGGGATTTTTTTTGGGGATCCGCCAATGAAGTGCAGTATCATACTGGCGAAATTGCGTCTACCTTACTCATGTCGCCACTTGCTTTCCACACTCGCGATCACAGCGCGTGTCTTCCCTCACAAGCATCTGTATTTTTTATTTTATTTTTTATTATTTTATTTTATTTTTTGAGAAAGGGGCTGACAAGCATCTTTGGAAAAAAATCTGACAAGTATGACCACCGCCAATTTTGTTTTTGCGTTTTCCGCGGTCACCTTTTTTGGAAAATATTTTTGAGTGTCTAGATTAGCATTTTTTTTTTTTTTTGATAAACAGAACTTTTCCCAGATGGATTACAACGGAAAGGAAGCATCTTTAACAGCAATTGACATAACAAAAGGAGAGGGGGATGACACCCAATTAACAGGTAAGCAACCCTTATTTGCTTCAGGAAATTACCGGCTGGCCCTATTTTTTAGTTTGGGCTCCTTCCGAACCCCCTTTTGTAATTTGTATTCCGTGCAACCCCTTTCTAGGGGTTGTTTTACTATTTTACCCCTTTTCCTATCGTTTTAATTGTTTGCGTCTTTTCCTTCATTTATAACTCTATAGGCGCATTAGTCGATCACTTACGAGGACGGCTGGCAATGAGGAGAGAGGATTGCAGGATTGCAGCGAGAGGAGTTGATCGAAGGTGATTGTAACGGTGATCGAACAGAATAATTTACAGTCGGAAGCAATGGTGAGTAAATTATAATAACTGAGATGCTGAATCAATAAATTGTAAGCAATGGTGATTGTTTTTTTTGATTATTTGGCTTTCTTGTTAGTATTTAAGGGAAAGAAGAATGAGATTTGGTTAACGGTGTTAATTTAAGCTAGAATGAGTTTTTGTTAATAGTCGGTGTGAGTTCTGATTTGACGTTAAGCTGGATTATTTGATGTTCTTGTTATAGTCTTGTGAATTGTGTGTTATAGGGGATGGTAGTTGTGTATTATGTATTATCAGTTACCGTTTGGTGTGAATTTAAGCCAGAATGAGTAAACAATTGGTGCGAGTTGTGGATAATAGGTGATGTGAACAGAATGAGTTTTTGTTAATAGTCGGTGTGAGTTCTGGTTTGACGTTAAGCTGGATTATTTGATGTTCTCGTTATAGTCTTGTGAATTGTGTGTTATAGGGGATGGTGGTTGTGTATTATGTATTATCAGTTACCGTTTGGTGTGAATTTAAGCCAGAATGAGTAAACAGTTGGTGCGAGTTATGGATAATAGGTGATGTGAATTGTTCGTTATAGTATTGTGAATTGTGTTATAGGCTAGTTTGTAATATGTTTTAACATTTCCCGTTTGGTGTGAATTGTGTCATGCAGTTGGTGTGAATGTTGTTTTAATTTTGAATTGTGTGTTATGGTGGGGAGTATGTGCACGGGAGGGGGTGTGAATTGTTATTTTTGGTTTGTGAATTGTGTAGTTTTTGTGATTTATGAGTTTCATTTTTTTCCCCCATTTTTTTGTTGTGATAGGGTGTGATTTCCGAGAATTCAGTCATCTTGATGTGTAAATGCGGTTTGCGTACTGTTCCAGTAAAGTGTTGCCGGTCTTTCACGTCGTACATGGATTTGGTTGACAAATTATGCTTCAAGTTCAGTGGGTTGAGATTCGATTCAGTGAGACTTTTTTATAATCTGCGGGATTATGATGGCTGTGTTTTGGAGAATGATGATGATTTGGAGGTAATGTTTTCTTTAGCTGGTTGTTATGGTGTTGAAGTAATTGACGTTACAGTTTTAATTTCTGGTGGCAGTAATGGTTGTTTTGGGAGTGATGTTGTGGCTATTGGAGTTAATCGTTGTGAGAGTAGTTGTTTGACTACTGATGTTGGGTCTGTTGGACTTTGTGGTGGTAGTAGTGACAGTTATGGTAGTATTTTCACCAGTTCAAATGGGAAAGGGTCAGCTGTTAGTTGTTTGACTACTGATGTTGGGTCTGTTGGACTTTGTGGTGGTGGTAGTGGCAGTTATGGTAGTATTTTCACCAGTTCAAAAGGGAAAGCCCCAGGTGTTAGTTGTTTGGGTGATGTTGCGGCTAGTGGAGTTAGTGGAAGCAGTGATGGTTTGTGTACTGATGTTGGAAGTTGCAGCAGTTCGAAAGGGAAAGGTTTAGGTGTGATTCGTTCGGAATGGAGGTTGGATGTTGAGAAAGAAAGAGACTTACTACCCACATTTTGTCAGCATCGGGATCATGCATTACTGTCTGACGGTTGGCGTCATTATATCAAAGAGGTTAACCAGAAGTTTGAGGGTGGTGCAGTTGAGTTTCGTGATAAATTGGCAAAGTTTGCAATATTTTATGGTTTTGATTATAGTTTTGCAAAGAATGAAAAGGATAGGGTGACTGCATTTTGTAAGGATGCAGATTGTAAGTGGAGAGTGCATGCGAGGTTGGACAAGGTCAGCACTTATTTTTATATACGTAGTTTTTATGATATCCACTCGTGTGGTGCTTCTGTCCTTACCACAAAGCATTCGCGGGCTTCGTCTAGTATGATTGGAAGATTAATGAGTGCTGATATTCGAACCACACCGCAGAAACGTCCGGTTGATGTAGTTAGTTCACTGAAGGGTTTGTATGGGGTGGATGTTCCATATAAACGAGCTTGGAAGGGTGTTGAGAAGGGGAGGTCTGAAGCCTTTGGGGATTATGATGCATCCTTTGATGAATTACGGTGGTATCGTGAGGCTGTTAGGAATTCTGATCCTGAAAGCGTGTTTGAAATAGAGGTAGACACTGAGACGAATCGATTTCAGAGATTGTTTGTCGCGTTCAGTGCATGTATTTCTGGTTTTAAACATTTGAGGCCCCTTTTGTTTGTCGACGGAACATTTTTGAAGGGAAACTTCAAAGGATCATTGCTTTCTGCGAGTGCGAAGGATGGTGATAAAGGTACAATTTTGTAAAGTATTTTTGTGTGGTGAATTATTTTTGGATTGTGAATTATGTGTGAGTTATGAATTATAATTATTTTTGAACATTTTGTGTGAGAGTTGTACCAATCCACTTTTTTTTTTCAGGACTGTTTCCATTGTGTATTGGTGTGGCTGATTCGGAGAGCAATGAGAATTGGTTGTGGTTTATGAAGAAGTTGCGTGGTATTTTGGATGGAGATACGAGAAGCATTGTCTTTGTTTCTGACAGGAATGCTGGAATAAAAGCTGCAGTTCCTAAGGTTTTCCCTTCAGGATTTCATGGGTATTGTCTTTACCATTTGAAGAACAACCTTCGTGGTCGATTGACAGGTGGAAGGAACAAGTATAAAGAGCGCGTGATTGGTCTGTTCAGTTTATGTGCTTATGCACCAAATGAGATGAAGTTTAATGAAGAAATGGCTAGGTTAAAGAAAGCAGGTGGGGAAGCAAGGATTACGAATTTCCTAGCTGATTTGCCTTATGAACATTGGGCTAATGCTTTTTTCCCGGGACAGCGCTATGGAGAGATGTGGTCTAATTTGGCTGAGTGCTTCAATTCTTGGATAGAGAAGGAGAGGCACTTACCGATCACACAACTGGTTGATCGAGTACGGATCAAGCTTATGGAACAGATGTGTTGTAGGAAACAAACTGCAGCGAAGTGGCGTCAGGTGCTTTGTCCCACAATGGATGAAGCTTTGGCAATTGCTTTTCAGGAGTCCAAGGCCTGGGAAGTAAAATTTTCTTCACCAGATGTGCTTGAAGTTTTATGCAATCCATCTGTCAAGGTGGATATAGGGAGGCATAGTTGCACTTGTACGCAATGGCAATTGAATGGTGTACCTTGTGTGCATGCAGTTTGTGCAATTAAAAAGAGCGGGAAGTCATTGAACGCATGTGTTGAACGTTACTTCCACGTGGAATGTTATCGGGAGGCATATTCTAGACCTATTATGCCTGTTCCTACGCTGTGGAAACCTGAAGTTGCCGGTGATGCTGTGATATTGCCTCCTATTTCTAGAAAGCCACCAGGGAGAAATAAGAAGAAGAGGATACGATCTTTTGGGGAGAAGGTCAGAGCCATTAAATGTGCTAGGTGTGGAAAGCGAGGATCTCATAACAGGAGGAGTTGTAAGGAGGCTATCAATTAAATACTGCCAGGATTTCATAACAGGCTTTGATTTGAGTGGATATTGAGAAATAAGTTTCCATTTGGATTTAGTTGAATTGTATTGAGTTGAATTGATATCGAGTTGAATTGATTGAGGATTAATTGATTTGGTTATTTTTGGTGTTAAAGTGTTTGTGGATTTGGCTGTTTTTTTCCAGAATGGTTTGTATTAATTGTGGTGAACAGGGGTTGTGAATTCTATCAAATAGAGGGAGTGAATTAAACGAGGGAGTGAATTCGACAAGGTGGTGAATTCTGTTTTTGTGAATTTTTTATTTCGTATATTTGTATAGTGTGAATTCTGTTAATATGGCATGTGAATTCTATCAAGTAGAGGGAGTGAATTCAACAAGGGGGTGAATTTTGTTAATTTTGTTATTATGGTGTGTGAATTCTATCAAATAGAGGAAGAGAATTCTATTACGGTTTCAATGTGTGAATTGTGTTCAATATGGGTGTGAATTCTGTATTTTATAGTTGTGAATTCTGCATGGTTTATCTTTATTGTGTTCAAATGGGGTTGTGAATTGTTTGTGAATGGGTGTGAATCGTCTGGTTTAGGGATGTGAATTCTCTGTTTCAAATGCTAGAAAAATGGCATTTTCACAGGCCTCCAACAGATGCAAAAATTAACACATAACACAGAAAATGTAGCCAAAAAAAAAAATTCACTAACAAGTACTAAACAACGGATGTTTCCATTATATGCAACGAGTTGGGGTTACAAAATAGGGTTTGGATTGAATGGTGAACTCCCCTGGGGGTGAATTATGTCAGATGGGGTTTGGATTCTGCTAATTTGGGTGTGAATTCAGGCAATGGTGCGTGTGAATTAAGCCCATGGTGCATATGATGCATGTGAATTCTGTTTTCAGGAATATATAGTGGAAATTGGATGAATTATGTTTTCAGAAATACTGGTGAAGTTGGTGCAATGGAGAATTTTCAAGAGTCACTTAAGCTTTCTAGAATAGGATGCTCGTCTCTGATCCCATACATGTTTTCTATCTGAAATAAGAATCCACACTTAGGAAAAAATCAAATTCCAAAACAATAAATTAAGAATTCACACCTCAGAACTTACTACACAAAAAATGAAGTGTTCACAGCTTTGAAAAGGAGAGAATTCACATCTCCAAAATAAGAATCCAGATATCGGAAAATCAAAATTCACAAGACGAAGTAGAATTCACATCTCATAACTTACTACACAAAAAATGAAAGAATTCACAGCTTCGAGAGAGAATTCACATCCCCAAAATAACAATCCACATCTCAGAAAATGAAATACATCTAGAAGAACGATAACAACTGAAGATACACAGTCTATCTCTTCAATGCAACAAGATTTTTGGACAGAAACAAGAGAATATCACATCTGAAAAAAGTTGAAATTTTACACGATTCACAATGATCAATGTGCAGCTAGTACAATGACAAAGATTCTCCAGAAATGTGTTGCCTCTTTTGCAATCTCTAGAAATGTGTTTCCTACTTTTTCCGCTGCAGTATCTCCTGCATTGGCAAATCCGTTAACCCAGCACCTCCTCACGGCTCATTCAATTTGACCTTGTTGTCTCTGCAGTTCAGCTTGCTATGGAGTCTCCTTGCCTCCTCTTCACTTTTGTGCATCTCCAACGTCCATGACCTTGATTTCTGGCTTAGTATCTTGTGTATGATATCTGCCCTTATCTTTTTGACGTGATGCTTTGTGAGGCTTTGTGCAATCCCATCTACATCATTATTGATATAATGTTGGATGATGTAGCACACAATTGGGCCACAATCAAGTCTGCAGTAACAGATAAACTAAATGTGTTAGTTGAATGCTTATATTTTTTCTTTAGGTTTAGGTTTGTAGAGACAGAGAAGTGGTTTTAAGACATACGAATTGGGCTGCTGTTTTGGTGTCGGACACATGCGAGCAGTTGATGAGAAGTTTTCCAGTCTGGATATGCGTATTTCTGAACAGATGTATTTAGTGATTGCCAGCCTCTGATGAATTTAGAGTATCAATTAGTAAAAAACAAATGAATTGAATTCTAATATAGAGAGAAGACAAAGTAATTAGTAAGAAGTTAACCAATGGAGTTGATGCATCAAAGTAGTTGTCCCTCCCTTGGATTTTCAGTGAGTTGTAGTATAACCACATTGGTCGAGTAGTATCAAGGATGAGGAGTGTCCAGTGGCTTTTGCACAATATTGGGAAGATCAGATATGATGCAGAATTTATGGCATCTGGCAGTAGTTCTCCAAACATTTGTTCATTCTGCTCAGTGGTGTTCAATACAAACGTGTTCTGTTTTGAAGGAAAAGATTTTAATTTTTGTTTAGAGAGTTAATATATATTAGGCTATTTAAAAAAAAATAATACAGTAATTTGTTTCATACCATCAGGTCGCCAGAGAAGACGTATGACCTCTTCGGTTGTGATTCAATCAAACTGAAATTCGGAAAGTTGTCGTACTCCTCGACCAGAAGTTCAGCATAGGCATTTATTGTCTGTAACACAACGTAATGAATTAACTTATTATATAGCATGCGGTATTAAGTTTATTATGAATGTATGTACCTCGGTGCCAAGCTCGCCATCTCGAAGTATCTCTTGGATGTCTTCAACCATTACAAAGCCTTTTGCTCCAGTATAGGCCACATTGCTGTTCAAAGAAGACAATGTTTTATTTTAATAGTACAAACAAAGATTTAGCTATGCAATCAATTAAAAAATGAAATTAGGAATACTGTCAGATGGAGTGTGAATTGTGTCAAATGGGGGGTGAATTCTGTCATGAGGGGTGTGAATACTGTCAAATTGGGGGGTGAATTATACACATGGTACATGTGAATTCTACATTTGTTGCTCCTGTATCTCAGAATCCCTAAACTACCACTATTCTATCTCAGAAAGCAAGTTGGAATACTGTCAAATTGGGGTGAATTTTATTTTCAGGAATGTGAATTCTTTCAGATGGGGTGTGATTTATGTCAGATGGGGGGGTGAATTCTTACTTTGGAGATGCATTTGCCCACATTTCTTTGATGAGTTGCAATGTTGGTTGTGGCAGAAGCTTTAAAACTTGCATCTGATTGTTGAGTTTTTTCAGCTGCTTGCGGTCTGTTGGTCCATCTGTTTGCATTTTCATTTCTTCGGCAGCTCTGTTGTCAAGTAGGGGATAGATGTACATGGGATCAACATTCAGCTTCCTTGTCCCCTGGCTTGTTTTCTCCTTGATCCTTCGATATTTTGATGGTGGAGTGGGTTTTTTCTTAGTTGCCTGTGTAATGGTGTGCACAAATTCCAAAGTGTCTTGCGTTGAGTATGGTTTTACTTGAGCACTCTGTGTTACACTGTGGACTTGTTGCTCTATGTTTTGCTCTTCGGTCTCATTAGAGAAGGGTTCAAGTTTTGGACTTCCTTTGCTCCTTTGTTTGGTTTCTAGCAGCTCTTTTTTCAGTTCTTTGTTTTCCCTTTCAAGCTCTGCGTTGTTCCTTTCAATCTCCTGTTTGTGTTGTTGCAGAGCTTCCACCTCTTCAAGAAAAACCATCTTCTCCTCTTCCAGTTGTGTTTTCTCAGTTTGCAATTGGTGTTCCTTTTTTTCTGCAGCCTTCTTCTCTGCAAGTGAGATCTTTTTATCCTCAATTAATGCCATTTGTGCATCTGTAAGCTGCTGCTCCTGTTTTGCTGCAGCTTCTATGAATTCAAGCTCCATTTGCATCTTTTCCATTCGTGCATTTTCCAGTTCCTGAGCCAGTTTGCCTGCAGTTTCTTTCAGTCCAAGTGAGATCTTTTTCTCCTCGATTAATGCCATTCGTGCATCTGTGAGCTGCTGCTCCTGTTTTGCTGCAGCTTCTATGAATTCAAACTCCATTTGCAGCTTTTCCTCACTGATTGCCATGTGTGACTCTTTGATATTTTGTATGGCCAAGAGAAGGGCTTCTTTGTCTTTCCCTTGTTGATTCCTTCTTTCCTTGTACAAAAAATCAATTTTTTGAAGGAGTTCTGCCATTTTTACCTCATTAGTTTTGTTTTGTTCCTTGAGTGTGTCAATTATAACTTCCTGTTGCCTGTTTACCTCCTGGAGCTGCTCAACAAGTGGTTCAGTTACTCTTTGCACTGCAGAGGAACACAAAAATTCAAGGTTGGGTTGGGGTTCATCTTGATCAGGATGGATATATGCTGGCAGAGGGGATAACATAAGATGTGGAAACACCTCTGCATTTGTTGGCAGGTACGTGTTAGGGACAAGTGTTGATCCCGAGTCCTGATCAGATATAAATCTTTGGATTTGACTTTGATTTTGGGATATGTGGAGCAGTGCTTTTGATACTTCTAACTCATTCGCCTGAGGAGGGTTCTGTGCTTGTGGTGCTTGAAAATGCTGGTTGGGTTGTGAAATGTCCTCAAGGCCAAGATAATCATGACCACCAGCATGAGCATTGTCATCATCTTTGTCTTCAGCATTAACAGGAGAATAATTACCAGCACCATCATCACAAGGACTATCATCATCATCAGCAGCAGCATCATTATCACTATCGTCGTCATCATCACCATTGTCGTCATTTTCTCCAGCATTAACCGGAGAATAATTACCAGCACCATCATCATGAGAACTATCATCATCTGCAGTAGCATCACCATCGCCATCGCTATCATCATCATCATCATCATCTCCATTTCCATCTCCATCTCCTTCTCCCTCTCCCTCTCCCTCTCCCTCTCAATCTCCTTCTTCTCCTTCTCCTCTTTCTCCTTCTCCTTCTTCTCCTTCTCCTTCTCCTCTTTCTCCTTCTCCTTCTTTTTCTCCTTCTTCTCCTTCTTCTCCTTCTCCTTCTCCTTCTTCTCCTCCTTTTTGAACACAAGGAAATTTCATTTTGTAAAGTTTGTGTTCTTGATCCGTTTCAATAAGTTCAGCAACTCGTACCTATGACAATGATTGAATATGTCAAATAGATTTCTAACATCAATAGGAGGATATATATTTTACAGGCCATGAAAGGCAGAATTCACATCCTGTAATGCAGAATTCAGATTCTCTGATGCAGAATTCACACCTTCAAACTAGATATATTGCGCAGGTCAAATGAAGAAGATAGTATTAATAGTACATATAAAACATCTAGCTACGTAATCAATTAAAAATGTAGGTGGGAATACTGTCAGTTGGGGTGTGAATTGTGTGAATAATACACATGGGGCATACTGTCAAATGGGGGTGAATACTGTCAGATGAGGTGTGAATTGTGTCAAATGGCGTGTGAACTCTGTCAAATGGCGTGTGAATTGTGTCAAATTGGGAGTGAACTCTGTCAAATGGGGTGGGGATTCCGCCATTTTGGATGTGAATTCTTCCAATGGTGTGTGTGAATTAAGCCAGTGGTGCCTTAAGCAAATGGTGCATGTGAATTTGCATATCTTGCTAGCTGCAAAAAACTGAAGAGTTCACGACAAGCAAATAAAAAAAAGAATTGTGTCAAATTGGGTGTGAATAATACACATGGGGCATATGAATTCTACATTTGGTAGAATTCACACCTTTGAACTAGATATATTGTGCAGGCCAAATGAAGAACTGATATATTTGAAAAGGACATTACTCACTTTCCTTACGGCAATAATTGAGTTTACCTTAATTTTTCTTGCTTTCACGATGTTTGGAATGGCTTGCAATGCATGTTCAAGTGTGGATATATTCCACTTAAGTAATCTGGGCACTTGATGTTCTGACAACTCTTGTTCAAGAATGTTTGTATGCTCGCATAGCCAGTACTGGAAATATGTAATTGATTAGCAGATGTATTGGAAGTGTTGTATGTCATGCAACTGTAAAAACAAATTTGATTCAGTTCACTTACTGGAAGTAGCAATTGGCAGCCCTTCACATCTTTCGGTGAATGTTGGGATTTCTTTATTGATTCAACAAGCTCATTGTGTATTTCAGCTGCCCAGTTGTATGACTTCATCTTAGTTAGGTCTTCCATTGCATCGACATGCTTCCATGAGACTGTTATTCCGAATGTTGGGAAAAAAAGTTTGACAATGAGAAACATGCAGACCAAACGTGCAACATCTTGCACATGTTCAATGCTGGTTTTGTTCTCTTGGGCAAGTTCTTTCAACATATCTGATATGGCTTTGGTTGTCAGTCTTTGTTGAATGTTGCATCTTTTGGCAAATGCAACCTGTTCTCTAGTCTTCAATTTTGCTGCAAACGGCTCTGTACCGCAAGATATTCCAAAAATTAACTTTACATGATTTGCCGTTAGCTTCACATTCTTCCCAGCTATTGTAAAGCAATCTGTTTCTGGATTGTATGCAGCAACAAGTTTTTTGAAAACTGTGTCTGACTTGATGCATTTGTCAGCATCCAATGTTCGTGAGATGATTGAATCAATGATCAGCCAGAATGGTGTTTGTTTCAGCAGGTTGAGGTGGTCAGCTCTGAGACTCAGATCTTGCAGAAACATAACTGTCAACTGAAGGTTGGATCTATTTTTTGTGTCTGTCTGTGTATGTGTTTATGTTGTTCTTGCCCTTTTCCTTGTGCTTGCTCTTCTCCCTTGTTGTGGGTATGTCAACGTTAATAAGGTTTGAGTTGGTTGTGCCGTTGTTGACCTTGTTCTAATTGGGTAGGTTAATGGCAAAGAGGAGTGGGATGAGATTTTTGATGGAATTTGGCGTGGACTTTTCCTTATTCTCTTGGGTTGTTGTTCCTCCAATGGCAAAGAGGAGTGGGATGCAATTTTTGATGGAATTTGGCATGGACTTTTCCTTGTTCTTTTGGGTCGTTGTTCCTCCAATGATGGACTTGGTGGTTGGGTTTGGACTTCTCGTGTTCTTTTTTCCCTCCGATGCGTTTTTGGTGGTGGTTGAGTTTGATTTTCTACTGACTTTCTTGCCAACCTTTTTCTTTTTGGTACTTCCCGGATTGGTTGAGTTGTTGGGAGCAGTAGCCTGATTGGCGGTACCTTGCATGGTGGTAGCCTCTTGGATCCAGGAGGACTAGCTGTCAGTGGTACCCTCTTCAATTCAGCTTCCTTCAATTTTTGTTCTATTTCTTGATACTCTTTTTCAGAGACATAGCATCCCCATTCTGTTGTCATTGTTCCTTATGAGATTCTGTGCCTATGGCAAGAAACAAGGTAAAATTTATAAGGGACAATAACATCAGGGTATCAAACAATTCTGAAATGCTGAATTCCCACAGAAATAATTAATTCACTCTTTTGAAAAAAACAGAGCTTGCTACCCAAAAATGAAGTATTCACACCTTTGGAAAAGGACATGATTCACACTAACAATTATTAAATGCAGAATTCACACAAGCATAAAGAATTCACAACTTTAAAAGAAAAAACAAATCTCACTACCCAAAAATGAAGAATTCACATCTTTTAAAAAAAAAAAAAGCATTTAGGGATGTGAATTCTCTGTTAAAAAAAAACGCCTACTCATGAAAGAGACGAAGAAGAAGACTAGAATTTCAAAAGATATTAGAGTTTAAAAAAACCACAACACTGAAGAAACAAAAAACCGCCTAATCGTGAACCCCTCTGGGGTGAATTCTGTCAAATGGGATTTGGATTCTTCCAATTTGGGTGTGAATTTAGGCAATGGTGCGTGTGAATTAAGCCAATGGTGCATATGGTCCATGTGAATTCTGTTTTGAGGAATGTATAGTGGAAATTGGTTGAATTATGTTCTGAGGAATTATGTCTAACCAATGGTGTGAAATATGTTTTTAGGGCGTCTGAACTCTTTCAAATTGGGGTGAATTCTGTCATGTGGGGTGTGAATACTGTCAAATGGGGGTGAATACTGTCAGATGAGGTGTGAATTGTGTCAAATGGCGTGTGAACTCTGTCAAACGGCGTGTGAATTGTGTCAAATTGGGAGTGAACTCTGTCAAATGGGGTGGGGATTCCGCCATTTTGGATGTGAATTCTTCCAATGGTGTGTGTGAATTAAGCCAGTGGTGCCTTAAGCAAATGGTGCATGTGAATTTGCATATCTTGCTAGCTGCAAAAAACTGAAGAGTTCACGACATGCAAATAAAAAAAAGGATTCACATCCCCAAAATGAGAATCCACAGCTTGTTGAGTTCACAGCTTCGAGAAAGGATTCACATCCCCAGAAATAACAATCCACATCTCGGAAAATGGAAATTCACAAAACGAAGTAGAATTCACACCTCATAGCTTACTACACAAAAAAAGAAGAGTTCATAGCTTTGAGAGAGAATTCACAGCCCCAAAATCTACCAAATGGATTCACATCCCCAAATCTCAAAACGAAGAATAAATCACACCTTAAAAGTTAAACACAACTCACACAGGCAAATATGCGAACAAAAAGGCAGTAAAACTCAGATCTAAGGTGTGTAGATCATGATATATAGGCAACAAAAGCAACATACAAGAATTCACACGATGTGAAATACGAAAATGTAGAAAAAGGATAGAAGAAGAAGAAGAAGAAGAAACAGTGATTACCGAAGAAGGGGGATAATCTGGTTGAAGGATTGACGACGTTGATCAGTTTTTTTTGGGTTTGTTGAAGGTGGGGAAGGACGTCGCTATCGTTTTGAAGAACGTTGAGGGTTTAGGGTTTGCTGAAAGTTGAAAAGGACAGGAGCGAAGTGTGTTTTTTAGGATTATATGTATTGTTCGACTTTAGCGGGGTATTTTTGGTAGTTTACTTAAAACGGGGCTTCTAGGGAATGGGCTTGACAAATGATGGGCTTGGATGGGTAGCTATTGACATTTTGGGGCCGGCCAGTCAGAAGCCCTAGAATGGAAAATGCAACGATATCCTTTATGATCAGTGACTTTGCGCAGCTTGCCAGAATCACACCAAACTGCCGAAGCACCTGACATTGTGCTTCGGAAATTAATTATAAGAGGTGATTCCAGAAAATTCTTTAATAACAGCCTAGCCTCTGAGTGTTGGATCTGTCACGCTTGAACACACCTACAACCCCGTATTAAATCATTGCCACTTCAATTCTAATTGACGGTCTTACAGACTAGTCCTTTTAGTTGCGAAATTTGAGGCTCTCCCCACGAGATTAGTGCACTCAAGAGCTGGAAGTGCTTTTGTCGGACAGATCTATATTGGAAAATGCGTAGAGTGGGCTGAAAAGGGAGAGTTAATTTTCCTGTATGGTAATTCTGTGGTTCCTCTATTGAAGTTTGAAATTAAAGTCCGACTGACTATACCTAACAGAAGAACTATTAAATTTTGAAAGATTTGAGCAATGTTGGGTTCACTTTCTTCTCTTGTATGCGACTTCCTACAAATTAGGTATCTGCAACCTTTTTTTGCACCACTAGCATTCCATGGAAAGAGAGAAGATTGACGCAATTCATATTCTTTGCTGCGAAATGTCCACACCGATTATACGAACATGATCCTTGGTTACTTCAATTGAGTAAGAAGTACTATGAGAGGTTTTTAGGTTATGATGGAGGAGGAGAAGAAAGGGATAGTGCCCTTCCCCAAGCCATAGAGAATGTACTTATCCGTTCAAGTGCCTTTCTATTAATGAGGCATGGAAAACTCAAAGTTCTATCAGACTTGGGCATGCAAAACACAGATGAGTTAAGATATTGCTATATTGGAAAATGTGGTGCACTCGAAACAATAGTCAATAGAAATGGGCTTGAAATGAGTGCTTTTTCTAATTTAGAATTTTTGTGTCTGGACGAACTATCGAATTTGAAGTCCATTCTTTGTTTGGAGATGGAGGAGGGACAATCATCATCATCACCACCACCACCACCACCACCACCTCTGAATGTAAACAGCTTTACCAATCTAACAAGATTGCAGTTGTGGGATTGTCCACTAATTGAGCACCTCTTCTCAAGTGGATTCATGCTTCAACAAATGTCACAAATGTCTTCTCCAATGAATTCCTGAATTGCCGGGGACTCAAGGGGATGATTCCAGAGGATGAAAAGGTGGAGTACGAGGCTCTACCCAAATTGTCGTATTTGTACCTCTACGATTTGCCTGAATTTGTCAACCTTTTTGAAGGCGTTCGCACGTGTTGGCAATCACTGGATGAAGTGATAATATTGAATACTCCGAAGCTGAAGAAACTCCCCTTTGTCACTAATAGCGCTCCTAATTTGAAAGGAATTCAGAGCTATAATCAAAAGTGGTGGGATGCACTAGAGTGGGACAACCATGCCGCCAAATTACAACTTCTTATGTTGTAGCCCAGAAATTGAGAAAGTAAGAAGTCATGTCGATAAACTAAAAAAAAAAGTTTATTTTAAGACAAAAATTAGTCAAATAATATTTTTGGTTTATTTTTTTTCTTTTTTGAATTTTTTCAAGTTCGGTCCTTATTTTTCTACTGTTTTGATTTTTCTTGTAGGGTTGAATTGGGAAAAGAGGTTCACCAACAACGAAACAAGCCAATTGTTGATCTAGAAAAAATTATTGGCTTCCAATGGAGAGTATGTATGGGCTTCCAACTATGAAAAAGATGCACCGCCGAGGCCAAATTTTTCGTAAGTATCTCATGGACCACAATTAAGGTCGGTGTACAGAACTCTTGACTCCTCTCATAGATCAGCTGACTTTAATTTTAGTTTCAATGTTGGATGCTTGTCTTTTGTTGATTTTGACATTTTAGTTCTTCTTTATGGATGTTTTTATGTATCAACTTTTCCATATTTTTATAATTGTATGGTTCCAGCTATGTCCTCTTCGCCCTTCGCTGTGATATCCTTGTGCTTGTTCTCTTTCCTTGGTTGTTTTTTTCTTAATCTGTATTCGGTGGTACTTCTTTTTTTTTTTTTTTTGAAAATATTCAATTCATTTCATAACAAACTCGAAGACAATACCGATTTCATCAAAAAATACAAGTATGAGCCAAAACTATCTAGACTTCGTCACAGGCACCCCTGCAGAAGCAAGACCGGCAAAATCGCCAAATGAGAACCAATCAAGGCCTAGATAGTAGAGAATCCAAACGGGCCGGACCCCAACTCAAACCCGATAAGCGCATATGAAATCCATATTTGTGGTACTGTTTCTCCACAAAAGGTGTCAAAACCAGATCGGCTTGGAGTTGCGGGCGTGCGAGGGCAAGATTGCTGCCCATATTTGTATCAAGGCCTGGAAGCCTCAATCTAACTTCTAATCGAACGAAAGTGCACGGCCTAAGGGTGGAGACCGTGAGGAGGTTCGTGGTTTGCCTTTGCGGGCTAAGGACTTAAAATTTCTTAATCGTGTGAAAAATGGAAAGAAAAATGGAACAAGGCCTAAAACAGAATTAAAAGGACTTTATTAACGGTTTAACAAAGTCTGGTTACAAGGAAAGGAGATAAAATCTAGGCTTGGCTAGATTGGACAGGAAATTAAAGATAATTGAAAAATAAACTTGCACAAGCCGTGGGCTTGTTGGTCGGGGACCTAAAGATAAAAGATAATTAAAATATAAATTGAGTAAGTCGGGGGCTTGATTGGTAGGGGACCTTTGCCAAGGCCTTCAACTCTGGTATTTATAGGCAGATGTTCCGGTCTTGAGCTGTTCAAGCTGCTTCCACAGGCCTTCATGCATGGCTACCAAGTGTCCCTTTTGAGCTGCTTCAAAATGCTCCAATGAGAGACTATTCTTTGATAAAAACGTGCCCTTTACTCCAAGGAAATGGTAAAGGCCTGAAAAGCCCTTTTTTCATGCATAAAACTTTGTAAAAGAGTAAAAGGAAATTCAGCATCCAAGCCTTTGAGTTGCTTGTGAGCAGCTACTGCTTGACTGGACGTCTTTTGGGCCCACCAATGCTGAAGACCAAGGCTTCTTCAGGCTTTCCCACCATTTTATTGGTCCTTGCATCCCTTGTGGGCCCTTAAATCCTCTAATCTTGACCCCTTATGGAAGAAGAATCGAGAAACAAAGGCTCAGCCAGATCTGGGTGAGCTGCTTATGAGCAGCTTACTTAGGTCTGCATGAATCAGGTACCAACAACTCCATGGAGCTGCATGTACGCCACCTGTCCTTGGCCTTGCTTTATGCTGAAGGATAGGGTCCACTTAGACCTTGAGCTGCTTGTAAGCAGCTTACCCAGGTCTGCCAAATAAGAACATTCTAGGCCTTTGAGCTACTTGTGCAAGCCTAAGCTGCTTGTGAGCTGCTTAAGACGTCTTCATGCATGGCTGCCATGTGTCTTTGGTCTAGTTAAGCTGCTTGCATGCATGGATACTTGTAAAAAAAGGATATTTGGGCCCACCAAGGCCAAAAATGCAGGCCTGGTTGAGCTGCTTGTGAGCAGCTTGGCCTTCGAGCTAACTAGGGAGAAGCTTCTAGGCCTTTGAGTTGCTTGTGAGCAGCTTGCTTCCCAAACATGACTAAGCAGCTTATATGGCCTTCTTGACTTGGTCAGTTTTAGGCCTAAATAAATCCAAGAAACTGGGCCCAGACATGAAAAACGAATCTTGGCCTTATTGGGCTAGATAGGCCTGAAAAACTAGTCCGGGCTTTAATTAATTGGGCCGAGGCTTGACAATGGGCCTAGATCTGAAAATTCAATTTGGGCCTTGACTAATTAGGCCATGTTCCAAATATTAATGTGGCCTAATCAATTTTCAAACTTTCTCCTGCCTTTCCAAACTCAATTTGGCCTAATTGTGGCCACTTTAAATTCTTCCAAAGGCCCAATTCTGCAGGTGACTGATTTATAAGACTTCTCAAGGCCTAAAACTACCTTCAAGGCCATTTTTTTTTATTCTCTTTCTAATTTTGGCCAAAAATGGGTGTAAACAGGTACTTCAGTACCTCAAGCAAAAAAAATCCATATTTGTGGATTTATTTCTTCACTTAATTTGTTTCACAAAATGTAGAAAGAAGGAAAGAGAGTGGTGTCGGGAGGGTTTCATAACCTTTTAATATAACAACAGTACCATATTAATTAGATCAAAACTAAATTATTGTGAAATAACTAGACCAGCTGAGTGGTTCCGAAAACGTCATTAAAAGATACCTGGATAGTACCCCAAGAGTAATAACCTATTGGTGATTCGTTTCAGACAAGTAATTTGTTCGTTTAATTCCGAAAGGAACAAATAAAATCGCTGAAATTAGTGGTTTCTTTATGAGATGAGATGCTTTATGCTCAAGGGGGGAGATCACATCCTGTATTTTATTGTCCATTGGGTCCAGTTAGTGGCTGAGATTTAGTGTTTAGGGTCCTTATAAAAAATGTTTTGTTCAAAATGATTCAAACTGCAAAGTTTTTTTTAAAATATTTTTTATGGGTTCTTGAAAAAAATTAGTTGAATCTGATATTGATAAGAGTTATTTCAAAATTCTTAGGGTATTTCAAAATTTGCAGGGCCCATACGAATGCTGAAAAAGCCTCATGGATATCGGATTGAACTAATTTTTTGCAAGAGCCAATAAAAAATTATTTTAAAAATAAATTAATATTTGAATATCTTTGTGAGATCCGAAGTGGGTCCCACAAAAAGCGTATGCGACGTTTGAGAGCCCCTCAAACATCTGGTTTTCTCAACAAAAAAAAAAAAATTCACGTTAAATTAATGGGACTTTTTCTGTTAGCAACTTGCTGATGCCATTTGAAAGCCGTAATGGGATTTAGACATGGCAAGATGGGGACCCTCGGATTTCTCATAGTAAATCTCAACCGCTAACTGGACCACAATGTACAACAAAAAACAGGATGTGATCCGAACCCTATGCGGGCCCATGGAAAATCGTGAATCCAATCTCCATCCACATGCTTGAGATTTCTACATTTTGAGAACAAATTAAGTGAAGACATAAATCCAAATGGCTTTGAGCCCATCATCTCCTTCTAAAAGTGGAGAAGCTGCAGTGTTGGGAAGCCTTGGTGGAGTAGCTCAAACAGTGGAGAAGCTGCAGCTTCACTTTCCCCCGTTAACTCAAAGCTATAAGCGGGGTAGCTTAATTCCAAAAGGAACGGGGGAAAATTTGAATCAAAGTTGGATGATTCGTAAACTCTCTTACCGATATTAGATTGAGATGATTTTTTACAAGGAACCTAAATAAAATATTTTGAACAAAATGAGCAGTTCCGATCATTTTTTGCAGAACCTATGACAGGCGCAAAAGCGGTCTGTACGCTGCTGCTGTACAGTCTTTGCTCTATATGTGCGATTCCTTGTTTGGTAATTACAGGATAATGGATTGATCAACGCATCCAGTTCTGCCTTTTCCGGGTCCATGCTGGGCTCACATTGATGATCGCAATTCAACAATATGTAACTCTCATCGAGTATACTTGACCATGCAAAAATTGGTTTTGATAGAATGTCGATCGATACTTGATCAGAAAACATATATCTTGAAAACAAGTGGGAAAATGTGGTTTCGATCCAGTGTGTTCAGTACATTTTTTCTAAGATTAATGTGATCCGATTAATTATCTAACGGCATTCGATCAACAATAATTTTTGTATGGTTGATAAACTCGATGAGATCTAAGTACAACTTCAATCATCGATGTGGGTCCGGTATAAACCCGAAAAAAACAGAACCGGACGAGAAGCTCCTCTCCCATTACTGGAGCGGAGCCGCTTCCCATTTCAGCATATGTACTTGGCTGCACATGCATTTTTCTGTTTTGCTATAAATTGGAGGCAAAGTTTTTTAGTCCCCTTTTTTGTTGTTCCAAGTGAAAATTTCCCACCACATCAATAATTTCTTGTGATAGTCAAACACCAAATTTGTCTTAAAATAACATAAATTTGTATGACTAAGTGATGGTGTATGCCTATACGCAATACATGTTTCATATCACACTTTTGACCCAATGCTGTTGAAGTTATAAAAATACTATCCCAAAAAAACTTGATAATTACCTTGTTATGTATCCATGTGTGTTCTCAACAGTCGCCAATAAAAAATTTGTACTCAAAAGACATGCCACATCGTGTGACTCATACGTGTCCCTAATGTTGCTTGTTCTTGTGTTGCCCAATCCAAGTACGGCGATCGCTAGGAGTGTCCATGCTATAGATTAGGCTCGATTGATTGATTGGACGGGGGACTCTTTTGGACCTTAACCGCTCCTGAAGTCTCCAATTTGGGCCTTCGTTTTGAAAATAGCAGGAGACTTTTATTTGGGCCAATTTTTGAAGACCTTATGCAATGGCCGGGACCAGGACTTATGCAATGGGCCAGGCCTAAAAAGACTAGGCAAGAAATTGCAAACATTTGGCCACTAGGATAACTATTGCCTACAGGATTCAGGATTACTCGAGGAGATCGTAAGCTGGTTCGGATATTTGAGTTATCGAAAGAAGCAAAAACCATCCCATTAAGCGGGGGTTAGCAAGACTTTAGTTAAAAAAAATATTGCAATCCAATTCAAACTGGGTCACCGACTACAAAATTGACTGCGTCTTCGAAGGGTTGGTAGCGTGAAAAATCCAACTTAAATGGAGTAGTATGATATGAATTTTCCTTTTCTCTGATGGAACTGAAGCAAAATGATTGAAGAAGATTTTACACAATACATTGAACCCAACAAAGATATCACTGTCATACATTTGTAGTGATCCCCACTACATAGCTAGCTGTTGACAATGAAGCCCCGTTTGGTGGAGTACTATTTTTTAATCAATTTTCTGTGGTGGGTCATTCCTCATTAAGTCTAATTTACGTATTGGGATGGTTATGAAATCGTTTGGTTGATTGCTCAATTGAGGCGGCTGCTTTGGTTTGTTCAATTCAGGTGTTTCGATCCTGTTCCTTTCGTGTGTCTTGGAAAAATATCTGCATGTAGAGAGGTTTGGTTGAATAATTGACAACACTAGGACACATTAAGGAAATTTCTAATCTCCTCCTCCTCCTCCTCCTCCTCCTCCTCCTCCTCTCTCTCTCTCTCTCTCTCTCTCTCTCTCTCTCTCTCTCTCTATTCAATAGTAGGGACATCACCTGAATTCCTGTAAAAAGATATTGTGAATTCCATATGCTCCTATCTCTGTGCTAGTGGTGAGATCTGAACTCCGGTGGCAAGCACGCCGAATTCTGGTGAGAACTTGCAAATCCATGCTCCTAAATGCTCTCTCTCTCTCTCTCTCTCTCTCTCTCTCTCTCTCTTCTTTGAATTTGGAAACGTGGCACAGATCTTGAAAATTTTGAGTTTCTGTAGATGTTTCCGAACTTTGTAGGTTTGCTTTTTTCGGAGTGTTCGGTTCAAAACCTCTCATCTTGTTATTAGCTCCTTTGAGATAATTAGAGGGTTTACTCGGTCGTTAGTTGGTTGGACACTTGGTTACATAAAAAAAAAATTTCTTGAGATATTGATCGTGTTGGAAAAATGATCAAACAAATGTTTTCTTATTTCAGTAAATGGTTTTAGTTGATGTAGTTAAAAATGGCGTTCCCAAATTGCAAAACCTCTATATATTTGACCGATTACATGGCCAAAAAGCGTTGAAGTGGAGTACATATATGAACTTTTGTTCCCTTGTGTCTATCGCAAATTATATTTGAACCTTAAAAAAAGGTTTTCTGTAGCCTCATTTTATCTCAACGATCGCTTTAAAAAGTTTAATTAAGTACAAAACGTCCTAATTTTCGATAAACTCTAAAGGAACCGGCTCCTTTCTAGTACCTCCTCTCCCATTCCCCTCAGATTTGAAATTTTGACAATATTGATTGGAATCATTGATGTTGTAAATCTCGTCAAAAAATACGACCACACCAAAAATCATGTTGATTGGATAACAGTTGATACCTATAATCGGTATGTTTAGAGGAAAAACACACACAAATGGGTCAAAATCCAGTGTGAAAAAGCAACACTTGTTTAATTTTTTGAAATATGAAATAATCAAAGATTTTCATATGTTGCGCCGACTTAGAAATATGAAAATAAACAACATAAGTGTGTGTTTTACTTATGTATTGGGTCTTCTCAAAGAGATGTGATGATTTTTTTTTTCTGACTTTTCTAATACTTGCAAGCATTGCCGCGAGCAAAAATACTTGCTTGCATTAATTTTTAGTGTTAAAACCGTATGTTTTCCAAAAAGGCATTTTATGTTTGCTTGCAATTTTAAGTAAAATAATCCAACATGATATTTCTTCATAAACCTAGTTAAATTCTTTGTTTTAAGATCTATCTTGTAATTGCACGCGAATTCTTTGACGAGATGAATCGAAAAACTAAAAAGCAAGGTGCAAATTAACAAATGCAATTTTTTTTTTTTTGGATAAAACAAAACAAAAAAGAGCCCAAAAAGTGCTTTGCAGAATGCCATTCTCCTACATTGTCCTGCTAATGTAACTAAAGTAGCTAGCTACAACTACGTTTACTTGCCGATACATACATTGATTGGTTGACACACACACACAACTAAAGTACACAAGTGTGTGTTCAAATAAGTGAGTTGAGAAATCAAGGTTAGTTGAGTTTTTTTCTCATGTGTTTACCCAGTGGTTGTCAGTATTCAAGCCACAAGCGAAGCAAGTTTGGGATTGAAGACCATAAATGATTCAGAACTATTCATAATCCTGAAATAATGTACTAATACCCTATTAACCCCGATTAATGTATAAACTATGGCCAAAAAAAAAAAAAAAGAGAGTGCGAGTTGACTAGTAATTGACTTGTGTGTGTGGCCTCTAAAATTTTCTACTCCACCAGTATAAGTTATATGGGTTTGCCTCTAAAATGTGAGCCATTGTTTTCTTATCCCCTCTCTCTCTCTCTCTCTCTCTCTCTCTCTCTCTCTCTCCACTGTAGTAGGGAGATCAGCTGCGTTTGATCCACTAAAAAGATTACAATTCCATGCTTCGATCTTTGTCCTAGTTCTGAGATCCAACTCCACTGACAAGCACGCCGAATTAATTCTAGTGAGAAGTTGCAAATCCATGTATACTCCTAATTCAATTCTACCATCACTCTTTTTTTTCCAACCAAGTTATTATCACTAATTTTGTTCACATGGTATTTTCGCTTGCTTATGAAACCATTTTTGCTCAAATGATAATTTTTTCGTTAGATTTCCGCTGAGAATGAAGACTGATGTATGTTCTATTTCTAATACCACGAATATAGATTGTAGAAAAAGGATCTAAAGACTTTCTTTCTAAGTAGGTCGTTGCGCGCATATATATATATATATATATATATATATATATATATATATATATATATTACATAAGCAGGAGATGATACTAACATAGATGTGTTTGAAATTCGAATATAGATTCGATCGTAGATTGGTCTAAAATCGTTTGAAACATGTGAATCCACAAAATACACGTGAAATTAACACAAATGATTTTGGGTATATTTGTGTCTGAATTTTGTTTTTGTAGCTTTTTCAATAAGTGGAGGGGACACGGCCATCCACAAGCTACTCAACTGTGTGTGCATCATTTGATATTTGTGTTTGCCTATTGTGCGCTTGCAATTCGAAAAAAAAGAAAAAGAAACCCCTCAACTATGACCCATTTTTATTTAACTTCTTTAAAGTTTAAAACTCTACAGTTAACGCCCTCAAATTATACGAATACTAGGGTCAGAGATGGCATCAATGGAAAACACGACTTACCCTCGATCTTGCCAACAATCATGAGCCCAACGTGTTTTTTTCACGTTTAACACCTTCACTCTTAACCTCCGTAAAAGTACCTCATCGAAAACCAAATCCAGTGATTGCTACACTCAAACAGAACCTGTTCCAAACCCTCCTATCCTGCAATCTCTTGCGTCCCCATGACTATTCTCAACAATAAGTTCTAATTTTGAGAATTAGCCTTATACGAAGAGAAAAGAGTAATTTTTTCATAAGCTCTTGTTTATCACACCACGTCTTGCTCACATGACATGTTTTGTCCAAAATCTTCACGTTTTGCTAATGAAATGAGTTTATTTTCGTCAGATGGATACTTTGAGCGTGTTAAGTGTCGATTTTAATTTAGACATTAATTAGATTAACTAAAAATCAATGATTTTTTACGGTGGTCTAAAGTAATTTACCCTTCATCTTTTGAGCTTGTCGACATTAGCAATACTAAAATAAAGTTGATCGGTAACACTGATTTAATTGTTAACCACATTTTTTTTTGATAGGCAACAAAATTTTATTAGAACTCGACAAGGGGTACATTGAGGGGAGACCAATTATGGACCACAAAGAATGAATAGATTGTCATAACAGGGATCAATTTTGGCGGTTCACAACATGAATTTTGTGGTTCGTGTTATAAGATTTTTTTGGTCAAAATATGAAAATTCATATGAACTTTTATGCCCTTGTGTCTATCACAGATTATATTTGAACCTTAAAAAGGTTCTCTGTAGCTCATTTTGTCTCAACAGACACTTTAAAAAGTTGAAGTAAGTACAAAATACTCTGATTTACAATAAACTCTAAAGCATTACACGCAATTGTCGGCCATCACCACTAGACGGCTGGCTTCGAACTCTCTCAAACTCACCACTGCCATCCGACCTTGAGAATCCACTTTCTAAAAGGAGGGTGCGGAAATCATACAACTCTTCAACATAAATATAATTCTATCACTTCGGGTTGATTAAAAAGAGTTGGGTGTGGAAATTACTGATCTCCTATATCAATCCTTGTACTTTGGCTAACTATGTCAATACGTACGATGGCAAGTTTACATTAAACTCGGATTAGAACAGTCACTGTTATCTATTATTAAACTCGGATTTCAAAATGAAGTAATCTGAATTAATAATATTCAGGTTCTCCCTGTAGTGCAACATTTGTGCTTCTCGATCTCATGGCTGAAGGTAACTTTACATATTTCATGTATTATATTTGTATGATTCTTAATCTATACAGTCAATGCATATAGTTTCTAAGATCAAAAGTCCAACCATTAAAGAAGGCCATGGCACTTGAAAAATACTCACATACTCAATTCATTGCCTATTGCTTGGTATACTATGATGCTAGGACTGTAGATGTCATACTGATTTCCATGGTTATATGCAATAGTTACTGAACTGGCAAACAGAGAACTTAGCTTAAAATCGAAGAAAATCTTGCCAAGTTTTGCAGATCCACCTTTCTCAGCACTCCAAGAGAAAGTTTTGAAATATCATGGCCACTAAGGGCAGTAAACGAGCCGAATTATTTTGGCCACCAAGGGCTGAATTTGGAAGCTGCAAGGGCCTCATTATAGAGGCCATAAAAGACAATTTTAGAGACCGCAAAACACCATCCATTATATGGCCCCATTGGGGACATAACAAACGGGTTCTTAGGGCCACAATATACCACAAAAAAAATTACAGTAGATGATTGGAATTCCTTATATATTACTTTCTTTTTTCCAACACTGTGGACTTTGGGACATTGGGGTCTCACGATAAGTCAAACTTGTCAACCAATAGCTTGTTTGATCTAGATCTCAAATCTTAGGCTCTATTCTTGACTTTTTGGTCTAGGACTTTTTTTAGTATATTTTATTTTCATAACTTTTTGTTTAGCCTCGTTGTAATTTTTGGAATTAATTCATCTCGAAGAGAGAAATCACAAAACTATTAAATTATGAACCGATGGTGAAAAAAGTTTATATAAGATGACACTTTAGACTAAAAAGACAACTGTTTGGGATTGTTTTTGTCTTTAGTGATTTTTTTTTTTTTTGCATTTGGTCCTAATGTTTTAGTACTTATATAGAGTCCTCTCGTCGAGACGGATGGTTAATAAAAAAACACAAATCTAACAAAAGTTTAGAAAAGACAAACAAAACACATAAAACAAAAAGTTAAACATAATGGAACCTTAATGAGTTTCAAATTAAATTCGGTCTTGTTAACCTCCGTAGAATAATACACAAATATCTCACGGATATTAATACACTCCCACAAATATCAATACACTTTTCACGGATATCAATGCACCTTTAACATATTATCCTTCGCCTTGAGGGCCGAGGTTAGCATTGTCCAATTAAATTATTCAAGCTTCGGTTGTTTATGTAACAAATGAATTTCAAACTAGCTTTTTAACAAGTGAACAAGAGTTCGATGTTCGTTTAAAAACCCTAGTTGTGAGTCTGCTCTTAAGGCGACTTGATTAGAATTTTTCATTTTTCGTTATTATCCTTAACTAAAGAAGTGAAGTATTTGTGACTCTTGATCATTGTAGAAAACTGGAATTCCAACGATAGTGTTTAGATTTAAATAAAAAAAATGTAAATGAAACGAAGTTCATAGGCAAATTGCGTCCTATGATTGAAACATACAAAGTTCATAGGCAAATTGCCATTTCTCCTCCCCGGAGGCCAAAATTGTGATTTTATGTAAAGTAGAGGAACTATTAGAAAATTCGAAAATCATAACCTTAGTTAAATGTTTTTGTATTATTATTTTTTTAATGGGTTTATCTTGATTTTTATAACCTCCTTCTCTTCTTTTTCACCTGATTAAAAAACTGTCCAAAACTTGAGTTAGTCTTACAATCGTTAGAAGTGGAGCACTATTTTCTCTTTCTTTTTCGGTAGCCCCAGCCCACGTTACCCCTCACTCTCTTTCCTTCTCTCTTCTTTTCCCACTCCATTTTTTTTGGCAATACAAAACATTCCGAGCCAGATTGCGCGCACCTCAGACTTACAGTCTATCTCATAGCCATTTCACAAGCTTACGCATGGGATGAAGGTGGCCCCAAAAGTTGTTGGCATTCCCAATCTTCTCACTCTTTTTTCACAAGCGAACTCACAGATTTATACATCCAACCACCTATTGAGTCGGCAAAATAATTAGTTGGCTTGGCCTCCCACTTTCAATTCTCATCCTCTCTATTGTCTCATACCTCACAAGCTTATCACAAACGTCCCTTCGGGAATAGGAATAGTAGAGAAAAAAAAACTAATCTAGTAGGATTATTTGTTTTGGTAGTACAATGGAATGCATTTTCAATTTTGTCTTCATTTAAAAAATAAAAATTAATCTTATTTTTGCAAAGGAGGGGTTCGGGGGATGTAAAATACCACAAAATAAGCAAGCTCCAAGTAAACAAGCTAACTTCCCACAAACGTTATTGCTTGGCCTTAAAAACGTAACATCTCAATCAAACTTCTATTTTGTCAACTAATCAATCATATTGCATTTGTCAATTACTGTAGCTTTCATCCCACCTACCTGGGAGATTGGGAAGTGCATCTGAGTTCCAATTGCTACACGCATTAATTACGCTAGAAAATTGACAAACAATTGGGAAGCACTTTGCAAAAAAGTATTGGAATTACGTTCCAAGAAAGATGACACTGTTGCCGACATTGAAAGATTCCGTCTGCAAAGAACTCCAACTCTGGAATGTGTTAATTGGAGAAATGAGGTGGCAGAATTGGAGAACAAGGTTGCGACCTTAGAACAAGAGTTCAATGTTGAGAAGAAATGTGTTTGGGGATTATGTCCAAACATTTTTGAGCATATAAAGCTTGGTAAGCTAGTAGTAAATATGATCACGAAGATTGACCTACTCATGGAAAAAAAGTTTGAAAATGGATTTTTCGTTGATTCACTGCCAACTAGAGTTAAGAGAAGGCCAGAACCCGCTTCAACATTGTCAAATTCTGCGCATCATACACTAGACTGTAAATCTTATATCTGTATTTAAAACTATTATGCAGAAAATAGATATAACAAGATCTTGAATTCAACACATCTCAAGAACAATAAATAGCGTACCTTTATTGGCCATCGTGATTAGAGAGAACAAACCCCTTAATTAGAAACACCTTAATTCTTGGCTCACCTTCTTCTCTCTGTCTCTACTTTTCTAGGATACCCCAGTAACTTTAATTGATGGAAAAACCGTAGGAATAAGGGGTGAGTATTCTACCTTTTATAGAGGAGAGAAGAGGGCCTTAGAGATAATTATTAAAAGACACCTAGTCCATCAAGGTCTCTTTTATTATCAAGAGTTTTCCTTAATCTATAATTCTAATTAGTTATCGTAATGAACCATAACACTTCATTGGCTTATCTGATGGTGGAGTCCCACATGCACAAAACGTGGAGGCTAGTGTGCCACACTAATAGGGAAAAACTAACATTCTCCCACTTGGCCCATCAAGCCGATTGTGATGCAAGGTGTATTTCTTCAAAATATGCATTTTTGTTTAAAACGACTCGAGTGGGCTCCACACTAAAAACTTTGACACGTGATCACGGATTTAAAATAGCCAATAGGTTCAAACCAATTAGAAACTTTAATACTGTGATTAATTTATACCACCAATGTGAGTTATAGCGGTTGTATAGCATCATGCCACATTCCCTTCTATGCACCACACTATTGATAACCTTCACTAACCAAGTTCATAATAGGAAAAATATCATTATTTAGGCTGTAATGCCTAAAGCCCCTGTAATTTGTCTTGTCAAGACATTTCTTGCTGAACATAATCCAAAATAATATGTGCAAGCATAATTGGAAACAGGAAAATCAGAAACAAACTTTTATTTGCGCTAAATAGTGTCAATAACAATAAGCACTTAGCTACTAATATCAAGGATTGCTCAAAAGACCCATCCTAATAACATGTTCTTTGTATGTATTTGGAGGCAATCCCTTTGTCAACGGATCAGCAATCATAAGAGTGGTGCTTATGTTTTCAATAGACACTTGTTGTTTCTGGACTCGTTCTCTAACAACCAAGTACTTTACTTCCATGTGTTTCGAACCACTAGAGTACTTTCCATTCTTAGAGAAGAAAACTGCAGCGGAATTATCACAATAAATCTTCATCAGTCTGGCAATTGAGTCGACAACACCAATACAAGAAATGAAGTTCCGCAACCATAACGCATGACCTGTGGCCTCAAAGCACGCCACAAACTCGGCCTCCATTGTAGATGAAGCAATAATGGATTGCTTCACACTCTTCCATGACACTGCTGCACCAGCCAACAGAAAGACATAACCTGATGTAGACTTTCTGCTATCGTGACAGCCAGCAAAATCAGAGTCCGAGTATCCAATCACATCCAAATGATCCGATTTGCTATAAGTAAGCATATAATCCTTGGTTCCTTGGAGATACCTCATAACCTTCTTCACTGCTTTCCAATGTTCCATTCCTGGATTACTTTGATATCTGCCAGCATCCCTACTGCAAAACTAATATCTGGTCTAGTGCAAGTTTGGGCATACATCAAACTCCCTAATGCTGATGCATATGGAATTTCATCCATTTGCTTTCTTTCTAAGTCATTCTTTGGGCACTGGCTTTCATTAAATTTGTCACCCTTGACAATGGGTGCATCACTTACTGAGCAAAGCTGCATATTGAATCTCTCTAGAACTCGGTTAATATACCCCTTCAGAGACAGTCCTAGCAGTCCTCGAGATCAATTTCTAAAGATCTCTATGCCAATAACATAAGCTACCTCACCCATATCAACCATTTTAAAGTTCTTCGAGAGATATTCCTTAGTTTCATGTACTAAACCAATGTCATTACTGGCTAACAAAATATCATCCACATATAGCACCAAAATGATAAACTTAATCCACTGACCTTCAGATATATACACTGATCAACAGCATTTTCTTTGAATCCGAAGGAGATAATGGTATCTGTGACGTCCCACATTTTCAGATAAAAAATAATAATAATAATAATATTTTTTTGACCCAAATAATTAAATCTTTCATTTTTCTTTTCAAACTTCTTGCTAAAAAAAATAGGTTGGGCTGCTTATTTTTGGCATCAGTTACACGTATCGCTTAAAATCCTAAGTTTGGTTAAATTGGGAATGGGTTCCCGCAAGTGATTAGTTAACGTAAAGAATAATGTTGGGTTGATTGAGTAATTAGACAAGATAAGTTTTAAGTTTGAACGTGGGTAGTCAGTTATTAAGATGAGGAAACGTTAGAGAGGTAGGATTATTTTATTTCATACGTAAGAGAGAGAGAGCCCTATATTCTTATACACATATACAAAACTAGGGTTATTTTATTCCAGGCAGTGAGATTAACGAGAGAGCTGCGGCAGTCGGGTTCTACTTGGCTTCCTGAAGTGGTAATTCTTTTCTATTAATCCCTTTTTCTTCTTATCTTTATAGATTGATTTGGGAACCAGTTCAATTAGTTGGGTTTCGTTTGGTGGTGCCGAGTGAACGGAGGAGAGAGAAGGAGGGGCGGCAATGGTGATCAGGTTGTGCGCATGTGGCGGTGGTTGTAGTGTGTGTTGTGCTTGGTTTACAAGTGTGAGAATATGTATATATATTAGTATATTAAGAATCTGTATGCATGTGTGGTGTGTGCGTGTATCGATATTAGAGAATTGTGAGAGTAATTAAACCTTGGGGCTGACCCTGGTGCTTAGTTAAGGGAAGTCAATATTAGTATAACTATATTGTTATTAGTTTAACTGATAACTAAAGTAGTCAATCTCATTGAATTGATTTTCGTTCATGCATTCTTTTAATTCAGATTAGCAGAGAACGTGAACATCGCATTTTATGATCTATCGTTCCGATCGAGGTGAGTGGTTAAGCATGTGATCCCTTCTTTGGAATCCTCTTGAGCCTATCTATTCTTGACAGTTTGTTTAATCGTTGTTGATCCGATGAGTGATATTCTTATTCGTGCTCTCATATTTATTGACGATTGGCGTACCCTTTGGCATACAAGGTTATTTGATAATATTTGTGATCGATTAATTGCCCTCATTTTTATTGTCGTCGATTCGTTGACTCCATAATATTATTGTGACTCTGCAACGAAGTGCCTCCGGTTCGCCGTTGTTCTATTTGTGTTTGGGACCATGGACAATATTTATATTTATTTAAGTCCAAAGAAAAGACCCGTGAGATATCGTGGTGACTTTGGCCGCTAGGGAAAAGACTTGTGAAATACCCTGTGACTCTAGTGCTCAACGGATAGGGAAAAGACTTGTGAAATACCCTGTGACCCTATTCCGGATCGGCTTTGGGAAAAGGTCCCAGGCGCCATCCTGTGGTG
This sequence comes from Rhododendron simsii, assembly GCA_014282245.1. Lineage (NCBI taxonomy): Eukaryota > Viridiplantae > Streptophyta > Magnoliopsida > Ericales > Ericaceae > Rhododendron > Rhododendron simsii. The sequence goes on from CM024964.1 coordinate 3,864,861, forward strand.
ACTCTAAGTACGATGTTGGATCCAACGGGCTAAGCCCTGAGTAAATATTTGGCATTTGGTACTTGATAATTGGTGATTATGGTTCCCACTTTGGTTTGGACTATTTCATTATTGTTGTTCCTCGTTCTGATATTGTTGAGCAGGCTGTTGGAATTAAATGGTTATTATCATTGTTCGATTGTTGTTGTGATAATTCGTTATTCAGTCATTCATCTTGCGATACTATTTGCTGAGCCATTAACTTCGTTAGTTTGTTGGTATTATTCATTGAACCTTTGACCTTCCTTAATTTGACACCATTTCTTTGGAGCCCTTGTTATCATTGATTTATACGTATGCCACTTTGTATTATCACCCTTAGCATGCTTAACTACTCACTGAGCTCGTCAGCTGACGGATTTATTCCACATTCTTTTCAGGATTAGTGCATGGAGCATTGTAGTGGACTCTGTGGCTTTGTCGGGACCTTCTGTTTGGACCTCTAGGATGTCTGCATCTTTATTTTTTTTTTCTATTGTCAAAAAGCTTCCGCACTTTTATTTATTGGCTGTTCATTGTGGAATTTGGAGTTGGAAAATATGAGATATTGTGTCATTTGCTTAAGGAAAATATTGGTTTAAGTTGCGCATTTTTTTTGTAATAAATTATCCAATTTTTCCTGTATTGATTGTGAGTTGATAAAATATTATTTTTAATTAGGCTTCGTGTCCCATGATTGCTTCATGGTACACGGCCGGTCATGCTCCCGGATTTGGGGCGTGACAGTATCATTAAACCTTAAGTACCATTGCCTGGAAGCTTGTTTAAGACCATATATGGATCTCTTTAATTTGCATGCAAAATGCTCCTTCCCTTTTATTACGAATCCTTCAGGTTACTCCATGTAAATATCCTCATCCAAACTTCCATTCAGAAAAGCGGTTTTCACATCCATCTGATGCAACCCCAAGTCATAATGAGCTACTAGGGCCAAGATGATTCTAAGGGAGTCCTTCTTTGACACAGGAGAGAAGGTCTCCTTATAGTCAACGCCTTCTCTCTGAGTAAAACCCTTGGCCACAAGTCTGGCCTTAAATCGTTCGATATTGCCTTTTGCATCGTGCTTGGTCTTAAAGACCCACTTACAGCCAACTTTCTTACAATTAGTAGGCAATTCAACGAGATCCCAAACTTTATTCTGGTCCATTGATTTCAACTCATCATTCGTAGCGTCAAACCATTTATTAGAATTATCACTATTCATGGCTTGTGAAAACGAAACCGGATCTTTTTTAATCCCAATGTCGAAATTCGATTCTTGTAGATACATCACATAATCATCTGAAATGGCAGACTTTCTTTCCCTCTGAGATCTTCTCAGAACTGCCGGTTGTGGTGGTTCTACAATACTTTCAATGGCGGTATCCTCATGAAGTGGAGAATCATTACCTACATGTTGTTCATTCTCCTCAACTGGTTGAGGAATAACAACTTCTCGATGAGGAAGAGTTGTTGGGATATTGATAGGCGCGTAAATGTTCACATTAGCGCCCGTTAATTTATCTTTGCTAAGTCTCTTTTTATATTATTTCTTGAAGCTTAATGCTTGATTTTTGTGTTGTAAGTATTTAGAGGATTTGATAAAAGAATAAGCAAAAGGAAAATATTTAACGGTGTTCGAAGCTAGTCCATTTAGAGGTCAATAAGGAGTCGAGAGTTCGGCACTGAACTTAATTAATCGAGGAGTTCGGAGATTGTTTTGCAACCCACAGCCTATCAAACTGGAGTAAATTAAATGGTGGGCCCATTGTATGTTATGGGCCAATGTTAAATGCTTGAAGAATTTGATTCTCTTTGACTGTGCACAAGTGCAACGTGTACTGCTGAAGTAAAAAGGGCATTGCGTCAAGCCCCAATTGAAGGAATTGAATGGGCCCAAGTTAATGATGTCGGCACATGTGGCATATAAAAGGGCAGCAGCTTTTGAAAGGGTTGGGGGACCACGGACGAAAGAATCGAACGGGCGCTGCCGAGAACGAAGGCGACGACAGAAGTGCCGAGTATTGTTTATTTTTCTTTCAAGTTTTCATGCTTTGTTCAATTACTCGCATTTTAGTAATTAATTTTAATTTATGTTCTCAATTAAAGTTGTTAGTTTGTTTTTGTTTGGTTTAGATCTCTTGTTTATTTTTCGTATTGAGCAATAGTAGCATGTTTCAAATTAGAGTTTCTTTTGTTCCTTACTTAATAATGAGTGAGTAGTTTTTCTGAGGTTTGGTCGTTGGGTAAAGGCGCGCCGCAACCCAATTAGAATTCGTCTCGCATTTTTTCAGTACTTTAATTTAATTAAATAAATTTAGTTGGTGAAAACTAAGTCCGTTGGACGAATCCGAGGCATTGTCGGGACTCATGTGAGCGGGAGCAGGGGACCAAAACCTGTTCGCCGCTGTGTACGGGACCGGCAACCTTAGGATTCGCATCTTTTGGAGTTTCTAATTCTCCCTAAATTTAACCGTTTTTAGAATCTTGAAAAACGAACGAATTCTAATTGGGTAGTGAGCATCGGATTTCTAACGACCGTGCCTCTCTTTTTAATCATTTGAGCAAGTTATCTATTAGTGTTAGTTAATCGTTCATCAATCATACAAGGGGTGGCTACCTAAGAGCCAGTTTAATTAATAACAACCTGAGTTTTTAGTCAGCACACATCACCGTCTTTGTGGATTCGACTCCGGACTTACCGGATATTACGCTACATCGGTTTCCGCCCTACGCTTGGGGCAACCCATTATTTTAGGCTCAGGAATCGGTCAAGCAGATATCAACTCTTTCTTCATCAAAATTAACCTTTCTTGATTTCTCACTCCCACTATTTTCGCCATTCTCTAGGAATTTCGCATTTCCGGTTTCAACTATTCTCGTACTATGGTTAGGACAGTAAAATTTGTACCCCTTAGACTTTTCTGGATAACAAATAAAATATCCAGAAATTTTTCGAGAATCTAACTTTTTCTCTTGTGGATTATATATTCTAGCTTCCGCTGGACAACCCCAAATATGTAAATGTCTCAAACTGGGTTTCCTATTGGTCCACAACTCAAAAGGAGTAGTTGGAACCGCCTTATTAAGAACCCTATTTAAGTGATACATAGCGGTCTTTAATGCTTCACTCTACAAGGAAACATGTATATTTGAAGAACTCATCATACTTCTAACCATATCCATAAGTGTACGATTACGCCTTTCAGTAACACCGTTCTGCTGTGGCGTACCAGGCATTGTGTATTGAGCACGAATGCCTTACTTTTCTAATAGTTTGGCAAATGGGCCAGGATTTTGTCCTGACTCATCATATTTTCCATAAAACTCGCCACCTCTATCTGACCTCACTACTTTGACCTTTCTATCTAATTGTCTCTCGACCTCAGTAATGTACACCTCAAGGATATCAACGGCTTGAGACTTTTCATGAATTAGATATATGTAACCATAACGTGAAAAGTCATCTATAAAGGTGATAAAGTATTTTTGTCCAGTAAAACATGGAATAGGACTTTCGCAAATATCAGTGTGGATTATCTCAAGAAGTGCATTGCTTCTAGTGGCACCTTTCTTTGTGTGTTTGGTTTGCTTTCTCTTAATACAATCCACACAAATTTCAAAATCAGTGAAATTTAGGTCTTTTAAAATTCCATTCTTCACCAATCTGTCAATTCTATCCTTGGAGATATGCCCTAATCGTCTATGCCACAGGGTAAATGATTTTTCATCAATTCGACCACGTTTTAAACCAATATCCGAATGCAGGGTCACTAATGATTGTGCAAACTCATGATTCAAGGTAATTTTATATAAACCATCATAAAAATCACCAGAACCAACTATTATTGAATTAAACATCAATTTGAGTTTTCGACAACCAAATGAAACTGAATATCCAGAACAATCTAATCTAGATAAAGAAACCAAATTCCTGGAAATAGAGGGAACATAAAAAGTGTCTTTAAGATCTATTTGACGACCCGTCTCTAAAACCAAGCGATAGGTACCAACAGCTACCATTTCAACCTTGAGACGGTTCCCCATAAAGACAAATCTCTCACTTTCCTCCGGTTTCCGGGTTGAAAGGTATCCCTGCAAGGAATTCGTAATGTGAGTTGTAGCACCAGAATCAATCTACCAAGTATTAGAAGGAACTTCAGCAAGAGTTGATTCGTAGCATACAAAAGAAAGATTATTACCCTTCTTTTCGAACCAAGCCTTACGCTTGTTGCAGTCCTTCTTCACATGTCCCTTCTTGCCACAAAAGTGACACTTGACAGTGAAACCATTATTTCCATGAGCCTGGCTATTTTCCCCAGGTCCACTAGCTTTCTTTGGTGGATACTTCTTTGCTTTACCCCTTTTCTTCATAGCAACTTGAGTCACTGCCAATGCAGTGGGACGCCCTTCCCCTCTCAATCTCACTTCCTCCTGAACACACATGTTAGTTAGCTCATTCAAACTCCACTTGTCTTTATTGGTGTTATAGTGAATTTTGAATGGGCCAAACTGTGCTGGAAGTGAGTTGAGTATAAACTGAACAAGGAAGGACTCATCCACTTTCATTCCCAAGGTTGCAAGCTTTGCAGCTTTGTCAGACATATTCAAGATGTGCTCTTGAACTCCACGACTACCATCATATTTCATGGTGGTTAATTCAGCCATAATTGTGCCAGCAAGTGACTTATCGGCACATTTAAAACGATCTTCCACAGCCTTTAAGTATTCTAGTGCATTAGTATTCTGTGGTAGGGAGGTTTTGATGTTATTCGTAATGGTTATCTTCATGAACATTAAACTGAGCCTGTTCGACCTTTCCCATGAATTGAAATTGAACACTTGTTCCTCGGAACTCTCATCATTAATGTCCGCAGGTTTTTCAACAAGTAATGCCATATCAAGGTCCAATACACCCAGTGTGAACTGAATATGCTCAGACCATTCCGAAAAATTTGGTCCAGTGAGGGTTGGAACATTAGATGCATGAGAGTGCAGTGAAACAAGAACTGTAACTGAAATAAAATAGTACAATACTTAATAAAAGCTTTGAGAATTATAAACATTTATAATGATGAACTATTGACATCACCTAGGTCCTCCTTTGGGCAAAACCTAAGCATACCTATTGTTCACTCATTAATTAGGTGCAACATAATCACCTAAGTAGGTCTAAATAATTTATACAGCTTATCAAGTTAGTCATGTTATCTTTGGATATCCAATCCTAACCCGCTAAGTTGCATAAATTACTCACCCTACCCAGTTCATAATTATTTAAATGTGACTCTCCTTTGGGCTTAGTCCCATTCTTATAATTATGACTGCAATCGAGAATATCATTGACTTAATTGTTACCCTTTTAACAAAGCTTTAATGTAGTTTAATATTCATAAGTTTCACTAACCTAGGTCACTTTGGTGACTACCAAATTAGTAATTCCTATGAGTATCAAACTAACCAATGATATACTCTTTTTTTTTTTTATTCGAGTTATGCCGATGTCATTCTTTTATTCAATCACTGCTACTAAAAAATAAAATATACAATTAAGTATTCTTTTATGTGATTGATTATCCGTTCAATGACTTTCAATATAACCATAACTCTCACATATACAGTAACACAGTAATAGAAAACTTTCCCAATTTAATGCTTTAAAATAATCATTCATCATCACAGAAAACATAATGTAACAATATACATTAATTTTGAAAGCATGTGATTATGACAAATATTTTTTTCTATCACAGACAACATGAAAACAAGAATCATGTATTTACCGAATATGTATAGTATATTCGTGTCCCACTGGGGGCATGATTTAGGAAATCCGTAATATTAATCAAAACTGAGAGTTTATCAATCTGACGGCAAACAAAATTTACCCAATCATCATGTTCACGATAACAAATAACAGAGGGTGAACTGCAAATTTATGGGCTAAACCAACATACTAGTCCATATATCAATATTACCCCACGGCAGTAACACTATCAAGGTTATAGATCAAGATTAAACCTTGTGAACTTTGAATAACAATAAAAAAAGCGAGATCGAGATCATGTTCAATACTGCTCGAAGTAACAGCAACCAACAAAACAAGTAAATCGATTTACTATATTCAATTGCTAGCCCATGTGACGGCAATTTAAAAGCAATTGAATGCTATGAAACTCTTCTTCTTCTTCTTTTAATCCGAATGAAGAATAACACAACGGCATAAAGTATTCCATTAATTAACAATATTTATATACTCGATTTACCGTAAGGGCAAATCGATATGCGAGAATAACAGTAATTCACATATAACAACAGTATGTCCGAGATAACTTTATTCCAAGATGTATTGATTCAGAAAACCTAATGCTCTGATACCAACTGTAAATCTTATATTTGTATTTAAAACTATTATGCGGAAAACAGATATAACAGGATCTTGAATTCAACACATCTCAAGAACAATAAATAGCGTACCTTTATTGGCCATCGTGATTAGAGAGAACAAACCCCTTAATTAGAAACACCTTAATTCTTGGCTCACCTTCTTCTCTCTGTCTCTACTTTTCTAGAATACCCCAGTAACTTTAATTGATGGAAAAACCGTAGGAATAAGGGGTGGGTATTCTACCTTTTATAGAGGAGAGAAGAGGGCCTTAGAGATAATTATTAAAAGGCACCTAGTCCATCAAGGTCTCTTTTATTATCAAGAGTTTTCCTTAATCTATAATTCTAATTAGTTATCGTAATGAACCATAACACTTCATTGGCTTATCTGATGGTGGAGTCCCACATGCACAAAACGTGGAGGCTAGTGGGCCACACTAATAGGGAAAAACTAACATAGACATGGTACTGAATAAACTTCGAGATGAGAGCACTCAAAAGATTGGTATTTGGGGAATGGGAGGAGCAGGTAAGACTACTACTTTGGACCTTTTGAACAATTACCCCGATGTCAAAACAATTTTTGATTTTGTCATATGGGTAACTGTCTCAAAATCTTGGACCATTAGAAAACTACAAAACGAAGTCAGGATGCGGTTATCAATAGCAATAAATGCTGACGAGCCTAATGATAGAGTTGCAAGTAAATTACTTAAGGGACTTGAGGGCAAGAAGTACCTTTTGCTTTTAGACGATGTTTGGGACGAGGTGGATTTAAGTGTAGAAGGGTTCCCCAATGCCAATCAACAAAATGGTTGCAAAGTTATTTTGACAATCAGAAAAAAAGAAGTTTGCCGAAAGATGGGAACTGATACTGAAGTACTCGTTTCAGTTTTTCCAAACGAATAAGCATGGGAGATGTTTTCCTGTGGAGTGGGTCACGTTGCAATGCTTTCAACCATCAAACCGTATGCCCAAGAAATTGTTACAGAATGTGGTGGCTTGCCACTGGCATTGAAAGTTGTATGCGGTGCACTACGGAAAGAGAAAAATGTGAATGTATGGAGGATTTTCTTAAGAAAATTAAGGTCACCAGCTACATCTGTCATTGAAGACTTGAGTGAAAACGTGTTCAAGGTACTGAAGGTAAGCTATGAAGGTAAGCTATGACCGGTTAAAGAATATTGACGAAAAGAAATGTCTTTTGTTCTGTGGATTGTATCCAGAAGACTCCATGATCGAAAAATCAAGATTGATAGGATATTGGAAATCAACAAGGAATTTTTCAGGTAAACTTACTTTGGAACAGGCACTTGATGAGGGAGAAGCTATATTGCAAGCTCTTATGGATGAGTCTTTGTCGGAGAAATGTGATAAAGATGACTCTGTGAAGATGCACGATGTTGTTCGAGACATGGTATTGGCAATAACTTCCCTGCAAAGAGAGGAACCCACACATTTGGTGCGAGCTGGAATTTCTTCAGAGATGATTCCAGAGGAGGTGGAATGGAAAAATGCAACACGAATATCCTTTATGAATCGTGACTTGCGCAGCTTGCCTGAATCACCAAACTGCCCGAAGCTACAGACGTTGTTGCTTCAAGGAAATAAAAATTTAAAGGTGATTCCAGAAACTTTTTTTAATAATATGCCTAGCCTCCGAGTGTTGGATCTGTCTTACACCCGTATTAAATCGTTGCCAACTTCAATATCTAAATTGGACGGCTTTGAGAACTAGTCCTTCTAGATTGCGAAGATTTGAAGGCTCTCCCCAAAGAGATTAGTGCACTCAAGGACCTGGAAGTGCTTTATGTCGGACGATCTAAGTTGGAAATTGGCCGTAGGGGGATGAAAAGCATAGAGTTAATTATTCCTGTTGGGATGATATGTGGGATTCCTCATATTGAAGTAATTGAACTTACAAGTTGACTGAGCGATGAGCAACTTGGGTTCACTTTCTTCTCTTTTATTTGACTTCCACATAGTAGGTAATCTGCAGCACTTTCTGCAAAATAGCATACCAAGGAAAGAGAAAAGACTGACGCAATTCGTATTCTTAGCTGGGAAATGTCCACATCAATTATGCGAATTTGATTCTTGGTTCCTTCAAAGGAGTAGGAAGTATAACAGGTTTCTAGGTTATAAAGGAGGAGGAGAAGAAAGGGATAATGGCCTTCCCCCAGCAATAGAGGATGCACTTATCCGTTCAAATGGCTTTCTATAAGGCAGGCATGGAAAACTCAAAGCTCTATTAGAATTGGGCGCGCAAAACACAGATGAGTTAAGATATTGTCAGATTCAAGAATGTTTTGCACTTGAAACAATAGTCAATAGCAATGGGCTTAAAATGAGTACTTTTTCTAATTTACAAGTTTTGATTCTGTGCTTACTATCGAATTTGAAGTCCATTCTTTGTTTGGAGATGGAGGAGGGACAATCATCATCACCACCGCCACCACTGTTAAATGTGAACAGCTTTACCAATCTTACAAGATTGAGCGTATGGAATTGTCCACTAATTGAGCACCTCTTCTCAAGTGGATTCATGCTTCAACAAATGTCCAACTTGAAAGACTTGATTGTCTCCCGTTGTTGGGGACTCAAGGGGATGATTCCAGAGGATGAAAAGGTGGAATATGAGGCTCTACCCAAATTGTCTTTTTTGCACCTCTATAGGTTGCCTGAATTTGTAAACCTTTTTGAAGGTGTTCCTGATGTCGGTCAAAGTCCAAGAAATTATTCAAGAAGTCATTGAGTCGATCGAAGAGTCCTTTTAAAGTTTCTAAGTGTTCTTTTTAAGTTTCAAGAGTCACCATAGTTTTTAGTAGTCAAAGTCTTAGTCTTATTAATGATCATCTTGGAAATGTTATTTGTTTTCTTTTCCTATGCTTGGAGGGATGTTCCAAGTGTGCCTATAAATAGTTGATCTAATGAATGAAATAAAAGTAGAGAGTGTGGGTGTTGAATTAAAATATAGCCTTCGGCTAGTGAGAAGTTTATCTTCTTATTTCGTTTCTGTATCTCTTAGGTGGATTCCTTAGAGTGGTGAGCGATTCCTACGCCCTGTATCCCTAGTTAAATCCTCGGGTGGTGTCAATCTGTATCCCGTTGATTTTCTAACTTGGGTGGTGAGCGATTATCCCTTTTTACTTTTCTTTCGTCCCATTTAAAGAAATCCGCCGTCAGTTTTGGTATCAGAGCTAGAAAAATCCATATTTCGAGAGTATTTCTTCGTTTCCAGCAACTATGCCTCCAAGGCAACAACAATATGTTCAGGGCTCATGGGTTGTCAAGGCTACGGTGGTTCACCATCAGCTAGAGGAGCAGCAACAAGCTTTTCGAAATCCATGTTTTGTGGAGTCAGCAACAATACATGATTATGATCTTGCATGGCCATTCACAAGGAAAAAAGTTTCAGATCCAATTGTGGATTGGAATAAGCCACCAATTTTTGATGAAGAAGTCATTGAAGAAATTTTTGTTGAAGGTGACGTAGGAGATTTTCTCGATGTTGTCAAACATGAAATTAAAATTAATCGAGAGGTTGATTGGGATTCACCTCCTAAATTTGACGAGTATCCGAATGAAGCCGATGATGTTCTACACTTAGTGGATGTTACTAGAGATGACAATGGCGTTCGAATGGTTTAAGATACGAAAGTGGATGTTCAAGAGAAAATTGTTGATGCCGCAGAAGACAATCACTATTATGAAGATCCTTTCTATCCAATGGGCTTCATCAATTCATCTGATTCATGGATCATAAAGAAGCTAATTATTGATTACATTATTTTAACTCGATGGACTGATTGGATGGATGTCTGTGTGAAGATTGGCAAGGTCGTAGCCCGTCTTCCGCATTCAACATGCTATTCAAGCAAGAATCCATGGGTTGCGTACCTGGAGCAGAATTTGAAGGAAATTGTTCATTCAGTTTTTGGCGACATTTTAAAGTTCGTATGTGGAAAAATTAATTTCAAGTACAAGGGTGATGCAGACAAGATTCGGCGTTCTAAATTGTTTCAAACCATGGAAACTCGAGGACGAGTTTTCTCAACTGGGGGAGAATGATGTCGGTCAAAGTCCAAGAAATTATTCAAGAAGTCATTGCGTCGATCGAAGAGTCCTTTTAAAGTTTCTAAGTGTTCTTTTTAAGTTTCAAGAGTCACCCTAGTTTTTAATAGTCAAAGTCTTAGTCTTATTAATGATCATCTTGGAAATGTTATTTGTTTTCTTTTCCTATGCTTGGAGGGATGTTCCAAGTGTGCCTATAAATAGTTGATCTAATGAATGAAATAAAAGTAGAGTGTCACGACCTCAATTTTTAACATATATAAATAATACATTTTATTACAAGAACCCCGCGTATTATACATAATACCCAAAAGAGTTTCCCACCTGTTTAATTTGCAACAAGTCCCCAAGTTCGAAGAAATACAACCTTGGCACCACGGCCCAAATTAACTTAATTACAAGTACGTATCTGATTGGAATGTTACAACTTTAGTCAAAAGGGTAATTCAGAACAAATTAGTTACAAGCCATCTTTGGCCAAAAGCAAATCAGTTACAAAGATGATTAAGTAACTAAAACAGGGTTAGCTCCCAAAATTCTTCATGTATAAGCACACCGTCGCATGCACCCTACTCTCCAACACTTGAACCTGAAGAGAAGGATTTTGTTGAGCTACACTAGCCCAGTAGGAAAATCTTTACCAAATTTATATGCAAATATGATGACAAGTGCGAACAGGAGAGGATAAGGAAATACAGTTCGACAGACGATAACCAATCAATTCGCAAATGTAACCCTAATGAAATCGAATGCATAGGCCATACAATACTAACCCCCTTCTAATAATCCCAACCCGACGTGCTAACCCAAACTTCCACCATCGGTATTTCCACCACTTGCGTTACCGGATAGTACCATAAGGATTACCGTGTTACCACCACTTGCGTCACGGTGATCCCTAACGACTCGGGTTACCGTATTACCACCACTTGCGTTACGAAACCCTTTAAGTCTCCGTATTACCACCACTTGCGTTACGGGACTTCCTAAATCAACTTCCGACCTAAAATGTCAACTATTTTCTTACTCGATATGCAAACTAGGACCTTCTCATAACCACTTTCATGCAAGGATCGTCATACTATATGCCATTAATACTACCAAGCAACCAATCAGTCAACAAGTCACATTTTAACACAATTTGAATCAAATGAGTTCTTATTCATTTCGTACTAACGGAATGCCAACGGACCAAGGATAACCTCAATGAATCAAAGGAAGTCAATTAGGCATGCTTGGAATAGGTTTGGAAGTGTCCAAAAAGGTTTAGAAATGATCGGGGGTCAAAACGGTCGAATCGGAGCAATATGGCAAAACTGCCCAGAAAGCCATGGAGTATCGATACTCCAAAACCGTATCGATACTCCAGACTCTGGAGTATCGATACTCCAAAAACGGTATCGATACGGAAACACTACGACAAATTTCTAAAGCTACTGGAATGCAGATCCTTTCAGCGTATCGATACGCAAGAAATTGTATCGATACGGGGACGTTACGAGCGGCGATTTTGTGCAGAAAACTCAAAGGGCAAAATAACAAAACATCCAACGATTCAAGGCACGATTTCTACACTTAATCAGCATATAAACACATAAAAGTGGCAAGAAATCCCTACCTCGAGTTAAGGAGCGAAACCCAAGCGATTCGTACGAGCCCTAGACTCTCCAACTTCAAAATCAACCAAGAACTTCTCTTCCGGCTTCGCCCAACAAGATACGAGCCCAAAACCGCGTAGAGGAGGTGAAAGGAGAGTGGATACTTGAGGTTTTGCAAGAGCTTTGAGTGTGAGAAGAGGAGAGAGAGTGAGTGAGCCGAGAGAGAGAGAGACGGCGTGAGAGAGAGAGAGAGAGAGAGAAAGATGAAAATGATCCCCTACTTCACACACACCCACTATATATACTCACTTATTTATAAATCACACATTCACCCCTCTACTAACAATTGCATCACTTTAAACCCCAATTCAAATATTCACCACAAAATCCCTATTTTCTCATTTAGACATTTAATAATCTTTTTAAATAAAAATAAAATATTCGGGTCTTTACATAGAGAGTGTGGGTGTTGAATTAAAATATAGCCTTCGGCTAGTGAGAAGTTTATCTTCTTATTTCGTTTCTGTATCTCTTAGGTGGATTCCTTAGAGTGGTGAGCGATTCCTACGCCCTGTATCCCTAGTTAAATCCTCGGGTGGTGTCAATCTGTATCCCGTTAATTTTCTAACTTGGGTGGTGAGCGATTATCCCTTTTTACTTTTCTTTCGTCCCATTTAAAGAAATCTGCCGTCAGTTCCTACATGTTGGCAATCACTGGATGATGTGACAATATCAGATACTCCGAAGCTGAGGAAACTTCCCTTTGACACTAATAGCGCTCCTAATTTGAAGGGAATTAATAGCATTAAAGAGAATCAGGAGTGGTGGGATGCACTAGAGTGGGACAACCATGCCGCTAAATTACAACTTCTTTAATACTAGCCCAGAAATTGAAAAGGTAAACATTTATGTCGATATTAAAAAAAGTGTTTGTTTTAAGACAAAAATTAGTCAAATAATATCTTTGATTTATTTTTGTCTTTTCTGAATTTTTTCAAGTTCGATCCTTATTTCTCTACTGTTTCAATTTTTCTTTGTAGGGCCGAATCGGGAAAAGAGGTTAACCACCAACAAGACCAGCCAATTGTTGATCTGGAAAAAATTATTGCTTCCAATGTAGAGTATGAGCTTCCAACTATGAATAAGATGCACCCCGAGGACAAGTGGTTCGTAAGTATCTCATGTAACATGTTTGTACTATATTATCAGCTTTTTTGTTGGGGTATGCCCCTCCATATAGCTTGTATGTTCATTTGGTTTCCAATGGATATTACTTTACCCCAAAGAAAAAAATATTTGTACTATATTAATCAGCTTTTCCATATTTGTATGCCTCCAGCTATGTCCTCTTCCCTACGATATCCTTGTGCTTGTTCTCTTTCCTTGGTATTTTTTTCTTAATCTGTATTCTGCATTACTTTGCTTCAAGTAAGCTTCTGATAATCCTAAGGGGACCAACTACCCCCATTACAATGGGGAATCAACGGGCTCACGGGGCCCACTTAGGGTCCAACACGGATGATTCGAGCAGTTAAATTAAAAACCAAGAGGGCCCGTTGAAAATCAGCTCAATTCAATATGTATAGATGCTCGATAAAAAATGCACAACAATTTCCATCCACTGAATTCCTAAGGATATTCCTTTCTATTTGTGTCTGATTTTCATATGTTTTCATATGTTGCGCCGACCTGTCCTCTCCTTTATTTAGATGAACCAACATTAGTTGTCAAATGCGTGCGCCTAGGAGCAAGGTGAGGTGAGTTGCATGACCCCAAGTTAGGCAACATTGATTGGCGCAGCCTAGGCGCAAGAGGCAACCAAGGCGACGAGGTGCAAAAAGGTGCACATCTTTCAAATTCGATCACAATCCTAAGATTAATTATGCTGTGTAGGTTAAAATTATTATCTTTTGGCTGTCGATCTGAAACAAAACAAAAGGGTCTCTAATTATTTTCTCTCATTGATCTCTCTCTTGACTCCTTTCATCGATAAGCCAACTTCAAAGAACTTGGAAACTTCAACAAGCAGTTTGATCAATTCTCTCCTGACCCCTCTCATCGATCAGCCGACTTTAATTTTAGTTTCAATTAATGTTGGATGCTTGTCTTTTGTTGATTTTGACATTTTAGGCTTTGTCTTCAAACCTTTTTTTTTTTTTTTCTGAAACAAAATTAAAAGATTTGATTCAATTCTCCTTAAATGTTAGCCATTGAGTTTTTCTTTTCCTGATCCGAACCATTTATCTTTAAATTCGCTATCTTTTCATCAGCTGGGTGAAAAATGAAGTTGTTTTGATGCTTGCCTAATCCAGTACATGTAGAGTAAAATAAAACTCCTTGTGAAACTGGGGAGGACCGGGCCACCACAGCCCAACAAGCTCCGCCCCTACAACTGACCGATTGGGTCACTCACTTTGTAGGTTGATCAGAAAATGCTGGATTCAATAGAAAAAAATATTAGGGTAATGTATTGCCATAGTGGTGCCTGTAATGGCCGTTGGTGCGCACAATTAACCATCTTCTATTCTCCTCTTTCATCCCTTGGTGAATTCCTTTGGGAGAAGTTTGTTTAATCTTATTATACGAGTTTTGTCATCATTTATAGTATCCTAAGGTCGTACAGTGCAACCAACTGGGGCTAGTTCAGTTGGCTAGAACTCTTGCATTTGCCTAGGAGATCAGGAGTTCGAGTCTTTCCACTTGCGTGTGGCTACTCTTTCCTTTGTATTGTTGGGTTATTTCTCCCGTTAATGGGGCTTGTAGTTGAGTTAGGTTTATAGTGACTGTTGTTCCTTTGATGAGCTTATTTATCCTATTGGTTCAGTTGTTCGGTTTGGTTATCTCGTGAACTCTCACACAATGAATGTGTGTCCCGTGGTGAAGTACCTAAAATAATGATCTCTCTTATTGATTGACAAAAAAAATGGTCGTACAGTGCCAGTTACAGGAAATTCGTGCTACTCCTCAAGAACTAAATTAATAGAGTCACAAATATAGAAATACATACACTTCTTAAATGGTTCTTTCAGCCAACGAAACACAATCCAGGAAAATATATAGCCATTCCCACAACTACCCGATAGTTACTCTGACAAAATATAAAGATGACAGACCCAGCAAAAAAGTTTTTTTCGGGTATGAGGGTTCATTTGATCACCTCATAGTTTAATAATTTACAATCCCCACTTTACGCTGTCAGACCAACAAAAAAGATGCACGATGATAAACCTAGAAAAGAAGTTATACGTTACAGACCTCAAATCGAATTGCATGTGAGGAGAGATGTTAAAGAAACAGAATCTGACATTACTTGGGTATATATGAAATGAGTGATCAGTTAATATAATGTTAACACCTCTCCACCTACCTAATAGCTTAAGTTTTTGAGTTGTAAATAAAATTTACACATATACGACAAGAGAGAAAAAGTGATGGAAATAATTGGCTTTTACCGGCATAGGGGCATCTCTAGTGCATGAGTTAAGCACTTAGTTATGTCATAGATTAACTGACATGGCATGGATAGCCAACAAATTTGAGTTTTTGGCTTTTTGATGGGTTTGCTAACGGGAGTACTACTAAAATTGTAACTTTGATTAACTGTAGCATCACCGTTACGGGAGAGAGGGATAAGAGAGATAGAGACAAGGGGGAGAAAGGGCTCTGCCGTGTGTCAGGTGAGATAAATGGGTTCGTTGCCACATTGATCAATATCAGTATCATAAATTCTCACTACGATGGTGCATATATCATCTCGTTATCTCGTCATTTGATTTAAGATGGACTGCCTGTTTACCAAGCCTTTGGCTTATTTTGGTTGTGCCTCTCGTCCTTACAAATTATAACGCGATGACATTCTAATTATTCGATATTCGTAGGACACCATGTACACGTAGTGCCGAACTCCAATCGCAACTACCTATTCATTCAGAAAGTGTATTGAGCGATAAATGTTAAAGCGATGGAATAATATTGTTGACAAACAAAACAAAAAGATGATGATAGGATTAGGAGATGCGAGAGAGAAAAAGTAATGGAAATAATTGCAAAACGACAAATCAATATGAAATTATGATAACTAGTCTAGTCATAAAGCATTCAATCAATCACTAGTTTATTCATAAAGCATTCAATCAATCCCTAGTTTAGTCATAAAGCATTCAATCACAGAATCACTATTCAATGTGGCGCACATGACTGTCCAAAGCTTTTCTTTATGGAAACTACTTCCCAATTTCCATGACAATTTCCTTGCTAACTGTCCAATATCAGGCGCGTGAATAGATATTCTAAATCGATCGTAGAAAAATTATCCAAACGTGGGTGGCAACCAACCCAGTAACTAGCTTAAAAGAAGAATAAGGAAGGGCAAGCTTCAAAAATACTAACTCCCTCTCTCCTCCATCCTAAGAAGTTAAACATTTTTGAGATTTTGTATTATTTTAAATTGCTTATATTTTTTAATTGTCATATGATAGAAGAATCTATTTCTATTCCAATCAATCACAATAGGTATCAAACTCCTCCTCCAAAGGATTTGAACCCACAGACTCATAGTACAATTAGTAATGTTACACAACCACTAGGCCAACTTCCCTAATTAGATTGCTGTAATGGGGTTTTACCCGAATTAGGGAAAATACAATAGAGCACGTGTGGAACCAGATACCACATTGGGGTCCACCACAGAGGATAGTAGCCAACCACGTGGTGAGCACGGGAGCACCACGAAAGAAGCATCTGAGGTAGTATACGTGGCAGCACCACGTGAGGGTACGTAAGGCCGAGCAAGGTTGTCAAAAGGATT
The DNA here is from genome assembly GCA_014282245.1 of Rhododendron simsii. NCBI lineage: Eukaryota > Viridiplantae > Streptophyta > Magnoliopsida > Ericales > Ericaceae > Rhododendron > Rhododendron simsii. The sequence continues at coordinate 3,881,745 of CM024964.1, forward strand.
ACAGTGAATAACGATGTCCAGCACGATTGCCGAGCAAAGGTTACGGTCACGTAGTATTGGGCCGAGCTAAGCCGACCAACGAGATGGCCGGCTGGATTAATCTGGAATGTTCTTGTGAGACATTAGGCCGACCAAGGTTGTCAAAAGGATTTTGTTAATGCTAAAACAAATTAGTCGAACGAACGTAACCAAGAAATAGGTGGATAATTGATCTTGTGAGACCTTAGTTCCGGTCCTCTTTGTTACACAACTGGCAGCTGACATCATTCCAGCAAGGCGGCAACCAAATTCACCGTTCAAACAATCGATAACTATAATTAAAATATTAAAAAAGATATAACAAAATTCAACAAATAGTACGTCGCCTAAGGGAGTGTGAAAATTAATTTTTGGAATATAAAGAAAAACCCTTCGGATATTTACAACGCCATATATACACACAACTTGGTAACCCAAATTAAAATTGTTATCGTCGAATATGTAAATTACCCAACCACCATGATCGATGTCATAAATTTTGATTACGATTGTACATCATGTCGTCATTTGATTTAAGATGGATTGCCTGTCAATCCTTTGGCTTATTTTTGGTGTGCCTCTCTTACAAATCATAACATGGCAACGTTACAATTATTTGATATTCGTAGAACACCATGTGGTGGTGCCAAACTCCAATGATCACAACTACCTATTCATGCAGAAAGTGCATTAGGCCTGTGTGAATATGTTCGTGTACGTGGAGAGAGTCGGGCATGATCCGCTGGCAGCGTCCCACAACTAATGGTTTGTCACTCTAACAAACAATAATAAGTCTACCTTCACCGCTCAATATTAATTTACTGCTCTTCCGACTGCTCTTAATCTCATCGTCCAAAAATGTTTCTGACAATCTTCAGAAGAGTTTTTATAAAATTCAGACAATTAATTGCCGAAACGGACGATGAATGTCGAGCTGTGAGGTTAGTTTTGGTGACAAACAAAACAGAAAGATGATGATAGGACATGTAAGAAAAAGTGACGGAAATAATTGCATATTGACGACATCCAATGTGCAATTATTTTTGACTAGTCATAAAGCATAATTAGTGTGGCGCACATGACTGACTGTCTAAAGCTGTTACGCTTTTCTGTTTCTTTTTCCAAAGGGAAATTTATATAAATAATTCTTCTAGTTTCATCCGAATCTCATTTTTGTCCTTCAAATATCTTTTAGAATTTTTTTGACCTGCAAGTTTAGTTTTTGTACCAAGTTGGCCTAATTCATAACATTTGTTAGCCAAACTTGACGGAAAAAAATCAGATTAAGGGTAGACGTTATCAATTGGACCATCTTGGTACGAACTGCAACGTTCAAACGGCCATCAATCTGATTTTTTCTGTCCAGTTTGGCTGACAAAAAATATCAATTGGATTAATTTGGTTCAAAAATCAAACTTAAAGGTCAAAAGAATTGTAATTGATACTTAGATAATGAAAATAAGAGTCGAATGAAACGAGGAGGACCATTTATATTTGTCTCAAAGGTTATTTGATTTGAGATATCAGCTCAACAGCAGCCAAATATTGTAAAATTAGGCTTTGTCTTGAACTTTGTTTTTTACTTTTCTGAAACAAAATTAAAAGCATGTATGCACTCATTGGCGCGCACTATGATTGTCGAAAGCTGTTTTGATCTTTTGTTCTTTTTTAAGAGAGAACTTTTTTTTTTTTTACTTTTTTGATTCTTTTAATCTTTATAATTATTTATAAAGATTAATAAATTCTTTTTGTTTAGAAAAAAAAAATGAAACGTCGACCATACGTCCTCAGAGAAACAATGAAGTAATCTATGTTGGGATTTTCAGTCTCCCCTCCACAACGGAAGAGTGCTACAAAATTAAATAAGCACAAAGAAAAGATAAAAAAACATAATTTAACGTAGTTCAGTCTCAATACCTACTTCACAGGCAAAAAAGAATTCCTTGATCGACTACAATGAGATAGAAAAATATTAATCTCCAAACTCACGATCACTAATTTTTTATTTTATTTTTATCTCTCTCTAACTCTCTCACAATATATTTTTCTCTCTTCCTCTCACTAATTCTCTATATCTCTCTTACCAAAACAAGGCACACATATATCCAGACTCTAAGAGCATCCCTATTATAATAAGCAAATGGGTTTGGATAAACAAATTTAACAACAATGCTCAAAAAACACGCCACATTGTAATAAGCAAAGTTACAAGTCTTTTAGCAAATAACCAAATTTCACCCATTCCATAACCAAACTTAACAACTTTTACCAATAATCAAAACTCAATAACCAAATTGGCAACCAACCCAATAACTAGCTTCAGAAGAATAAGGAAGAATAAGGAAGGGCAAGCTTCAAAAACGTAACATACTAGGGCTAGCTCAATTGTCAGGATTCTTTCATCTCAATAGAAGGGCAGGATGTTCACGGAGTTTAGGGCAGGGTTGTTTTAGGGTTTGGTTGGACCTTGACCAAAACTTGGGTCTTGGATAGCTTTGAAGATTCGGTTGCCAATTTACTTTAGTTTTAGTTTTGTTTTTCAATCATTACCCTATATCTCTAATTATTAATTTCATTTCTCTCTCTATCTCTTTCCAATCATTACCCTATTTCTCTCTCTACCCACTACCAAAACTAAACTAAATTACCAACCAAACAAAGCCTAAGTAATTTTCATTTTCATTTGCCCTTTTCCTTTTAATCTTTGTAATTTTTGAATTCAGAGATTAATAAAATTCTTTTGCTTATAAAAAAAATATAGAAGGTTAGGAGAATCTGTGGATGTTCTTCCCTTAACGAGCTTTTCATTCTTTCTTCATTTCTTCCCTACAATGCATTTATTTCTTGTATTGGTTGAGTTGGGCTTGATTTTCTTGTGACTCTCACAATTCGTACAGTGTTCCGAGTTCGCACTTCATATATAATGTAAACAATCTTTTCTATCAATTGAAAAAAAAAACCCTTGAAAAATAGTTGATAACAAATTTTAAGGGTATGGTATTGCCGTATATATAGCATGTAATTGGTGCACAAAGTTAACCATCTTCTTTGATTTTTTAGTGAATTCATTTTGGAGAAAGTAGATTAATCTTATCAAAAAGTCTTCAAGAAATCAATACATGTGGATCCATATGCATCGAATGATTCCGGACACAATTACATCTGGAGTTATGTTTTAAAGTTGTGTTTAGCATTTAGTAAAATACAACCATTTATTTTTATTTGTTGAAAGAACCGTTCTTGTCAGAAAAGACAAAAATTGAGAATTAAAGTACATTTTTGAATTTTATATTGGATACTTTCAAAAATGTTTGTATAGAAGTCATGATTTTTTATGTTTCCAATTCATTTTGACGCGACGAATCGGAAAATCAAAAAAATGAGACTCAAAACTAACCAACGCGGAAAAATTTGAATAAAGACAAAACAATAAGTATCCAAAAAAATGCAAGAAGTGCTTTGCGGAATGCCATTACCTACATTAACCTGCTATTGTAATAAGGATTGTGATTTTAGCACTCCAAAATTGATGAAGATGCTCCAAAATTGAACTGTATTGATATACAAAATGACGTCATTTTAGAGTCTTTTTATCAATTTTTAGAGTGCAAAAAACAATTTCCTCGTAATAACTAACTAAAAATTGATATCACATACATTGACTGGTTGGCGTACACACACAACCACCACAAGTGTGCGGAAAAATGAGTGCGAGTTGACTGACTAGTTGACTACTGTGTGTGGCCTCTAAAATTTACAAAATATATGGGTGTGCACCGACGCTTATGAGTTTGTTTTCTCCTCTCCTCCTCCTCCTCTCTCTCTCTCTCTCTCCGGTAAAAAGATATTTCCAGATTACAATTCCATGCTCCTATCTTTGTCCTAGTTCTGAGATCCCAACTCCAGTGACAAGTACACCGAATTCTGGTGAGAAGTTGCAAATCCATACTCATACTTAAATTTTCTCTCTATCTCTGTATGTAGAAATTTTTAAGTTTGATCTATAAATGTTTGGAACTTTTTAGTTTTGATTTTGAGATATTGTTAAACCAAAGAAGGAGTGCGAATTTGTTCACCTCACAAAATAACGGGGTGCAATACCGATGGGTAGAAATGTGTAGGAACCACGGGATCATGAAGTTAGTTTGTGGTGGGTGGACCCACACTTTTTCCACCCGTCAAAATTCGAACTCAAGAAGTTAGGCCTGGTGGTTAAGTCCTAGAGCTTCAGTATTTGCTCACTCCTAGAGTCTCAAATTCGAAATATCTAAGATGCTATTAGCCTTTAATTTGGGGCTACTATAGAGTTTGTCTAGTTATTTTTAGGGGCCCGGGTTAATCATGCACACAATCTGGACTGAACACGTAATTGTAATTTCTTTGAGATACTTTCAGTGTCGGAAATATAATCGAACATTTGTTTTGTGGGGTTCCTCTCCAGCATCCAAAAATAGTAGGGATTTGTCATCTCGATCAGGCAGATAGTGCTTTATCTTGCGACATGTACATGATTACTACAATTATACCAACGATTGGAACCCTAGGAAAAATTGCGCAAGGATCTCCGTGCACTGAATTCCTGAGGGTATTCTTTTCTTTTCTTTTTTGGTCTCAGAAATTTTTTTTTTTTGGGTCGGGCTAACATGGAAATATGAAATAATTGAAGATTTTCATATGTTGCGCCGATTTAGAAATATGAAATAAACAACATAAGTGTGTGCTTTACATATGTATTGGGTCTTCTCAAAGAGATGTGATGATTTTTTTTCCCGACTTTTCTAATACTTGCTTGCATTTTCTAGTGTTATAACCGTTTGTTTTTGAAAAAGGCATTTATGTTTGCTTGCAGTTTTTAGTAAAATAATCCAACATAATTTTTCTTCGTAAAGCCAGTTAAATTCTTTGTTTTAAGAGCTACTAGTATCTTGTAACAATCCTAATTTTCACCCTAACAAACACGAATTCTTTGACAAGACGAATCGAAAAATCAAAAGCGAGACGCAAAATTAAAAAACCCGACATTTATTTTAGATAAGCACAAAATAAAAAACAAAAAAACCCAAAAAGTGCTTAGCGGAACGCGATTGTCCTGCTATTGTACGTTTGTAACTAACCAACCAATGATATCACTGTAGAAATATAAAAATAACAAAATAGCTAGCTATAACTACATCTACTTTCCGACATATACATTGACTGGTTGGCTCACACAACTAACACAAGTGTGTGGTCAAATGACTCAAATGAGTGCGAGTTAGAGAAACTAAGTTTAGTTGAGTTAGTTTGCTCGCATGTCTTTTCAGTGGTTTCTAGTATTTGAGTTCCACGCGGAACAAGAGTTTGGGATTCAGGGCTATTCATGACCCTGAATCCTCTGTAACTAACATATTAACACCCTGCTAACCCCTGCTGATTTATAAATAACGGAAAAAAGAAGAAGAAGAAGAATGCGAGTTGACTAGTGTGTGTGGCCTCTAAAATTTTCTACTCCACTATGATTTATATGCCATTGTTTTCCTATCTTCACCTCTCTCTCTCTCTCTCTCTCTCTCTCTCTCTCTCTCTCTCTCTCTCTCTCTCTCTCTCTCTTTCTCTCTCTCTCTCCGGTAGTAGGGAGAACTGCATGCCGCATTCCGCGAAAAAGATAATTTGGTGATCTTTGTCCTAGTTCTAAGACCCCTACTCCGCTGACAAGTATGGTGAATTAATTCCGGTAAGGAGTTGCAAATCCATATATACTCCTAATTCAATTTTCTCTCTTTTGTCTCTCTATCTCTGTATGCGAAAAATACTGATTGACGGATTCCTAAACCTAAAATAATGGGTTGTCCCAAGCGTAAGGCGGAGACCGACGTAACATAATATCCGGTAAGACCGGAGTCGAATCCACAAAGACGGTGATGTGTGCTAACTAAGAATTCGGGTTGTTATAATTTAAACTGGCTCTTAGATAGCCACCCCTTATCGATTGATTGAGAGATTAACTAAAACCTAGAAATTAATTGTACTTTTCAAATAATTAAAATGAGGTACGGTTGTAGGGTTCTTAGCACTCATACCAGTTGGAATTTACTTGCTCCATTTGATGTTTTTAAAACGTTCAATTTAGATTGAAAAAGATACCCCGCAAGATGCGAGACCCTATGGTCGCCGTATATCCATGCGCAACGGAGAATGAGTTTTGGACCCGCATTCCCCCGTTTACATGGGCTCCGACAATGCTCGGATTCGTCCGCGGGAAGTATTTTACCAATCTAAAATTATCTTTTTCATTGTTTGAAATTAGGAACAGTGTCCGAAGTGATCATGGCGTGCTAATCACCCCGCAACCCTACCGATACGACTATTCACTCATTAATAAACGAGAAGCAAAAGAAACCCTAACTTGCATTATGCTTGGAATGAAAATTAAACAAAAGATTAAAACTAAAATAAGGTCCGCAAGCAACTTTAATTAAGAACAAAATATAATACGAGTTACTAAAAGATGAGTACTTGAACAAAACTCCAAAAACTTGAAGGGAAAAATAATTCTGAATGAAAGAACAGAAATCTGAAGCTGCCAAGTAAAAACGGGACTTTTAATCATGCAAGTATAAAATCCATTGAAATAATAGTAAAAGATTAAACCCCGAAGCCGCTGTCTTTTCCTCTGTTTTTACGTTTCTCTCGGTTCCAGCTATGACGGCAGCCCCCGTTCTTTTCTGCCTTCGAAAAAACGAGCCTTTAAAACAAAACCCTTGCTGCCTTTTATAATGGTAGAACCGTGAGCTCCCTATGGGAATTTGGTAGCACCAAATCTTTTTCCTTTCCATTGTAAAATCAGTGAGCCCTCTTCTATTGTAAATGCCTGTTAGATAAAGATAAGGGAAGGGTTGTGGTCATAGTTTTAAATCGCGGTATCGGTCGCCGTTGCGGTATCGGTCGCGGTATATCGGTACCGGGACATATCGGTGATACGTCGCGGGAATCGGGTGTCGCGGTCGTGAATTTTTAAAAATCATCAGCAACATATATAAAACTTGATATATATACTTTTACGGCTTTTGCCCCTAACATTGGCTTAAATTATCACATTTTAATTAATTTAAGACATGTAATAGTCCATTCTCTTCATGTGAAATATCCGATAATTTATCAAAACTGTAAATCAATAAGATTTTACAAATATGAGAAAAATGTAACATTATGAGTTTTGATATAATTGACATAAACAGCAAAAGTAAGATGAAGACATTAAAATAAACACACCATAGAGGTTTTACGTTATAATCGCTAGCCACAACTAGTTTCGGTTGGAACTTTAGTGTGTATTTGTAAAAAATGGTATTTTTCTCTAGTCCTACATTGGCAAATTACAAAACTTCTATCTAATTTAAATGAAATTGCACTTTATTGGGTTTGTGAATGAGGACTTAAAAAAAGGTTTCACGCGCTCAAAAAAATGGGTGGCAATTTAGAAAATGGATCAGTTAGGCCCACGGTTTGCTGAAGATTCTAGAGCATAGCTCATGTGCACGCAGCACCACTAAATTACCACCCTTTTTGACCAGAGTCTTGCCCATTTCTTACTCAAGTGGGCCCATTCACTTTTGTTCTTTTTTTTTTTTTTTTCTTTTCTCTTTTCTTTTTTCCATTTGTTTTTTTCTTTTACAGTTTTACACATTGGGGAGCCCAACATTTTCCAGGCACACTCTCTCTCTAACTTTACTCTCCTCCCCTCCGCTCCCCATCTGCAACCCCCATCCATCTCTCTCTCTCTCTCTCTCTCTCTCTCTCTCTCTCTCTCTCCACCGCCACCACCAGAGGCGACGCCACCAAAGGGCGGTGACGAACAGATGGGTCGCTCCGGCATTCATCAGTTTCCTCATAGTGTTCTTGCTACCCTCAACCACCTTCGGTACATAACGGGATACCTCATCTATGGATTTCCCTTGTAAGAATGCAAGCTTGTAGTCAGGAGCCCCTGAGTTGTTCCAGGAACAAGATAGCCCTCTGAAGATCCTCCTTGGTTGCGAAAAAGTTTTCAATCTGTGTGTGTAGGGATTGCATCAGAGGATGCTATCAGTCCAACCGATTCCTCCTTCTCATGTGAGTTTTTCCAACTCTAAAATTCTGATAATGGTTTTTTTTCCCCCTGAAACCGGCGACACATTTTTTTCCCTTCCTGGAAACGTTTTTTTTTCCCCTTCCGGAAACGTTTTACCCGCGAACCGGCCGAACCGGCCGAAAAAATCCGTTACAGGCCGTTACGTACAGGAAACCGGCCGGTTCACCTGCGATTTTTAGTCTCTCCGTTATACCGGCGCATATCCGAATCGGAGCCCTCAAATCCCGGTACGAACCGGCCGATACGGTTCGTACCGGCCGATATTTAAAACTATGGTTGTGGTAGAGAGAGATGAAGAAGAAGAAGCAGAGGAAGTCATGAGGCTTTGTAGCTCTGATACCATATAATGATATTGCCAAAGGTTTAATAATTGAAAGCTCACAATCACACAGCCATGTACAGCCGTGTTCTTTATATACAAGTATGGGTAAGATTGGTTACTAGAGATAAGTATACTTTGAAACAAAATACAACTAAATGATAATGATAAAATGATAAGACTAAAACTAATTATTCTTATCTTTATCTAACAATGCCGAAGACAAATCTTTGTCACAATTATGGGTCGGTCCACAGGTTGTCAAATTACAATTCCTATTCTTTACTGATTAGCCATGAATTTGAACCATATTATCATTCTCGCGTTTTAGCTCCAAATATTATTCAACGGTTCCGTGGGTCCTGAAACAAGGGAAACGGATATCAAACTCCAAATTACAGAAAAATGGACATAACACGAGTAAATTAGGGTACGTAAATGGGTACATTTACGCACCTATCACATCCCCCAACTTACACTTTGCTAGTCCCGAGTAAAGAAAACAAAATGCAACTAAAGAAAACAAATTAAAACCAATAGTTCTTTTAAACCCCCAGGCAGCCCCGGTAGGATGAATGAAGTCTCGCGAGGGTTTTCAGCAGTGATTACCCACAAAACACCACGGATCCTTTTATTTGAAACCCAAAAACTTGCAATGCAACTCATTGATACGCCAATGCCGAAAATATAGCATATGCGAAAATAGTTCTAAAAACTATCAAAACATAGAAATAAATCATGGCATCCAAGCTTAGCGTGTGTGAGTAAGGACCTTAACCACAAGTGAACCACAATCAAGTACTCTCTCCGGACCGAGTCTCGACTTCAATTCTCACCATGTCATGCACTCAACAAAGGAAAATGCTCGAAACAAGGTGTATTTAATAAACTCTCAATGTGTGCGGGCGGAAATTATGCCATAAAGAATCAAGTACCCCGCATACTTTAGACACGAAAAGAAAGCTTTTTAAGGTAGACCCAGGATCTCATGAAAGGAATGTCAAGCATTAAAGACTATATATTCATCGATCCACAACCCATTGCCCCTAGGATCAAATAGGACTTTTATTCGGTTATATTGTTGGGTAAGAAAAAGTATTTCAAAGGTTAGGATAAATCATAAGCAAGTTTCCGAGAATAGGATAAAACAACATAGGGCAAATGCAACAGTGTGCATCCTCTTATCATTCTTTTCAACTCTGCCACATCTCTCTTATTTTCACCCTTCACGCAATTCCCCAATGAAGTTCACACGTTTCTTTCTTCACACAAATGCATGGGTGTCTTGCCCTTTTTCATTCAATTTCAATTCTTTTTTTTCTCTTTTTTTTTGTACTATTTTCTCAATTTTTTTTTTCTTTTTAGTTATGGGGAAGAACACACTACATTTCAAGCATATTTCTCAAATATACATTCTCCTCACATGATTAACTTGTCATTCTCAAGACACAATTTGGTTGGTGAAGCTTAACAAGAAAAGGGCTCATGCAAGAGGTTCAATGTGGCTCACAAGGATACGTATTTAAGAAAAAGAAACGAACCGGCTCAATTAGCAAAGATGGCCTATTATCTTCTCCTAGGGGCAATACAACCAAGTAACTGTCCAATCCCAAAGAATAAAATAACAGGCATGTATTAAGTCTCGACACTTGACGACAAAAGATAATGAGATCAACAACAATTAAATCTCTTTTTTTTTTAATGACAAACGAAGAATTTATGTGACACCACTCAAAAGAAAAGTAAGGCACTAAAGCTCACATGGACATAAGTCTTCACTAATCTAGCCATTGAAAGCACTCATGTCACAACTCACAAACGGTCAAAGTCCAAGAACGTGCAGTGCAAAGATGCTAAGAGTATATGTCAGGATAAATTCCTATCGCCAAGCTAGCAAAAAGAACTACCATGCAACATAAATATTCAAAGAATGCCCACAAATTCTAAGCACAAGCAACCAACGAGTAAACATTGCAATCTCCAAGTCCCAAGTAGAAAAGATCCAACAAGTACTTTTTAAATTTTCAAATTTTTTTTAACAAAAAGTAAAGTGACCTATCCCCCAATTAAGTTAAAACGACACTGTCCTTAGTGACGGCTCAAACATAGAAAAAGAAAAGACAAGCCGGAGAAAGAGAGGAGAGATATCACCTCACGTAGGAGCAATAAAAGGTAAGGCAAAAGAAAAGGTGGGACTCATCCCCCAACTTGTAGCTTTGAACCTGCAGTTTGTTAGTCCCACAACACAATACAAAATAAAAGACACTAATACCACCCGACTCATGTTATCCGGGCTGCCACAGATAGAAATAAAAGAAAAACAAATACTCCACCAAATCTTCACGCGATCAACGTGTCATACTTTTCTTCCCATCTTTCGCCGGTGGGGCAAGGAACGGGTGGCTATACAAGACCATTATGCTATGTTTGTTTCTGTTTTCAATTTTTCTGTTTTTTTTTGGATTTTATTGCTTAACAAGAAATAAAAGAACAAGTATACAAATATTGTGCCCAAAACCCAAGTCAATGATGGGTACCCCTATTGCTAGGAGCCGGATCCACTTCTCATTGAAGAGAGTGGTACGCAAAAGCTACCCATCAAAACTTAAGATAATGGGGCGCCCAGCGGCTCAAGAACTGGGTCCCAAGTGGTGCCACGCACTTCCTCTATTGCTAGTATCTCCATCAAACTCCCTAATTCTGGAGAATCTAAGAATGATGCCTCATTGGCTATTTCCAGAAGATCCTTATACAAAATATTATCGATATGCTCTTGTACTAGCTTGTCGATCAAACTCACCTCATCATCCTTGACTCGGCTATCCACATGAAACACTTTCACCTCCATTTTCAAGTCCCCAAACGATAATTGGACTTATCCAGTTTTGCAATTCATGACAGTACTGGAGGTAGCTAGAAAAGGACGTCCAAGGATGACAGGAGTCTTCTCAAAGACCTCCGGTATCGGGCTAAGTATCCAGGATGATGAAATTGATTGGAAATAGGAACTCGCCCACTTGAATTAAAACATCCTCCACCACTCCCTTTGGAACTCTCACACTTCGGTCGGCCAACTTTAGCGTGACCGGTGTGGCTCTCAGATTGCCCAGGCCAAGCTTCAAGTATACCGAATAGGGGAGCAAGTTGACACTTGCTCCTAAATCCAGCAAAGCCTTATCGAACTTCTGGCCTACGATAGCTATGGGAATGGTGGGACAACTCGGGTCCTTATGCTTTATCGGAATATCACCCTGGAGGATGGAGCTCACTTGCTCCGTCAGGAGCACTTTGTCCTGACTCTTAGTCCTCCGTTTTGAAGTGCACATATCTTTCAAAACCTTCGCAAACTGTGGGATGGCATCAATGGCTTTCATCAACGGGATAGGAAACTGAACTTTCTTGAATAATTCAATTATTTGAAAGTTCACATTGGCCTTGGGTTTCGCCACCAAGCGATGGGGATATGGAGCAATGGGTGGCGTTGGAGTCGTGGGGGCTGCAAGTGTAGGCACCGCCACTTCAGGAGACTCTGACTCTTTGTTTTTCTCGGGAAAATTTGCTTGACCGACCAGGTGTTAATAAAATTAAACTAAAAACGCGTCCCAAGCATAGGACTCTCGACCAGTGTAGCACAATAATTCCGGAAGTACCGGAGTCGAACCACAGAGATGGACGGACGGTACTTACTCAAAAGTGTTGAATTCTAGTTTAATTTGGCTCGTAGGTAGCCACCCCTTGTTCAATGAGATTGATTTACTAACTAAATTACCAAACTAAATTAATTAAATAAGGATTTAAAAAGGAGAGTACAGCCGTGGGAACTCAGCGTCCGTAACTAGCCTAACCAATGTGTACTCGGGCCACAATTATTCACTTTGTTGATTTTAGAATAGGAAAAAGGATCCCTAACAAATGCGCACCACCTGTCACCAGTATCCGTGCGCATTCGAATTCCGGCGATGCCTGAGTTTTGTTTGTTAGAAGAGTTTTCGTCTTCTAAAATTGTTTAAAGATTAAATTAATTCGATCCCGAGGTAAAAACATTACTTAAACTAGCCACGAGACGCCTTTGCCCCGTGGCCGCACTCTACAGAACTACTCACTCATAATTTTATTAAACGCAGTAACAATTAAAACCCTAGATCTAAACATGCTTCGAATAATCAGAATAGAAATAAAAACACGATGCCACAGACTTACGGAAGAGTAACGGATTCGATTACTGAAGAATAACAGGAATTAAAACTGGAAAACTTGAAAGAACTTCAATTAAAACTTGAATCTGCAATTAAGAACTTAGAAAACAGTAGCCAAAAGTTAAGAGCGATGAAAAATCAACAAAACGTCGTTATGAAAAGCTGCTAAAATCCTAAGTAAAAACGTACCCTAATTCTGAGCTAAAAACGGGGTTTTTATACTAATCCCTATTAAAATCCTAACATAAATCGAAATGGGAACCACCATAGCACAAAACGCCGCCGTTCCTGGGCCTTTAAGCCCCTAGGTAGCGCTACTGCAAAAGCAGTGTAGCGCTCGCGAGACCCTAAGGGGCGTTTGACCGTGTTGACTTGCCATGCCGTTGACTGATAATGCTCTAGGTAGCGCTACACCAAAAGGGGTGTAGCGCTCTCCAGCTCTCTGGACACTTCGTGCACCATTTTATGCCACGCTTGAGCGCTTTACCAAATCTTCTGTAGCGCTCACTAAGGTTCTGTTCACCTTTTCACGAATTTGTGTCCAACACTTAGTCTCCACGGCCCTCCTTGCTCTCAAGCTCCATCTCGGCTTTCCAAGACACCTCTCAAAAATGCCAAAACATCTAGATTCCCTGCAAATCAATCACAAACACAAAATCCAACCACGTGCACGCATTAAATGGAAAATGAGGATTAAATGCACGTCTAACGCGCTAATTTCCCCTACTTAGGCGCTTAAATTCACGAATTCCGCGCGCCTATCAAAATTCCCTAAGTCTGGAGAAACTGCTGGTGCAGCCACTGGCTCCGGGGATGGGACCAGTTTTTGCTTTTGCTTTTGCTTTGGAGGAATATCCTTATCAATCACCTTCCCACTTCTGAGAGTGGTAATCGCCTTAACCTCTTCCAGACTGAGATTCAAATTACTCTGGCCAGAAGAATCGCCCACAAAATGAGTAATGACGGCATTGACTTGAGGTTGAGAAGAAAATCTTTCCTTCTCTTGCTGGACTTGCCCAACTGCCGCCGTTAACTAGGTCAACTGGGTCCTAATGTCACCAATTGCCTGTTTGGTTTGCTCAGTGAAGCTTAATTGAGACTGCATGAGAGTCTTCATCATCTCATCAGTCTGCTTATCCCGTGGGGGATAGTTTATACCTGGGGGTGGTCCAAAAGATGAAGGACTAAACCCTTGCTGATTGTGAGTTGGGTTACAAAATTGGGTCATTCGGCCTTGAGGAGCTAGGCCGGAACTGCTGAATTTGCTGCTGAGGTGGTGCTTTGGGTTGCACCAGGACTTTTTGATCCCTCCAACACAAAATTGAGTTGTGGGCCCACCTTGAATTGAATGGGTCCCAATGTTGATTAATCGCATTTACCTCAGCCTGATTGCTATGGTAGGCTTTCTTAACTATGGGAATTGCGGGGCAAGCAGTGATTGGATGCCCTGGACATTCACACAACGCGCACACCTCCTCAACTCTCACCTTTTTCACTTGTTGGACTTGCTTGAGCTTCAAGTCCTCCAATTGCTCAGCCATCTTGTCCAGTTGAGACTGGACATTATGCTCTTTTACGCTCAATGGAAAGGTGCCAAACCCACTGGGTCCTTGTGCAGCCATGGCCTTATCACCGAGGTCAGAAGGTTCCCAGCTTCGGTGCTTCTCGGTCAACTCATCTAGAAAGTCCCACGCATCGTCCGGGGACTTATCCAGAAAATCTTCCTCTTTACAGAGGTACTCCATCTGTTGGGCCGTTGAGCTATTCAAGCCCAAATAGAAAAATGACATCAATTGGTGTTTCACGAATCCATGATGCGGCAAGGACAATAGTAAGTCCTTGAAGTGCTCCCAGCACCTTAAGAATGCCTCGCCCTCCTTCTGCTCAAAAGATTGTATTTGGTGAGTCAGGTGCTTTGATTTATTCTCTGAGAAATATCTCGTATAAAAGAGATCTCGGATAGCAGCTCATGTCGTGAGAGACTGGGCTTTCTACATCTGCAACCACTTATCCGCACTATCTTTAAGTGAAGATGGGAAAAGCTTAAGGCAAGCATTCTCCCACTGGGTAGTGGTGGCAAGGGTGCATACCAACTGCTCGAAATATCGAACATGGTCATACGGATTCTCATTCTCCTTCCCGTAGAAGAGGAGAATGGCATTATGCGTACCAAGCTTTATGGTGAAGGCATTACGTGCCTCCACTGTCTCGGTCGGCAGAATTATTTGTCCGAGAGAAGTGGTCCTCTCTGGATGCATGAGCTCACACATCGACTTTTGCGCCTTTGCCATTAGTGGTTCGATTATAAAATCAACGAACAGGCCACCGATATTAAACGACTCACCACTAAAAGACTCTTGATTCTCCACAGTTACTCTCGGCCAACTCTCTCAATGGCTAAGAGACGCCTGGTATTGTCTCGGTAGTACTTAGGCTTTAGAGGTGATTGCTTTCCTACGATGGAGGATTGCCTACCGCTACCTATGTTGACTTGAAACAATTAAAGAAACTAAAATGAACACAAAAATAAATTAAATAAAAAAATAACCACTCAAATTCTTAACACACGTTACCGTCTTCGGCAACGGCGCCAAAAATGCTTGACCGATTCCTAGACCTAGAATAATGGGTTGTCCCAAGCGTAGGGCGGAGACCGACGTAGCATAATATCCGGTAAGACCGGAATCGAATCCACAAAGACGGGATGTGTGCTGACTAAGAATTCGGGTTGTTATAATTTAAACTGGCTCTTAGGTAGCCACCCCTTATCGATTGATTGAGAGATTAACTAAAATCTAGAAATTAATTGTACTTTTCAAATAATTAAAAGGAGGTACGGTTGAAGGGTTCTTAGCACTCATAACCAGTTGGAATTTACCTGCTCCATTTGATGTTTTTAAAACGTTCAATTTTAGATTGAAAAAGATACCCCCCAAGATACGAGACCATATGGCCGCCGTATACCCATGCGCAGCGGAGAATGAGTTTTGGACCCCCATTCCCCCGTTTACATGGGCTCCGACAATGCCCGGATTCGTCCGCGAGAAGTATTTTACCAATCTAAAATTATCTTTTTCATTGTTTGAAATTAGGAACAATGTCCGAATTGATCATGGCGTGCTAATCATCCCGCAGCCCTACCGATACGACTATTCAATCATTAATAAACGAGAAGCAAAAGAAACCCTAACTTGCATCATGCTTGGAATGAAAATTAAATAAAAAATTAAAACTAAAATAAGGTCCACAAGCAACTTTAATTAAGAACAAAATATAATACGAGTTACTAAAAGATGAGTAATTGAACAAAACTCCAAAAACATGAAAGGAAAAATAATTCTGAATGAAAGAACAGAAATCTGAAGCTGCCAAGTAAAAACGGGACTTTGAATCATGCAAGTATAAACTCCATTGAAATAATAGTAAAAAATTAAACCCCGAAGCCGCTGTCTTTTCCTCTGTTTTTGCGTTTCTCTCGGTTCCAGCCGTGACGGCAGCCCCGTTCTTTTCTGCCTTCGAAAAAACGAGCCTTTAAAACAAAACCCTTGCTGCCTTTTATAATAGTAGAACCGAGAGCTCCATATGGGAATTTGGTAGCACCAAATCTTTTTCCTTTCCATTGTAAAATCAGTGAGCCCTCTTCTATTGTAAATGCCGAAGACAAATCTTTGTCACAATTATGGGTCGGTCCACAGGTTGTCAAATTACAATTCCCATTCTTTACTGATTAGCCATGAATTTGAACCATATTGTCATTCTTCGCGTTTTAGTTCCAAATATTATTCAACGGTTCCGTGGGTCCTGAAACAAGGGAAACGGATATCAAACTCCAAATTACAGAATAAATGGACATAACATGAGTAAATTAGGGTACGTAAATGGGTACATTTACACACCTATCAAATACCGTTTGTGAAAATACCATCACTCTTTTTTTCCAGCCTAGTTATTATCACTAATTTTGTTCACAAAGTATTTTTGCTTGCTCATGATACCATTGTTGCTCAAATGATAATTTTTTTCCTTAGATTTCCAAGGAGAACAAAGACTGATGTACGTTCTACTTCGAATATAGGTTGTGGAAGAAAGATCTAAAGACTTTCTTTCCAAGTGGCTCACTGTGCATATATGTAAGCGGGAGATGAGAGAAACATAGATGTGTTCGAAATTCGAATATAGATTCGATCGGTCTAAAATTGTTTGATGCATGTGAATCCATAAAATACACGTTAAATTGACACATAGTACGATTTTGGGTATAATTTGTTTTTGAACATAAGTTTTTGAAGTTTTTTCAATAAGTGGAGGGGACACGGCCCTCCACAAGCTACTTAAATGTGTCATTATGTGTGCATCATTTGACATTTGTGTTTGCCTATTGTGCGTTTGCAATTTGAGGGGGAAAAAAAACCTCAACTATCACCCATTTTTATTTAACTTCTTTAAAGTTTAAAACTCAATGGTTAACGCCCTCAAACTATACGAATACTAGAGGTCAGAGATGGCATCAATGGAAAATCACAACTTTCCTTCTTGCCAACAATCATGAGCCCAACGAAATTTTTTTTTCACGTTAACCTTCACTCTTAACCTCCCTAAAAGCACCTCATCAAAAACCAAATCCAGTCACTACACTCAAACAGAAGCTACTCCAAACCCAAACACCTCCTTTCCTGCGATCGCTTGCGTTCCCATGACTAATCTCAACAATAGGTTCTAATTTTTGGTATTAGCATTATATGAAGAGAAAAGAATAATTTTGTCATAAGCTCTTGTTTATTACATCACGTTTTGCTCACATGAAAAGTTTCATCCAAAATCTTCACGTTTTGCTAATGGAAGGAGTTTATTTTCGTAGAGAAAAGAGTAATTTTGTCATAAGCTCTTGTTTATTACACCACGTTTTGCTCACATGACAAGTTTCGTCCAAAATCTTCACATTTTGCTAATGGAAGGAGTTTATTTTTGTCAGATGGATACTTTGAGCGGGTTAAATGTCGATTTTTAGATATTAATTAGATTAACTGAAAATCAGTGATTCTTTACAGTGGTCTAATGTAATTTATCCTTCATCTTATTGAGCTTGTCATGGACATTAGCAATACTAAAATAAAGTTGTAACCATGATTTCATTGTGAACCACATTTATCTTGAAGACAGGAATAGATTGTCATAACGAGATCAATTTTGGCGGTTCACAACATGAATTTTGTGGTTCGTGTTATAAGATTTTTGTGGTCAAAATATGAAAATACATATGAACTTTTGTTCCCTTGTGTCTATCGCACATTATATTTGAATCTTAAAAAGGTTCTCTGTAGCCTCATGTTGTCTCAACAACCACTTTAAGAAGTTGAGGTGAGTACAAAATGCCCCCATTTACAATTTCGTTACACGCAATTGTTGGCCATCACCACAAGACGACTTTGTACCCTCTCAAACTCACCACTGCCATTCAACCTTGAGAATCTACTTTCTAAAATGAGGGTGTAGAAATCATACAGCTCTTCAAGATAAATATAATTTTGTCACCTTGGATTGATTAAAACGTGCTGGGTGTGGAAATTTCTTTCCTGTATCAATACTTGTACTTCGACTTAATATATCAATAGGATGGCAAGTTTTCGTTGTATATACCATACTAGAACAGTCATTGGTATCTATTATTATACTCGGATTTCAAAATGAACTAATATTCAGGTTCTTCCTTTAGTGCAACATTTGTGCTTCTCCATCCCTATCAAACTGAGGAGAAAGTTGAGGATCATTTGATTTTCGGTGTCCCGAGAGTTCTTCAATTATCTCTCATGGCTGAAGGTAATTTTACATATTTTATGTATTATGTGTGTATGTTTCTTAATCTATATAGATTGGGCTAGCAAAAGTTTTTTCAGTTAGTCAAATTAATCATATAGTTTCTAAGATCAAAAGTCCAACCATTAAAGAAGGCCATGGCACTTGAAAATTACTCACATACTCAATTTATTGCCCATTGCTTGCTATACTATTATGCTAGGATTGTAAAAGGCATACTGATTTCCATGGTTATATGCAATAGTAACTGAACTGGCAAACAGAAAACTTAGCTTAAAATCGAAGAAAATCTTGCCAAGTTTTACAGATCGACCTTTCTCAGCACTCCAAGAGAAAGTTTTGAAATCTCTTGGCCACTAAGGGCAGTAAACGAGCTGAATTATTTTGGCCACCAAGGGCTGAATTTGGAAGCCGCCAGGGCCTCATTATAGAGGCCACAAATGACAATTTTAGAGACCGCAAAACACCGTCTATTATATGGCCCCATTGGGGGCATAATGAACGAGTTCTTAGGGCCACAATATACCACAAAAAAAATTACAGTAGATGATTGGAATTCCTTATATATTATTTTGTTTTTCCCAACCCTTGATGTGGGACTTTGGTACCTTGGGGTCTCATGATAAGTCAAATTTGTCAACCAATAGTTTGTTTGATTTGGGTCTCAAATCTTAGGCTCCATTCTTGACTTTTTGGTCTAGGACTTTTTTTAATATATTTTATTTTCATAACTTTTTGTTTGGCCTCGTTGTAATTTTTGGAATTAATTCATCTCGACGAGAAAATTCTTAAAACTATTAAATTATGGACCAATGTTGAAAAAAGTTGATATATAACAACACTTTAGACTAAAAAGAACTGTTTGGGATTATTTTTGTCTTTAGTGAATTTTTTTTTTTACTTTTGGTCCCAATATTTTAGTACTTATATAGACTCTTCTCATTGAGACGGATGATAAATAAAAACACAAATCTAACAAAATTTTAGAAAAGACAAACAAAACACATAAAACGAAAAAGATAAATAAAGTTAAACAAAATGAAACCTTAATGAGTTTCAAATTAAATTTGGTCTTGTTAACCTCCATAGAATAATACACAAATATCTCACGGATATATATTAATACACTTTCACAAATATCAATACACTTTTTGCGGATATCAATACACCTTTGACCTATTATCCTCCACCTTGATGGCCGAGGTTAGCATTTTCCAATTAAATTATTCAAGCTTGGGCATGTTTATGTAACAAATGAATTTCAAATGAGCTTTTTAACGAGTGAACACGAGTTCGATGTTTGTTTGAAAATTCTAGTTGTCAGTCTGCTCTTAACTAAAGAAGTGAAGTATTTGTGACTCTGGATCATTGTAACAAATTGGAATTCCAACGATCGTCTTCAGCTTTATCTTTTCACGTAGGAAGGGCATAAATAGAAAAATGATAAATTTCTTAGAAATAGTCCTTCTAGTTTGAATGAAATCTACATTTCGTCCCTCTAGTACTAATCGTGTCAAATTTAACCGTATACTGTAACTTTTGAGTTAATCTTATAATCGTCAGTTAAGAAGTGGAGCACTATTTTCTTTTTCTTTTTCGTTACCCCTCACTCTCTCTGCCCTCTCTCTTCTTTTCCCACTCCATCTTTTATTGGTAATACAAGGTGTCCTGGGCTAGATTGCACGCACCTCAGACTTACAGCCTCTCTCACAACCGTTTCACAAGCTTATGCATGGGGTGAAGGTGGGCCCAAAAGTTGTTGGCATTCCCAATCTTCCCACTCTTTTTTCACAAGTGAACACACAGATACATCCAACCACCTATTGAATTGCCAAAATAATTAGCTGGCTTGGCCTTGCACTTTTAATTCTCATCCTCTCTATTATCTCACACCTCACAAGCTTATCACCAACGTCCCTTCGGAACACACAGATTTTTATTTGTTTTGGTTAGTACTATGGAATGCATTTTCAATTTTGTCTTCATTTAAAAAATTAAAGTTAGTCTTATTTTCGCAAAGGAGGGGTCCGGGGATGTGAAATACCACCAAACAAATAAGCTCCGAGTAAACAACCCAACTTCCCACTAACATTGCTTGGCCTTAAAAACCTGACATCTCAATCAAACTTCTATTTTCTCAATTAATCATATTGCATTTGTCACTGCAGCTTCCACCCCATCTGCCTGGGAGATTGGGAAGCGCTTATGGGTTCCAATTGCTAAACGAATAAATTACAACAGAAAATTGACAAACAATTGGGAAGCACTTTGCAAGAAAGCATCGGAATTACGTTCCAAGAAAGATGACGTTGTTGCCGAAATATTCGATTTACAGAGAACTCCAACTCAAGAATGTGTTAACTGGATAAAAGAGGTGGCAGAAATGGAGAACGAGATTGCAACCTTAGAAGAAGAGTTCAATGTTGAGAAGAAATGTGTTTGGGGATTATGTCCAGACATTTATGAGCGTATAAAGCTTGGTAAGCTAGTAGTAAATATGCTCACCAAGATTGACCTACTCATAGAAAATATGTTTGAAAATAGATTTCTCGTTGATTCACCACTAGATAGAGGTGAGAGCAGGCCAGAACCCCCTTCAACACTGTCAAGTTCTGCGCATCATACACTAGACATGGTACTTAATCAACTTCAAGTTGAGAGCACGCAAAAGATTGGTATTTGGGGAATGGGAGGAGTAGGTAAGACTACTATTTTGAACCTTTTGAACAACTCACGTGAAGCCGAAACATATTTTGATTTTGTTATATGGGTGACTGTCTCAAACTCTTGGAGCATTAGAAAGCTACAAAACGAGGTTGGTAAGCAGTTGAAAATAGAAATAGATACTATCGAGTCTAATGATACAGTTGCAAGCAAATTATTGCAGAGACTTGAAGGCAAGAAATACCTTTTGCTTTTAGATGACGTTTGGGATGAGGTGGATTTAAGTGTTGTAGGGTTTCCCAACGCCAATCAACAAAATGGTTGCAAAGTTGTTTTGACAACCAGAAATAAGGAAGTTTGTCGGAAGATGGGAACTGATGTTGAAATACGCATTTCACTTTTGGGAATCGAAGAAGCATGGGAGATGTTTTCCTCGGGAGTGGGTCACGTTGCAATGCTTCCAACCATCAGGCCGTTTGCCCAAGATATTGTTAGAGAATGTAATGGCTTACCACTAGCGTTGAAAGTTGTATGCAGTGCACTACGGAATGAGGAAAATGTGAATATATGGATGGATTACTTAAAAGAATTAAAGTCACCTGCTACATCTGTCATTGAAAACTTGAATAGAAAAGTGTTCAAGGTACCAAAGGTAAGCTATGTTAAATTAAAGGCTACTGAGGAAAGGAAATGTCTTCTGTTCTGTGGATTGTATCCAAAAGACTCCATGATTGAAAAATCTAGATTGATAGTATATTGGAGAGCAGAGAGGATTTTTTCAAGTAAACTTACTTTGGAACAGACACTTGATAAGGGAGAAGTTATATTGCAAGCTCTTATAGATGCGTCTTTGTTGGAAAAATGTGCCATAAATGACTTTGTGAAGATGAACGATGGTGTTCGAGACTTGGTATTGACGATAACTTCCTTGCAAGGAGAGGAACCCACACATTTGGTGAGAGCTGGAATTTCTTCAGAAATGATTCCAGAGGAGGTGGAATGGAAAAATGCAACACGAATATCCTTTATTAATCATGACTTGCGCAACTTGCCAGAATCGCCAGACTGCCCAAAGCTTTTGACCTTGTTGCTTCAAGGAAATGAAAATTTAGAGGTGATTCCAGAAACTTTCTTTAGTAACATGCCTAGCCTCCGAGTGTTGGATCTGTCACGCACCTGTATTAAATCATTGCCAACTTCAATATTTAAATTGGATGCTCTTCGAGAACTAGTACTTTTAGATTGCGAAGATTTGGAGGCTCTCCCCAAAGAGATTGCTGCACTCAAGGAGCTGGAAGTGCTTTATGTCGGACGATCTAAATTGGAAATTGGCCGTAGGGGGATGAAAAGCGAATACTTAATTATTCCTGTTGGGATGATAAGTGGGATTCCTCGTATTGAAGTTATTGAACTTACAAGTCGACTGAGCAATGAAAGTACAGAAATTATTGCGAAAGAACTGAGCAACTTGGGTTCACTTTCTTCTCTTGTATTTGACTTCCACATAGTAGGTAATCTGCAGCACTTTCTGCAAAATAGCATACGATGGAAAGAGAGAAGACTGACGCAATTCATATTCTTAGCTGGGAAATGTCCACACCAATTATATGAACATTATCCTTGGTTACTTGAATGGAGTAAGAAGTATAAAAGGTTTCTAGGTTATGAAGGAGGAGGAGAAGAAAGGGATAGTGGCCTTCCCCCAGCCATAGAGGATGCACTTTCCTGTTCAAATGGCTTTCTATTAAGCAGGCATGGAAAACTCAAAGCTCTATCAGAATTGGGCACGCAAAACACAGATGACTTAAGATTTTGCTGGATTGAAGAATGTGTTGCGCTCGAAACACTAGTCAATAGAAATGGGCTTGAAATGAGTGCTTTTCCTAATTTAGAAGTTTTGATTCTGGACAAACTATCGAATTTGAAGTCCATTCTTTGTTTGGAGATGGAGGAGGGACAATCATCATCATCATCACCACCGCCACCACCACTGAATGTAAACAGCTTTACCAATCTAATAGAATTGTGCATATGGCATTGTCACCTAATTGAGCACCTCTTCTCAAGTGGATTCATGCTTCAACAAATGTCCAACTTGAAAGACTTGCTTGTCGTGAATTGTAGGGGACTCAAGGGGATGATTCCAGTGGATGAAAAGGTGGAATATGAGGCTCTACCCAAATTGTCGAAATTGTTCCTCTGTGATTTGCCTGAATTTGTCAACTTTTTTGAAGGTGTTCCCATATGTTGGCAATCACTTGATGAAGTGACAATATATACTACTCCGAAGCTGAGGAAACTCCCCTTTGACACTAATAGTGCCCCTAATTTGAAGGGAATTAGGAGCTCTCAAAAGGAGTGGTGGGATGCATTAGAGTGGGACAACCATGCCGCCAAATTACAACTTCTCAAGTAGCCTAGAAATTGAAAAAGGTAAACAGTTATGTCGATAAGCTTAAAAAAAAGTTTATTTTAAGACAAAAATTAGTGAAATAATATTTTTTTGGCTTATTTTTGTCTTTTCAAAATTTTTTCATGTTCGGTCCTTAATTTTCTACTGTTTTTTAATTTTCTTGTAGGGCCGAATCTGGAGAAGAGGTTCACCAACAGCGAAATAAGCCAATATTTGTCAATTTGGAAAAAATTATTGGCTTCCAATGCGGAGTATGGGCTTCCAACTATGTAAAAAGTGCACCGCCAAAGTCAAGTGGTTCAGTATCTCATGTAAAATATGTGTACTTTATTATCAGCTTTTTGTAGGGGTATGCCCCTCTAGCTTGTGTGTTCATTTGGTTTCCAATGGAAATTAATTTACCCAAAAAACAAAACATATTTGTACTGTATTATCAGCTTTCCATATTTGTATGCTTGTTCTCTTTCCTTGATACTCCCTTCATCCCTTATTTAGAGTTCAGTATTCCATTTTGGATTGTCCCTTAATAAGTATCCATTTTGTAAAGTTATTGAGTAAACGTTGGTGCATTGTCTATTTTGTCCCTAAAAGTAGATTCCATTTTGAAAAATTAGTGAGTAAAAGTGTAATGATGATGGGTAAGTAGGGAAAGTGGAGGAAAAAGTTGATGTGAAAGGTGCAATGATGATGTATTTTTAATAAGTTGGAGTTACGAAGCAAGACACTTAAAAGGGGACGAAGGGAGTACTTTTTTCTTAGTCTCTATTCTGTAGTACTTTACTCCAAGCAAAAAAATAATATTTTGGGGATTTGTTTCTTCGCTTAATTTGTTCACAATATGTAGAAATTTGAAGCATGTGGAAGAAGTTTGGACTCACGCTTTTCCAGCGATTTCATATGTTCCTTCTGGAAACGAACAATTGTCTGAAACGAATCACTAATAGGTTATTACTCTTTGGTACCATCCACATATCTTTCGGTGCCACTCAGCTGGTCTAGTTACTTCACAATAATTAATTTTGATCTAATATGGTGTTATATTAAAGGTTATTAACCCCTCTCAAGCAGGGGCGGAAGCAATTAGGGGAGGTGGCACGTTCGCGCCACCCGCAATTGTAAAAAAACCAAAAAATAAAAAACTTATACACACAAAAAGGTTGCATATTAAATGCTTTGACATGGTGGAAAGATATTTTGTTGCCAAAGCCAACCGCTGAGGTTCAAAACCCCTCGGCAACGTTTGTTGTTCTGTTTTTTTTTTCCCCCTTTTCTTTCTATTCTCTTAAACTCATCTCTCTAAATTTTTGAATAGATTCCCATAAAATTTGTATTTTTTTCACTAATTGAAAAGCAACATGATCCATGTGGACATTACATTTTTATGTAACCCATTCCAACACACATATTTTTTTTATATAAACTAACGTGGTGCGATCGACTATATATTTACGGGTATGCAATACCTTGTATAAATATTGTAAAAATTGCAATTCAGAGAATTACATGTTTGAACCAAGAAAAATTAATATTGTAATGTCTTTTATTTGCACACCATAAGAGAGGTTAAGTAACCATTTATTTCATTTTCAAAAAAATCTCAAGAAAAAACATAACTATATGATATTACACGTAAATTTTTGTCTTCATAATTTTCTACACTACATGTAACTAGATTTTCATCCCTTTCCATTGAATGGTGTCACCCCCACGACCAAATCCTGGCTCCGCCACTTAGGGATGGCAATTCAACCCGTCCCACTCTGATTGGGGCCTGTTTTTGTTATATTTTTCGGGGTCAGGTCGGGGGAGAATTGGTGAACCCTGGTCGGGTTCGGGTTGACATTACGCCGTTTGGGTACCCGCCCCGCCCCGAAATTATTCTATGCATAGAAAACTATTTTTATTCTTGTATTTTTACTCTTACAACTAAAATACCACATAAAATATTAACTATTTCTTCCATTTTGCTTTTAGATAACAGATTTTGTTTAAATTATAATAGTTATTGCATAAACTTTTATTGTTTGTGCTCACTTATTTTAAAATCTAGAACATATTTTTTCAATGAAAAAAAAATTTGAGCAGGGGCGGGTAAACCCGATATCCGATAGGGGTGGGGGTACCCAAAAATTACCCGGTCTGGGTTCAGGGCGGGGTCGGGGGCGAGGTTAAATTTTCGGGTCAGGGTGAGGCAAAACCTACCCCACCCCATTGCCATTCCTATTGCCACTACTCCCAAGTCCCAACATCGAGTTCAATTTTGTTCACTTACCTAAAAAAAGGATGAACATTACCCTTCTCGTGGGGTCACGTGCCCCACCCACCCATTCCCAGTTGAGTTTTTTTTCCAAGCTATATCGGACGTATTGTCAATCTTAATTGTTGAAGTGTGGCTAAAACGAAATTCGACTTTCTATGAAGTAGGAGTAATTCTTTTTGCAAACAGATTAGAGTATATTTTGATTAATTGGAAAAATCGGTCTTTTATTTATCTTAATTGTTGAAGTGTGGCTAAAACGAAATTCGACTTTCTATGAAGTAGGAGTAATTCTTTTTGCAAACAGATTAGAGTATATTTTGATTAATTGGAAAAATCGGTCTTTTATTTATTTACTTGTTTTTTACTCAATGAGGGATGTTTTTATTTTGTTCCACATAATCGTGCTTTTTTTTTTTACCTTAAATGTATGTGCCCTTTCTGGTTGTGTTGTCGCCGGGAATCGAACCCCCGACCACTTGAAAAAGAGTCCAACACTAAGCCGTTGGGCTATTGTGAGTTTTGTGTTAGAATGACGATTTTTTATTTTATTTTATAGTATATAAAGCCTTTGACGGCATTTTCTAGTTACTGCCAGTAATAGTACTATTCCTGTAACGCCCCGATTTTCGGGAACGTTAATTAAAATAAATACAAATTCGATTCAACATTTATTTTAAATAAAATCGATAATTGAGCCATTACAATAATTAAGTTCGAGTTTCAAATACAATTATTCTAATAAAAAGGGAAAGGGCACAACGGTAAATCTATTCTACTTTGATGTTCGGCTTCTTCCTTGATATTCTACTCAGCTCTAAACTCTTCCGAGTATTAAAACTTTTCCTGTTTGTCACCTAGGTCTGGCATAATATGTTAGGGTCACAAAAGTAACACTGTGAGCTTAAAAGCTCAGTAGCTAACTCCTACCCCTATATCCCATACTTTTAGCAAAATTTACATCTACTTTACACGGCATGAAACAGAAGTTTAACAATCAATCATTATAGATATCGTACGAATAAAAGTGTCAAGTGTCGGTTTTAGAATAGTGTATCGTACTTTGTGTCAAAACGTCAATTTCACTTATTATGAAATATTTTCCTTTAGCACTGGGTCCGCGGTTTACTCCCTCTTTCAGAAGCACTGGTTCCGCGGTTTACTCCCTCTTTCAGAATGATGGTCAACCATGCATTTACAAATTTGATCTGGTTCCGGCGTTCCAGTCTCCCAGGTTTACTCACATATTTCCAAGCACTGGTTCTGCTGTTCCGGTCTCCCAAGTTTACTCACATAAAATTCTAGTTCCGTCGTTCCGATCTCCCAGGTTTACACATGTCAAAATTTCTCTTTTGCTCTTTAATTTCATTTTCGAATATCATTTTCTCGGTTCTCGTATCTCGTACACATACATCATTTTCTCGCGAACATATTATTCTTTCAAGACTTGCTACAAACAAATTAATCATGCGATAACAAATAATTCTTAATTTTCATGCTTTTCTAATCTAACAACGGCACGCAATAACATACATTTCATCTTGCTAGCATAATTGGTAACGGTAAGAACTTCAATTCCATTATTTTCATTCTAAGTCATACTTTGACATTAAATTACTTAATCATGCTTTCCTAGTACAGAGACACAATAACATTTTCTATTATAAAACAGAAGGGTGTGGGGACAAGTTGTTGGAACGGCTTAGATTCATTTGATCCAAAGGCTGTAGTGCATCCTCCCACTTCCCTGTTAAGTGCCCATAGTTTTCACCTAAATTACACAACTGTCATCCCTTCCAACAGGAATGCCATGCTAAGCCATAAGCACGGGTTAGCACTAATTGCATATAACATACCAGGGGCAATTCTTACATAACTGCCATGCTACGTTTCCTTTCTTTTCTTTTTTTAATTTTTTATGTAGTTGACTTCTTTTCTTTTCGTAATCTATTTCTACGTTTGTCATGTATTAACAGTAAGTACAAAGTCTAGTAATTAGCTCCTAGATCATGTTTTTCAAAAACTAAACAAAATAGCAGTGCACTTGACCAATTAAGAACATTCCTTCTTTTTAGACAAATATATATATATATATATATATATGTCATTTCCAGTTCCAACAAAAAAAATTTCCACGCATTTATCGTGAAAGCTGAATTTTGATATTTTAATGGAAAAAAATTATAACGGTGGTATACTTAGGCAAGTAGATAGGAGGTTTCTACCGTTTTTCTTGGTAGTACCAGGTTACGGATTCGTCGGATTGAAAAATGAATGAAGTGACGTCACCTCGGTTGGAATTTGATAAAAAGAAAAATTATTTTACTACGATCCCGAATAACTTTTAGATTTTGGAATTGAAAGATCGAATGGTGGTTTGGTGAGGTGGTGGAAAGGTGGTAATGTGGTGGTGCGCTTGAACTCATTTCTTTTTCTCCTTCCCTTTATCATAGCCGAACTTACTCTCTCTCTGTCTTTTTCTCAAGAACAAGAACAATGGGACAAGAAGTATGGGATGAAGGTGTGGTGATTGATGTCCAAAATGGGAAAGGAAGAGAAGTATATATAGGCACACACTACTCTCTCCCTCTCTGACCGACTCTCTCTCTCTCTCACTCTCACACTCTCACACTCTCACACACACACTCTCTCTCTCTCTCTCTCTCTCTCTCTCTCTCTCTCTCTCTCTCATGCTTGGGCCGAAAGAAATGGCATGGCATGTGCCGGCACATGGGAAATGATGGAAGTTTAGGCTTATTAATTAGGCTAGGATGATGCTATGGTGTCCCCGGTCATTTTGGGGACACCGTAATTTTTGGCATAACAAAACCCTTACAAGCATAACAAAAATCATTAGAAGTATAATAGAACCATAACCAAGGCATAACCAAAAACCAATCAAGGCATAACCAAAAACCAACCAAGGCATAACCAACCAAGTTATGCCTTGTTATGGTTTTGGTTATGCTTATAATGGTTTTGGTTATGCTTGTAATGAATTTGGTTATACTTATAATGATTTTCTTATGCCAAAAGTTACGGTGTCCCCAAAATGACCGGGGACACCGAAGTCATTCCCATTAGGCTATTCAGGTATCAATTTTGCTATCACTACGACCTAGAACCCGACCCTTGTAATGATCCTATGTGTAAAGTTGAAATGGTCCCACTCCTCTCCTTCTCATTGAATTCATTTACGTTCAAATATGGTCCCATATTCAAATTTAAACCAGGAAATTGGGATTTGAAATTCACTCTCCACCCATGAGCCTCCCCAAATTTTCTCCCAAAAATTAACCACCAGCTACAACCCCCATTGACGCCACCACAGGCCACAACCTCTTCTCTCTCCCGAGTTCCATCATTTTCCCGTGACTTCCATCCCCCTCTCTCTCTTTCAACATTTCGTTCAACACCGACAGCCCTTCTTTGCTGCCATCGCCGTCGGCACATCGTGAGAGTAACGACCCCGATAGCGTTGCCCGTCTACGAAGTTTGATTTCTTAACTGCCTATTAGTAAAGGTTAAAGATTCAGCGAGCCCTAGTTTTTTTTTTTTTAAAGCCCAAATTTCATGTTAGGGCTTAAAATCGGAGGTTTAATTGGGTCTTGCTCTGTTTCATGGTCCAAATCTACTGATTTCTCTTTGTTCAATCTCAACATTTCCAGATTTTGTAATTTGCTTCGTAGGGTCTGATTTTGGTCTCTCTCTCTCTCTCTCTCTCTCAAATTTCTGTCGTTTGGTTGCATTGAGAGTTTTGTTGTTTTTTTTTTTTTTTGAACTACATTGAGAGTCTAGGCAGATCAGAGGATTTGAGTTTAAATGCTTTAATAATTGATCAATTTCCTGAGAACTAGAAATATTGAACCTAAAGGAGTACTATGAAACTGATTTCAAAAGACAAAAATCATGATTGTTTTGAGATTTTGGATTGGGATTCTCTTTCAGCTTTTTTTAATTATTACTATCATTTCTTTATTTATCTCTTCCAACTCATTACCCAAAATTCTAAAATCAAAATCCCAAAAAGAACATGGTCCAAGTCATTTAATGGAACTTAAAAATCATTTTTTTAAAAACTCTTTCAAGTTGTTTTTTGCCCAAAATCAGTGTACTTAACGTATGTTGCAATGAAATTGCTCCATGTTTGATCAAACCAATTTTTTTGTGATGGAATAAAGTATGAATTGGTTGTTTTCGGGTAAAGGAGGAACTGGATTTATTGGTGATTAGAGGTTTAAATGTTTGTTGACTAGCATATGAATTACAAGGATATTTTGTTCATCAAATCAGCCATATACTTTTCTACATAGACAGGTGGTGGTATTTGACAACAAGAGTGTGTATCTCTAGAGAACGTGGTGCAGCTTTTCTTACAAGAAGCACTGAGTTGTTACGGGTGTGTATCTCTAAAGCTTCTACTCGACGCGAATAAGTTTTTAGGTCCAATCCCACCACAAATCGGGCTATTGTAGCAGCTTTCCAAGATAGATTTCAGCCACAACAGCTTCCAGCCCAATTGTTCCGAAAATCAGCCACTGTGGGCTATTAAGGAAGGGGAATTTAATTAGCCATCCTTTTTACCCAATTTATTTAGGTGTTCATCCTAATGTGTTTAAATAAATTCTTATCTTTTCATTCTCAAATTTAATTAAGGCTCCGTTCCGGAAAGCAAAATAAGTGCTTATTTTTTAAGAAGGCAATTTCAAGCTCAAAAATCATGTGCTTACGCAAATTATTTTTCTATCAATATGGATCTTATTTGATAGATCTCATTGAAATCTTTAATACAGTGCAAAAAAATTTAAAAAATTATTTTTCATTTATATTATTTTTGAGTTTGAAAATGTGAAATAAGTACTTATTTTTCAAGGAGGTGTTCTGGAACGGGGCCTAAATCCTAAACTGCCCTTTTTTGCTCCTAATTTTTCAAATCTTTCTCTCTCTCTCTCTCTTTTTTTTTAATCTTTTCTAATTATCTCAATTATCTCTCATCTTTTAAACATTTCTCTCACCTAATCTTTTGAATTTTTTTCTCTCTCCTAACCTTCTCTCTCATATTTTCATTCCCCTAAAATCTAAAAAGAAAATGCAACTCTTACAAAAACGGATGTGTAAGCTGGAAAACATGTCAAAACATGATCAATTCACAAAATATGGCAAAACCTAATCGAGGTAGATGAACAAAACAAGAGAAATTAAAAACATGACAAAATCAGAAGACATTGCAAGTTTCGAGAAGTGTAGGTTTCGATCGAGGGAGATGAACAAAACATGATCAAATAAAAAACATAACAAATCAGAAAACATGACAAGTTTTGAGAAGGGTAGGTTTCAAACAAAATTCGAAAAAATCGAAACACACATACCGAAATCATAACAAAATTTGTGAAATCACTATAAAACATAAAAAATTATGAACACGTATCATAAAATTGTGCCAACGAAACTACACTAAACCAAAATAATGACAAAATTTAGAGAAACAGAAACACATACCGAAATCATGACGAAATTGATGAAATCACCATAAAACATAAAAAAATCATGAACATGTATTGTAAAATTGTCCCGACTAAATTACAAAAGAAAAATCATGACAAAAATACAAAGCACACTTTCTTCTACGTCAATACCAAAGCTAGAGTGCGGTTGACGGCGATGGCCAGAAGGCATGGGAGGGTGGCAGTGCAATGATGTGGTTGATGGCGATCGAGGGGCAGATGTGTTGGGTGGCAGCGGCAGTCATCGATCTAGCGAAAGAGAGATCCGAACTGATGATGGGTTTGACGGTGGTGGTCAGCGACTATGGGGTTGACAGCAATGGTGGAGTGAGGGTGATCGGCAGCGGAGGGAGCGGAGACGATTGAGTTGATCGGTGACAGTGGGAGAGCTCATTGGTTCCTCGATCTAGAGATAGGAGGAGGGAGAGCTACAATTTTTCTGGGATTAGCATAATGCCTATAATTGTGGAATGGAAACCGTGTATCCCATATATATCAATATATTAATATCCCTATAATTGTGGGAATTGGAAATATCCCAAATATATATATACATTTATATATTAATATATAGATAGGGGTATAATAGGGCAACTTGACAATTTGAGGATGAGATCATAAGTATTTAAACCCCCCAGGATGGACACCTAAATAAGTTTCCCAAACAGGATGGCTATTTAATTTCTTCATTAAGGAATGAGATGTTATCTTGTAATGCGATTTTAGGTTCTCACATGATGGAAGTGTTTCTCTTGTTATGGAATTTCAAGTGTTTCTCCTGTTATGAGAAACCAAATCTTGCTTTACCTTGTTTAGGGTCCTAATTTTGTTACCTATTAAAGTTAGGAAATTTTTTGATAGACTGGGAGAATGGTGCAAAATTATGTCTGATACGATTGCTATAAATATATTCTTCACTGAAATTGAATTCTAGTTGAACTTGAATCCTTGTGAATGAGAACGGTATATCATAAAATGAAACAAGATACATGATGGAAACAGATTGGGAGATGGCTGAAAAAGATGTCAACCAAAACTGAAGTCAAGCGTAGGCTTTGATTAATGTCAGTCAAGTGGTTGCTTTACCCGCCATAAAAGAATGTTGGCAATGGCAACATACGTTGACAAGATACGGATATGCCAACACGACATGGATACGCTAACACGATACAGTTACGTCGACACAACACGGATACACCGATACATTATTTTCCAACGACACGGACATGGAGTTGTGTCTGACACACATGCGATACGCATAAGATTTTCATTTCATATACCTCCACATATGTCCATATATTAACCACAAAAGAAAATGTAGTTCTCTTACCACAAAACAGCACCATTTTTGCCATTACATTCTGTAACCGCTTCATATAACATTAGCAAAATAAACAAAGTTCAAGTGGGACATTCCCCATTAGTAAAAAAGAAAGAGTTTCAAAAGTTTCAGCTAGCCTAGTTACAGAGTTCAAATCCGGATTCAAACTAGTTTCAAAAGCTTTATCTAGCTTGTGAGCTTCCCAACTCCAACACCTGCAAATAAGATCAACAAAAGAACCAACACATTCAGACTAGTATCAGCAAAAGAACCAACTCTAAATGATAATAAAATGCAAGCTCCAACTCTAAATGATTATAAAATGCAAGCACCAACTCTGAAGGAAGTCTTAGAGCTAAACTTACTATAATCACATCCCTATAATCACCTGCAAATGGAAAGATTTCACTTATCGCATTTTTGCTTGGCCCTACATTTGTTTGTGATCATGGCGTTAGGGTAGGAATCAAACATGCAAGAAAGCCAAGTCTCGAACAACCATACAAATAAAGTCATGTCCTCCCGTGATATCAAACCACATCCGAACAAAATCGATTGTCGATGATGGTTGACCCCCTACAAACGGTGCAAAAGGCATATCGTACTTGTTAACAAGGTAAGTCGTGTCCTCTTCAAATGATGTGGGAGATTCCGGTAGCACCGAAGATATTTCAGTTTTTCCAGTTCCATT
Source organism: Rhododendron simsii (assembly GCA_014282245.1). Classification (NCBI taxonomy): domain Eukaryota; kingdom Viridiplantae; phylum Streptophyta; class Magnoliopsida; order Ericales; family Ericaceae; genus Rhododendron; species Rhododendron simsii. The sequence continues at coordinate 3,915,052 of CM024964.1, forward strand.
TCATGGTTGTGGTTCAGTTCAATCGAATTCAACATTCACTCCCGTCAACTTGCAAACATTAAACGTTCATACAATTACAGAATAATCAAAAGGTGGAAACAAGCATTCAAGATGCCAACATGAGGTACCCGTACCCTCATATTTTTTAAACAGACATTCAAGATCCCATTACAAATTCTGGCGCAATTCTCATGCTTCAATCCAACCGTACCTTTCTTAAATGCTATAGTACTCTTTGGGAGATATAGACAATGCAATCAATTAATCAACCCAACTAATAAGGCCAAAACTTGAGGGCCATGGGTTAACATCCAAGGTAAAAAAAAACTTGCTGGAATTATACCTAAACACTGAACAAAAAACAAGGTTGACACCCAAACACTACCGAGAAAACCCCAACCAAACACATAGAAGGCATTCATAAAACTTCACATAAAACCCAAGCTTCTGACATACAACCCATAGGCAACCCTAATCAAACACATTGAGGGCATCAACGGAACTGCCCCAAAAATAGAAGACAAGCTCGAATAAAACATTTCCTATTACATGAAAACCTGTTGAATGGTGATCAATGCAGTCGGAAAGTAATAAGGAGCTAGGAATTGGTGGTGGTGCGGCGCTGGTGGTAGGGCGACTTTGGTTGCAAATATCCAGTGGTGGTGGATCAGCGGTTTGGGACAACTCGTGGTGCGGCGCCAATGGTGGCGGCCCCGTCGATCGGTGGGGGCTTCGATGGTGGTGGGTTGGTGTATGTGCGAGGCTCCGGTCGTGGTCGATTGGTGGTTGTCCGGCGTATGTGGGAGGCTCTGTGGCATTGTTGGTGGATCATTTTTGGAGAGATGGAGGGAGAGAGATTTTGTGTATACCTAAATTTTCCCAACATTTTGAATCGCGCGCGTTTGTGAAGATGGAGAAGTAAAGGGTGGGACCCTTTAACTTTCCACATAGGATCATTATAAGGATCGGGTTTCAGGTCGCAGCTGATAGCAAAATTGCTCAGGTATAGGATAGCGTAGGGTTGTAAGAGATAAAATCAAACCCAATCTCTTCCCTATCCTAAATGGTTGACAAGACAACACATGCAAGAGATAAACTCTAGGGAAAATGACGGGTTAGAGGTGTTGACGCGGATTAATTCTAAAATCATGGTCTAGAGTCTTGAAAGTACCACTCGCATGACAGGAGGGAAAATATTGACAAATACATGGTGTGCCCACTTGAAATGTCTATTTTACCCTCCTTTATATATCACTTATAAGCCTTAGCATTCATTCCTCCCCCAATCTCCCATTCATTCCCCAGACCAGGCGACGACGGCGACTCCTCTTCTCATTCAGTCTCTCTCGACTCCTCACACCAAGTGACAATGACTCGTCTCTCCATCGGTGACGGCGACTCCTCTCTCAGTCGGTCTTTCACTCTGGTATCTCTCTCTCTCTCTCTCTCTCTCTCTCTCTCTCTCTTACTCGCTCTTATATTTTTCTCTCAGACACACACATACAAAAAAGACACACTCAATCGAAGATGGGTTAAGAAGCTACAACTTTTCAATTTTGTTTGTGGTTGTTCTTATTTAGCATATAAATTATTGATAGAGCGAATGTGGACCATTGAACCCTAGTTTTTGGTTGTTTTACACAAGATCTGGCTCACATTGTTGATTATTGGCTTGCTCTTGTTTGGCATGTGACTGATGTTTACCTACAACAGTTGTACTGATACATTGTTGGTTGGGTCGATTTGTTGTCCCTTTGTTGTTTCCATTTTTGTTGATTGTTTCGTCTGTTTGATTACATGACTTGGTTTCTACAAAACATGTAGTTTAGTCCATATAAATATTTCACTTGGCACTGCTGTCCTGTTAGAATTTCAATTAACTTTGGCAGACAAGTCTTTTAAGTGAAATTGGTATCTTTAGTGTAGGTTTGGACTCTACAGAATGAGACAACTCATGTTTTATTTCAACCATATCGTGTAATGTAATTCTTATTATCATGAAAACAAAGTCACATACTCGATGCGCTTGTTATTTATGTTAGATGACAATTACATATTTTGGTTTGGTTAGAGGAGGCATGGAATCTAATTCAAGCAGTGGAACGACTGGAAGTCCTGTGAGGATACGACTTTGCGAGCACAATGAGCAAGCGGTCTTGCACACCTCGTGGATGGATAAGAATCCAATCCAGGTAGAAGGTTCTTCAAGTGCCCTTATTGGTATCTCGGTGCGCTACAAAATGGTGGTGCACACTATGATTACTTTGATTGGTTGGATGGTCCCATTGGTGAGCAAGAGAAAGTGGTTCTCCGATCCCAGAGGGACATAAGGTCACTCAAATAGTGTATTGTGGAATATGAGATGAAGATGGAAGAAATTAAGAAGAAGTGTAAGGAACAGGAGGAAAAATATAAGGAATATGGGAGGAAGATCGAAAAATGTGAGAAAAAGAACAAGGAATATGGGAGGAGGATCGAAGAATGTAAGAAAAAGAACAAGGAATTGGAGGCAAATGTGAGGAAAAGCAATGGACTGATGTGGCAGCCTGGGTTGCTTGTTCCATGCTATCAAGGGGACCTATAGTAGGCCTGGAACTAAGTATTTGAGACTGTCCCATTCAAGGAACGGTTAAATGCTTTGGTTTTAGAATTCTAGGAAGCAGGACTAGTAGGTGGTTCCTTTTTGTAAGAAGACAATGTAATCAAAGCTGATGCTAGTGGTTGGTTCCTTTTAGTAAAAAGCATATTTAATCCAATGCGAGCCGTTATATGTAATATGTGAACACAATTTCAAGAACTAATCATGTAATATATTTGTAGAATCTAACATTTTGCGGACAATTTGTAACTAAGTTTAATGTGTTGTACATGAACATTAAATTTGTTGGTGCTATGTAATAGTATTAGTATTAAAATGTTAAATTTGCATTAAACCGGGTCAACACCACTGACCCGTAATTTTTCCTTTTCTTATCCTTTTAATCCCATTTAATTTGCAGATGGTGTGTAACATATGGTTTTGAAGAGTTTAGTGGTTTAATCTTTTTGATTAAATGATGTGATTTTTGCATAGCATTGTAGTTGCTCTATACAAATATATGACTTCCTACTGCTATCTTATGTGATTTATAGATTACCTCTTCCAGACAAGTGTTGTGGGTGTAGGTTAGAGGGTTATATAGGTACATGTACTTGTTTTTTTGAACTCTTCAGACAATTGAACGTCCCTTTGTATCATGTAATTGAGTATGAATATATTGTGTAATGCTTATATATTTGGTTGATATTGTGCAGCCATGTCGACGACTCTTCGGAAATTGATATATTTTTGTTATTCGGGTGGTGAACGCATGGCAAATGCGGATCGTAGCTTGGGGAAGTATAGGGGTGGTGTATCTGAAGCCACAGTCATTGAAGAGAGCATCTCGTTTGAGGAGTTAGTTATCAAAATTTGCTCTCGCATGGATATGAGCCACGATGAAAAGTCATTATTTTATAGTACAAGCAGGGACAAGTCGAAGCATTTGCATATGAGGGATGCAGATGGTGTTTCTATGATGTTCTATTTTGTAGACACCCCATTCTGGACTGTTCGGATTAGTCCTTTTACTTTCTTTGTTGACCCGATGATGATGAACGGTCGAGAACAGTTCAAAGTCAATGGAAGGATCTGAGCTTTGAGTGTTGGACCCTCCTCTTTCAAACCGTTTCAAACCCCTTCAAAAACCCTTCAAAGCCCAGAGCCAAATAAGCCTCAGCAAAACCAACCCTGCTTACGCCAGCTCCTGCTTGGCGTGCGCCAGGAAATTGCCACGTGTCAGACATCGACCGTTGACTCAGTTTGACCTGGCGCACGCCGGTCTATAGCTGGCGTACGCATGCTCAAGACCGGTCAAATCACTGCTTTTCTGTCACGTGCTCGAAACTTTGCAACCGCCTCAGTACGGTGCAGAGTCCCCTGATCATTGCATTCTGCAGGGGACGTTCCCCTCTCTCTCCTACACTACCCATCAACTAGTCCCATGCATTTAATGCATGGGACTCCTCCCTCTAACCTAACCAAACCCCTAACCCCAGCTGATCACCCCCGGACTTAGCCTCTCTCCTCTATAAATGCAAGCCCTTGCATTCATTTGCAAGGGTTAACCAACATTAAGAAGCCAAGTCCATCCCTCTCTTCTCTCTTGTTCCTTGCTCTCCCATTGAAGGAAGGAGAGATAGAGAAGCTCAGTACACACCCCTCACCACTGTCCAGTCACTACACACCCTCCATCTTCAACATCCAAAGCTCAATCCATCATTCTATCTCTTGCAACCAAAGGTATACCACCTTTGTGTTGCTTTCTGTTTTCGATTCCTGAGGGGAACCAGGAGGGTTCTGGCTGGTAACTGATACCAGTCCAGGTCCCTTCCTGGTAAAATAAAACAGTCGAAGAGGACAATACATGGCGCACGCCAACATACTCAAGCCGTACGCCATCTCTGGTTGTATGTGCATTGTTGGCGTGGGGATCATGGAGTGTCCATTCCCTATTATCTATTTTTTTGTCATCACTTTACAGCATGCTAATAACCAGTTTATTGTTTTCTGTATTTTAGAACTGTACAAATGTAGCTTTCAATGTTTGTACCATTTCTTGTTTTCAAGGCCCCTGGGATATTTCTGGTCATGTTCCAGAGCCCAGATGATGAAGAGCCAAACACTGGTTAACATACAAGCCTGGCGTACGGTCCCCACGGGGTGGCGTATGGCACGCTCGTCACAGACCAGTGCCTGGCCCTTACATCATAGTTCAATCCTGGCCTCTTGTTCCTCCCCACTCTGTTTATGGGGATTGCTTTACTGCTTTCCTGGCTATTAGCCATTCCTTATGCCTGTACATGTACCTAATCTACATTATCAACTGCGTGGTTTGTCCTTGGTGTGCACTGGTCCATTCCAGAGCCCAGAGGATTGAGAGCAGGAGCTGTGAGAAATCAGAAGGGTAGTGTACGCCAGCTTTTAGGTGGCGTGCGCAGGGTGTGTTGGCGTGCAGTGGTTCGGCCGCTGCGTGCCAGCATGTCGCCTGCTCACGCACCCAACGAGCAGCGTACATCATCCCGTTGAGCTTCTTGCAGTGCTTGTTCTTAATCTATGTTTTTACATTTAATTCAATTCAAGCAAGCAAACCAGCATCCATAAACATTTTTGTCATATAGACTGCAACTTGTTACAGTTTTAATCCCTATTAACTGTTCCCCCACCCTAACTGGCCAAAAATGATCAAATGAGAGAAAAATGTAAATATTTTAATAAAATGCCCGAGTAGAGACCGATCTCCGGATTGGGCGAGAGGGGTGCCATAAAACCCTTCCCCTCTCGTAACCTGGCTCCCGAACCTCAGATATCGAAGGTGACGATGGACCAGTCTACGCCTTTTCAAATCAAATCAAACCTTTCTCAAATCAAAGCAAAACGTAGCAAGCGTTCTCGAGTTCGGTTCCTTGGGTGTCTCACCGCTAAAACCCGAGTGGCGACTCTGAATCGAAGCGTTTCGCCGCGCTATTTTCCAAGAGGGCCGCCCCCAAACAATAATTTTTACAAACCAAAATCTGGAAATTTTAGGGGCGTGTGCCCACATATTTGAATGAGGATGAGGTTGACATATTTGTGGAAGAAGAGACCCTTGTTAACACACCAAAACAATGTAACATAAGTAACAAGTATAAGTGTGTTTTTTTTTTTTTAAATATGACACATATATATACACACACACATATTAGGATTTTGCATGTTTATGTTTAGGTGAAGAATGAAACTATTTTGATGTTTTGAAGAGGTTACACATGGATAAGATATGGATTTTAAGAAGAGGTTACGGTTTTCAACCTTTTCATTAACTGACTTGGTTTTTGCATAACATTTATGTACTCCATATATGCATTTCACTAGCAACTACTCTCCTCTATGATTTACAGAATAAGTTCCTTAGTCAAGTGTTGTATTGAGACGTTTTTTTTTTTGTAGGGAGTCAAACTTGTGAGTAGCAGTCCATCCACTGCTGCAGGAGAACCTCCTTCGAGTAGTAAAGATAGTTTGACTATTTGTCATGAAATGGGTTTGGTGTCGTACTTCCAACAGCGAGGTGAAGACATTCTAAGTGGGAATGGTCAATTGTTTGACAACCACAGGCTATTTAATAAGGCTGTTATTCTTTTTGCCGCATTGAACAAGTTCACTTTTAAGTATTTGGACAATAGTCATCATTATTATAGGTTAGTTGCGTGGTTGATGGTTGTCTGTGGAAGTTAACAGCTAGAGCGCAAGGCAAGTCCCAACTCATTAGAGTCATCAAGATGAAGAATGAACATTGCCACACTGCACAGGACAACACTAATTTCAAGCCAAGGATTTGGGCAAAACAGATGGGTATGATATTCATGGACAAAATAGCGGGCCAGCCCAATATCCTCCCAAGGATCATATGCAAGGACTTCGAGCTTGCGTTCCATACTCCCCTAACTTACTCGCAAGGATGGAGGACTAGGGAACGTGCCCGTGAGTTGATAAGTGGGCTTGTATCCATGACGTATCACTTAGTGCCATGGATGTGTCAACGGCTTATAGAATCGATTCCCAACACGAAGGCAGTTTGGAGTTCTTCTGAGGATGGTAAGTTCAAGCAATTTTTTGTTGCTTATGGTTGCAGTATTACGGGGTTCTTGGCGGGATGTCGCCCGATATTGTTTATTGATGCATGTTTTTGGACTAGTCCATATCACGGTAGTTGTTTGTCTGCAGTCGCCTATGATGCGAATGATCAATTACACCCTATTGCATATGCTATTGTATCATCAAAAAACTATGAGGATTGGTTATGGTTCATGCATAACTTGAAGGAAATTGTTGCGGAAAAAGAAATTGTGGTTGTGACTGACCATAATCCTGGGTTGTTGAGGACAGTTAAGGAATTGTTTGGCAATGAATGCAATGCATGGTATGTTCGCCACGTCAAAGAAAATTTTAGCAAATTCGCCACCGGAAAAGGAATGAAGGTGAAACCCAAGAAGATGGCATTGTATCTTTTCACAAAAATTGCCTACGCATGTGATGAGCGCCTATATGGGGTGTACTTGACGAAATTGTTTGGCCGATTTTTCCATCTTCATCAACCAAATTGTCATCATTTTCATCACCTTATATAAACAAAGCAATTGGTTTTTTAAACTCACATGGATACATGAAATGAAGCCTAAATGTGCAATAAAACTTGGTCAAACTTTGTGCATACTCAAATGTACTTTAACGTACCATTGACGACATATGACCCCATGGTTTGAACACATCTTGTAGCTCCTCCTGTCGAAGAATCCACCCAATGCCTTCATTTCTAAAAACAGACACCTAAAAACGGACACCCTGCAAGTTTCAAAATGCACGACATTAGTTAATTAAACCTTGTATAAATGAGAGAATGAATTAAAGAAATTAATGATAATGTAAGTCTGCTTTTTGGAGGAAGATTATTCTCTATTGCATTAACCTAAGTCTGCTTTGTGGAGGAAGATTATCTACTGCATTAAATTTGGGTTTAGTTACAATGTAGGACTTAGTGGTGACTCACATATCGGATTTCGGTGGTCATTTCGTAAGATACGCGTAAATTGAATTTTCTTCATTGGTGTACTTTGATTCTTTAACCTCTGGATGAGCAACATAAGGTGTCTTTCTAGATTGACTGCGTTTTAACACCCTCTTAGGCCGTCTCTTTGATAGCTTACTGAGAGCAACAGGTTCTTCACCTTCAACACCGACTTGTTCATCCGATTGTTCATTATCTTTTTCTTTGTCCACCTCCCATTTCTTTTCTTAATCCAGTTGTTCCTCCCCTTGTTTGTTTTCACCCACATGCCTCTCATCTGCATGACCATAGATACCCGTTTGCGTAAAGTCATGGATGGTCACTTGCTCCGGCGTGTATATTGGCATATCTCCCTAATTGGCAATTCTTGGGAAAGGAGACATAGGTTCCACACCCTTGGGTTCGAAATCCTTTTCTGCACATTTTGTATCTTCACCACCCTCATTTCCTTCACTTTCTTCACCCTGGTCACTTGGGTCACCTTCTTCACCCCCGTCACTTTCGTCCCTCTCACTTCCCCCATCACTTTCGTCACTCTCACTTTGCTCTCCACTTGGTTTATTTTGAACATCGCTAGTAGATTCATCACGTCCACTTGGTTTATTTTTCAGAGCTTCCATGAGGATGTCGTCCGTTTTCTTAATCTGTTCCACCTGTTGAATAAACATTCTCTTTGCCAACTGAAAACCTTCAATACAAATCTGCGGAGGAGAGCTAGAGATATAAGATATAAGATTTAGTTGAATGAAATAGCTTGTACCATCAACAAAAGTAAATAGTTGTTGACTGACCGGATGCTGAAGGCGGGGCTACGAAAATTTACTTAAAGTGGGGTCCAAAAGCTCTAAATTCTCCTTCTTACCAATGCGTTCCTGCATACGCTGTTGCGTCCAACACTCAATCAATGGACCACCCTTTTGACCTACAGTCATACCCATCGGCTCTTTATCAAAATATAAAAGCTGCAACAAAAATTCAAAAATACATTAGCACATGTATTTCGCACCATCCAGGCATTTTGTAAATGTGAGGGCAACAAAGTAAATACAATGCACATTACCATAAGTAGTAAAACACAACCACCAACGCCTGGGGTCTCAATCTTCCCTGCTTTTTTGTGGTCTTTGCACCTCTGTTCTTGTACATCGTAATTTGATGAACCAACCAGTCAAGAATAAACTGAGGCCATGCATAATGTGGAATTTCATCCAGATCCATAACACCAGGAAATAACTTTGGGCCAGCTTCATCCTTTGTCGGGGGACAAAGGAAGCAACACAAGGCATAAAGAACGTAAGCAGTTTTAAACTTTTTCCCAGATGTCTTCTTATCAGACACATGGTCCATCATTTTCACAGTCAGTCGTCTCGTCATCTTTTTCCCTTTCTCTTAAAATAGGGACTCAATGTGCTTGACATGATCGACTTCATAGTTGGTGGGAATTGGTACACCACCAAGTTTGAGACCTAGGACTCGTGCCACATCAGCAGTAGTTATTTCATACGTCCTCAACCTCCCAAATTCCAACGTCCTCGTCGTGGGGTTGAAGTGTTCAACCAACTTCCATATGAAGTCCTGAGGCAACATATTGCATTGGACATTGAGAAGCGACCCAAAACCAAGTCGTTGAACAACTTTTCTTTGATTATTGGTTAGCTTCTTATTTAATTCCCCTAATTTCTTCGGCGAATACCGACTTCGAAATATGGGCTATACAATGCAATGATTATAAATTTTTGGTCACAGAACATTTGAACTTCAACGATATGTTGGATAAGAGCATGACTTTGACATGCATATTACTTCAAAAAATATAAAATAACTAACAATTACTCAATGCACAAATCGATACCCCTGCAGTCTTCCTTTTCTCCTTTGGTTTTTTTGCCTTCGCTTCATTGGCACTTTGAATACCTTTTTCTGCGAGCTATGCACGTATGCAAGTGTCTTGTGTCAGTTCAAAGCAATTATCAATGCATGTCAGATATTAGTGGATGGTTTACCCTCTTCCTTGCAACAGTTTGTCAACAAAAGGGAAGTCGATAAACAGAAAATGCAGATATTATATACTACCCCTTAACAATAACCAAAAGCAAAGTGTGGAAATGTATCAAAGAACAGCACAACGGCTCGAGCAAAACCTAAAGTACCGGGCACACCCGCCCAAAAGTCAAAGGCACGCAGGCCCTGTGTCCAAAGTCAAGTATCTTCTGTATCAGAAGCAAAAAGACAGCAAAATTGACTGAAGCTCGCTGATAGCCCTCAGTTGTCAAACAGGTCCTCGTCGTCGTCCTCCTCCTCGCTCTCTACCAGCTCGCGCGGGTCTATCCGGAACTGAGGATCGCCTGCAGAGTCCGAGCCACTGCTGAGGGACGTACTCTCCTCTTCTTCTTCTGCTTCCTCCTCCTCTCTCCTTTTCTTCTGCGAGGGTCCCTTAGCAGGCCTCTTTTCCGCGGGCCTTTTCCTTAGCTCCCGGCGAAACTGGAGCCCCTCGCTGGCCGGCGCGATTTGTACACCTCTCTGAGTGCTCGCAGCTGGTCGGGAGGAGCTCGGTGCTATCTTCTTTTGTGGAGGCGGCTGCACGCTCTTCTTCCTAGGAGCCGCCCTAGTCTGCCCCTGCATTTACATTTCCGTCTTTTAGCATTAATTGTACACATTGCATATATATATTGAAATGCTGAAGCAGGTCATGTTCTATCACAAAGTCAAAACCGAAAATTATACCTGAGGCTGCATAGCAGGAACTGGAGCTGGAGGTGGGTAATGCAGCCGCAACTGGGCGCCGCTAGCTATTATATGGAACTCCTTCTCCATGGCCTTCATCAGGCGCACTGCTTCTCTCACCCATTCCATTGGGGCCTGTATTGCAATTATTGTCAGAATCAGAGTGCAAATCAGATAGGCATGCAACATATGAAGTAAGGAAGGTACAAAAGGTGAAAGAGTATCGTACCGGCCCAGTGATCTCCTCTGGCTCCCTTCTAGCAGGCTCAAACTGAACTGTGGCCTCTTCTCCTTGTGCATCCCGCACGGCCAGTGTCCAAGAAAGCCGAGGAAGGCCCGTCGCTATAGTCGGCCCGCTTCTCTCTCTCGAGCGAGCAGTCCTGCTACCCTGGCCACGCCTCTCCTCTCCGGCCTCTCTAGCCTCGACCTCCACAGCTCCGTGCTCTATCACTCCAAGCGGTCTCGCCAAGTACTGCCTCCGGTAAACAGCATAGTCCCGCTTGGGCCTCAAGAGAGCGGAAAAGTCTGTCGGGACGGTAAAGCGCTGCAGCTCAGCCATCGTGTACTGATCAGTGTGTGAAGCTCGAGGAGGAAGTGGCCCGAGCGTCACAAACTCTGAGGACTCAAGTGACTGCCATGTCACCCGATCCCCCAGGTACCATTGCCACCCGAAAGCCGACTCAAGCAGCACACGGCTCGCCGTCACCACCCTGCTCCGCACGAGGTACTCCGACTCAGCCCCTGTAGTCCTCAATGGGTCCCACTCCACCTGCAAGCAATCAACAGAAAGGCAATAAGCAGTCGATCAGCGACAGCATTGAAGCAATACAAAGGCAATAGTAAGTAGCAAAAAGTAGTGTTCTACCTGAGTGCTCGAGAGCTCGTCGAGGTATGCCCTAAAGGCCTGAAGGCTACCCCTTGCCGCCTTCTTGCCCCTGTACAGCGGTCCCCACACCAAAGCGCGGGGAAGCATCTTCAAATCCGGGCATGAGTTCATCGGAGGGTACATTTTCAGCACCTCATATGCCCATAGCTGCAAGTTCAAACAGTCAAAGCATCAGTACAACAAGTGCAAGTCAGAAGGAAAGGGAAATGCTTAGAAAGTAAAGGTTTACGAGTTTGATTTCTTACCTCCCACACTCTCCAGTAGCCGGCAATCGCTTTCTTCCTCCGCGAGAATTCTCCCATAAAGCTGTAGCACGTCCCCAGAGCAGCTCCTCCCCAGTCATACCTTGAGGCTGTGCGCAAGTCCAGAAGGGCTGGCAAGTAGGCCAGGCGCACAGTAGACCGCTTGTTCGGGTATAGCGAGGCCCCGAACAAGTACAACAAGTAGGCCCTCGCCATCTGCTCCTCCTCCTGCTCCGAAGCTGGAACCTTGCCCATCAGAAACCGGAGAAACTGCTCGTGGAGAATTGTCTCTGAAGTACCAACAGGCTCATGGCCCAAGAACCACTGCAGCGCCTTCGGATCCTCATGGATCCCCGAGTCAAAAGGGATAGGATCTCCCCCTACCCTCAGACCTGTCAAAGCTGCGAAGTCCGCCGGAGTCATCGTCATCTCCCCAATCGGGAGGTGGAAGGTGTTGGAAGTATCCCACCACCGCTCAGCCAAAGCTGTGAGCAGAGCATGGTCACTAGGTGTCGCCGCCAGTGTGAGGATAAACGGTCTGAACCCCGCAGCATCAATCAGAGCCCTAACCCGCTCGGGCAATCCCCTGTACAACTTGAGTGAACCAGTAGGACCGCCATGTCCCCGCGTGCTACCTCTATCTCTCTGCACATCAAAGACAAAATGAACAACACAGCGTCATCACAAATGGCATATCGATTCAAGTTCAACATGTGAGTTATCAAATCGAGGCAATCTACGGTCGATTCAAGTTCAACATGTGAGTTATCAAGTCGAGGCAACCTACGGTCGATTCAAGTTCAACATGTGTGTTATCAAGTCGAAGCAGTGTATGGTCGATTCAAGTTCATGTAATGCAGTTCGATAAAGTTCTAAAACCGTCTACAGTCAGGTTCAATCATTATTTTCCAAGGTTCTAAGATGCAAGTACGCCACTATGCTATCAAGGTCCATACACAACAGGCTAAGTACAGGTACAATAATAAAGGACTACAAAGATCAAAAGCAAGTTCAAAGGAATACCTGCGCCCAGTCCACGGACAAGTGCCACTCCGGATCTCTCAGCACGAGCTCTGCATCATAATCATCGCGGCGGGATACATAGCTCTCGAACCCGGACGGAATGAACAAATGTGGCTCTGGCGGGACGTAGGCCCCAGCCACGAACGCAACACGTGGTGCGGCGCATATAGCCTCTGCCCGCGCCACCGCCCGCTCATGAGCTAGGCCACCCTCCTCCTGGGCCTCTTCGGCCATCTCTGCCTCCTGTACAAAGGCCTCATTCTCAACTCTAGCCCCCTCGGCCTCAGCACCCAACAAAGGCTCGCCTGGTGCTTGATCGTCGATTCGAGGCCTCTCGGCCTCATGTCCACCCGCTCTCGGCCTTTCCTCACCCTTACCGCCGCCATTGCCGCCGCCACTGCCCGTTTCCGCCATGGAGGAGTGTGGGAAAGGAGGATTTTGGGGAGATAGTGGAAGATTGAGTGAGAAGATGAAGAGTTTGGGAGAGTTTGAAAGCTTTTGGGAGTTCAAAACTGTCGAGAATGGCGGTTCACGAATTCTGCAGGAGTTTATACGACATGGGACCAATTGGGCCGGGTCTGGGCTTGGATCTGGACCGGGCCAGAAAAGATTCCTGGCGTATGCCATGGTATCTCCACCGTACGCCATCATGGTTTGGGCCGCAGGCCCACGTCTCGCTCGGATCGAAAGTGTCTCTCAAAATCAAGACCCAAGTGGCCCAATGAACATTTATACCTCTGGTGGGCCCGTCCCCCCAAGCAAATTCCAAATCAACGACGATCTATCCGTCCAGTTTCAAATCAACGGCGATCCATCCGCCCAATTTTCAATCAACGACGATCTATCCGTCCAATTTTCAATCAACGGAGATCCATCCGCCCAATTTTCAAATCAACGACGATCTATCCGTCCAGTTTCAAATCAACGACGATCCATCCGCCCAATTTTCAAATCAACGACGATCTATCCGTTCAGTTTCAAATCAACGATGATCTATCCGTCCAGTTTCAAATCAACGGCGATCCATCCGCCCAATTTTCAATCAACGACGATCGATCCGTCCAGTTTCAAATCAATGGCGATCCATCCGCCCAATTTTCAATCAACGATGATCTATCCGTCCAAATTCCAATAAATGGCGATCCATCCTCCCAATTTTCAATCAACGGCAATCCATCCGCCCAATTTTCAATCAACGACGATCTATTCGTCCAAATTCCAGTCAACGACGATCTATCCGTCCAAATTCCAATCAACGGCGGTCCACCCGCCCAATTTTCAATCAACGGAGATCCATCCGCCCAATTTTCAAATCAACAACGATCTATCCGTCCAAATTCCAATCAATGGCGATCCATCCGCCCAATTTTCAAATCAACGGTGGTCCACCCGTCCAATTTCAAATCAACAACGGTCTATCAATCCAATTGCATCACTTTTCCCCAACAGAGTCGATGCTTTCTGTGGAAGCTTATTCCCTCAGTGGAGTTCGTCTTCCACAATAGCCCGTGCCGCCCCGCAATGCAGGTGTCGAGCACGGACAACCGCCGCCATGTT